>OW052222.1:11138261-11455700 GCA_932526605.1 Nephrotoma flavescens
ACCTGGAAGCTTGGGCGTAGGTTGTAGAGAATAAAAGCTATTTGAATTTGCGGCCTTTTTGAGAAATTTACAACAACAATCCCATACATGTAATTCCAAATTGGAATTGTTTTAAACTAACTTTTTTGCTGGTATAGAATAATTCTATTCTACCGGTTGTAAATTAGTTATGATTTGTAATAATATTCAATATTGTTCCGTCATATTACTATTTAATTAGATATATTTAGTTGTGTTTTCACGTTTTGTTTCGTTTTGTTCACTTCAAAATGTAATTGTTCCCAACTAATAAAAATAAGTATTTAATAATAAGTATTTTTGGTTGTTACTTTGAGCACAATATTTATTCGCTATTTCATTTGAGGCACGTCAGAGCAGGATGGTTATATGAAAAAGCATATGGCTTACTCATATTTCAAAACGAAAAACCAAATCAGCTGTTTATTTATGTGCCCAGTAACAACCATGGTGACGACTTAATTTTGTGCTTTAAAAATTATTAATTAAAATACATTAAAATAATAAAAATATTTAGTGGTTTACTTAGTAGTGCGTGGTAGTGCAACATTTGATAAAAAAAAATACAAACTTTTAATTAAAATGGAGTGTATTGTCAAAAATTGTTAAAATTCGCATAAAAAAATTCAAAAAAATCGTATCTTACCATCAGTAAGTTTACTTAATTTAAGTTATAAATCAGAGAAAATTAAGTAAACAATTTTGATTTCGGTGTGGGGTTTTTCATTTTGTGTTTGTGTTTGTAAACATATGTTATATTACCAGTGTTGCATTTCTGTTATTACTACGTACATATTCTACGTGCTTTTCTTTTCAAAATTACTTTTTATTTTGGAATACTTAATAAGTATAATTTTTTACCGAAAATAAAAACAATTAATGCGTACTATATTTGAATAAAAATAATTGTAAATTTGTGTAGTTTTTAATTTCGATCGAACAAATTCTAAATACGACCTGTTGATTTAAATGCTTTCTATTTTACCCTCCGAATTTGACTCACTTGACAGCTGCTATCATTTACTCTCATTTCTAACTCTATGGGTAATTCGGTCGACACGCAATCGCAATAAAACAAGAAAAAAAATGTCTAAAAATAGTTTACTACGTTTAATTGATTTTTGTTGATATTTTAATCGAATTTTACTTATAGCGAATTCTTTTACGTTTTTGATGTAAATCAAATTTCCCATAGTTAAAAAGAATACGAAAAAATTTGATGTGCTTTTATCGTAGTGTGCCTAAATCCGAAAGGGATGCCGAAAACAATAACAAACCATTTTGAAAAAAAATTCAAATGACGCGTTTGACGTATTTGACAATATTTACGATTGACGTATTATATGTATATAAATATGTATATGTGGTAGTTAAAACGGAAGTAAAAAATCTACATTTCCATTTTTTGATGTACATCAATTTTTTTGCTATTTTTCCCGCTAAAAGAACCCGAAAATGTGATTTACATCAAAAAATTTTGATGTACATAAAAAAATTCTGCCAGTTTTTTGTAAAAAGCAAACACCATTAAAAATAAATTTTGTTTATTAAAGGTAAAAATTGGATATTGATATTTCGCCAATGATATGACCAGTTTTCACTATAAATTTACAGCCATAATATTGTTATAAATGAATATAATAAATGTCCGTTAAATTCTATTCCCTGTTAATCCTTTCCTAAAATAGGTATGAAATAATAAACGCTATAATGGGGAATAATTTTTTCCCAAAAATTTTTTTCCCTAAAGCCAGAATACACGTTTTATGAAAAAGGAATAAAACTGGAATAACCAGAATAGGGCCACTGCTAGCTAAAGTAAATTTCTTGGAGCGTTGAGCATCCCTATATAAATGTCGTGTGTGTATTAACAATCTTTTGAAATACAAATATATTGTAAAGATTTAAACCTTCTTTATCTATATTAGGTATGTGCTCGTATTAACGTATGAAATCCACAAATATTTATTTGGGTTAAGATACTTACAAGCTGCTCTTCCAATAGATGAGTTACGATTCAGGAGAATACCATAACGATTGCTAAAATTATCTACCCTAATCCACTGAGATGAAAACATGATTAATCCATCTTTTTTTGTCAAATCTGAAAGGTAATTGAATATAAGAGGCAGGTGATCTGTTTAAAATGTTCGTTGTTTTCTCAAAAACCTATTTACCCCTTTTCCTGTCTGCCATCACAATTTTGTGGGCAACGAAAAAGAATCATGTCAAAATTTTATTGTTGTATGTAATTTGGATCAACATGCACATTTGTGTATAACAGTTAATTCATTTTCGTCTGAAAAATAACAGTATAACTTTAATAATAATAAAATATTTATTATGTTATCAAAAACAAACAAATAATATGTTATATAATTTATGTTATCAAATTATAATGTTTTTTTCAAAAATAATTCCGATCTAACTAAGATCCGTTAAAATCCGGAAGACATTACAACCTATTATTTTTTAAAACACACATTTGTGTGGATTGGACTTAAAAAGAAGCAAAAAAAATTGTTTCAGGAAAATGCTTAAACGCCTCATGATCAACCAGGGGTGGGATGTTGTAACATCACTCCTTTCGATACCATCGAAATTTACATCTCTTTCATCACGAATAAAATTTAACGTTTTTTTCATTTATCAATTTCATTGGTTCTAATGCGATCTCTACCTAATCGAAGAAAACATTATGTCGTTCTACTCTTATTCTATCACCTACGTATTTTATGAGTGATGCTTTATCGGAAAACAAAAAAGAGATAAATAAACAATTTATTCTAGTAGCGTGCGAGCGCAATATTGAAAGCAAAATTGAAAAGCGAAATGGCAAGCAATTTTATTTAAGGAAAAAGAGATATAATATTCGATAAATATCGAAAAAAGTGATGTTACAACATCCCACCCCAGTAAAATAAAATGGTTCGAATCTCTGTACCGGTAACCGAAAAATATTAAAACAATCTCACAATAAATCCACCCCTACTTTACCGAAACTCACCCACAGAGTTGTACTAAATTTATCATCTAATCAAATTTGACATTAGTCATATTTTTTTGTCATTTTGAATGCAACACACAAATTCAAATAAAAAATAGCAAAGCAAATCCAAAATAAAGTGAGAGAAAAGTTTAGTGTAGTTCGTTTATTATTTTTGTTTTTATAAATTAATATTTTGTATAATAAAATCCAATAAAATGGATAGTAAAGGACGAAATGTAATTGTTTGTGATAATGGAACAGGAGTACGTAATATTTTGTTATTAAAACTTTGATTCGCCTTTTTTCCCCATTGATGACACGGAATTGGGTTGGGCGCTGTCAAATAAAAAATTTCTATTTTACAATTTGAACGAAAGATAAGAAATTTTTATGTGATAAAAATATATGTACTATTATTATGTTGTGTTCGTATTTTTAGATAAATAAAATGTCGAATGAGTGTAATCGTTATCAATGAATGATTTAAGCCAGAAGAAATGTGTGTTGTACATTTTGTGTTTGTCGCTCTTCTTGACCTGATTTGAGGTTATGTTGCATGAAAGGAGTAGCTGGGTGCTTTTGGATTGCGTATTAGTCGGTTTGTAATTCAATTTGTACTAATTACTGGGAATCATCTTGATTACGATGGCTGAATTAATAAACACAACTATGGTACTGTGGAAGAGTGCAGAACCTAAATAAATATTTTAAGTAAATTTTGTTACAGCGCGCAAATGGTATACGGTAATTGTGTAAATGGGTTAATGAGAGCTTTCAAGTGAATGATAGCGAGAATATATGGTGGTATGGTTAAGACCCTAAAAGTATGCGTCTTTCGAGACCGCAACCTCAAAAAAATACTATGAATGGATTGTATGTAAGAGAATTTACATGTACCGTTTCTCCAGAACTTATAAAACTATTGAAGTTCATCTTTATAAAGGTATTCGGTAATTTCCTCCTTACCGGATTGACAAATATTCTTAACAGGATTGAATCTCACTACAGCCATACAAATTGTCTAAACTAACATTTCCACATTGTTCCAATAATTAATATTCCATTTCAGTTTGTCAAATGTGGATATGCCGGTAGTAATTTTCCAGCCCACATATTCCCGTCAATGGTTGGACGACCCATAATTCGGGCTGTCAACAAAATAGGCGACATCGAAGTTAAGGTAAGCATTACACACTTAAAGCTATTACTCCTTTAAAAAAACACATTTTTAAGTTTATCATGAGACTCCATAAAACTACAAAAATAACCACGCCAGGATAACGTTCCTAATTCTATATAATAATAGAGATCATCTCAGAAAATAGAATACCAAAACAAATCCAGAAAAAACATTTTCATTCTTTATCTATTCTGTTCAGTTTTTTAAAAAGTTATCATTTTAAATTTTTAAGTTTATTTATTTTTATTTTTAAATTTTAATTCCAGGATTTACATGTCGATGTAAGTCTTAATAATTTTAATTTTTTTTTTGTCAAACGAAATTTAACACCTGAGATGTTTATTTTTTTTTATTTAATTTTTTAAATTAAAATTTCGTTTGTGTTTTGATGGATTTTAATGGATAAGATAGCCGAGGTATAAACCATCAAGCTGGTTGAACTAGTATATTCTAGATGTCGTTAAACTTAGGATCCAACCAGGTTCGATTATTCTCGTTTAAAATCCAACCGAATGCATTCGATCGTTTTTGCTCGTTGTGCGTTTTTATGTTTTCTAAACAAATTTATTTTTAATTTATGTAATTAAATGAGAAAAGGTGGATTAAACATAAAAACTAATTAGTTTATCTATCACTCAATAGATGTTCTGTAAAATGTAAATGTTTCAACCTACAATAATTCGTAGTTTTGTAGCCAATTACATCCACCTTTTTGTCTTTTACACATTTTTAAAATCTTTCCTCTATAATCCACACCGAATTTTTAACAAATTTCGACAAATTTTATTAATTAACCTGATCATTGTTTTAGAATGGCTTGTTGTTTTTACAAAAAATATATTTAAATAAATGTTTAATTAAATTTTAATAATTTAATTATTTGCGTTATTTGCACGCATTTCATTGATTGTAAATTAAAAAAAAATTATATTAAATTGATAAATTAAGGATGAAATTGAAGCAACACTACCAGTAAGTATATGAGATATAGGAAATTCGTGTTTGCTTTTACAATTTTTAAATAAATGTATTTTGCTCGATTTTATTAAAACCTCTCGTCCCTTCACCTCTCCCCCCGATTAACAATATGTTAAATGTATCCATTTTTTCTTCCCCGTATTTATTTCCCAAATTTTAGGATTTAATGGTAGGTGATGAAGCATCACAATTACGATCATTACTCGAGGTATCGTATCCAATGGAAAATGGTGTCGTACGAAATTGGGAAGATATGTGTCACGTCTGGGATTATACATTTGGGCCGCAAAAAATGAACATTGATCCGACAAATACTAAAATTTTGTTAACGGAACCGCCAATGAATCCAACAAAAAATCGTGAAAAAATGATCGAAGTTATGTTTGAAAAATATGGTTTCGATGCGACCTACATAGCAATACAGGCTGTACTCACACTGTATGCCCAAGGATTAATTTCTGGTGTGGTTATAGATTCGGGTGATGGTGTAACACATATATGCCCCGTGTACGAAGAATTTGCACTTCCACATTTAACACGACGATTGGATATTGCCGGCCGTGACATAACACGTTATTTAATAAAATTGTTGCTACTACGTGGATACGCATTTAACCATACGGCCGATTTTGAGACTGTGCGCATGATGAAAGAAAAATTATGTTATATTGGATACGATATTGAAATGGAGCAGAGGTTGGCATTAGAAACAACAGTATTAGTTGAAACGTATACGCTACCGGATGGTCGAGTCATTAAAGTAGGTGGAGAACGTTTCGAAGCACCCGAAGCACTATTTCAGCCGCATTTAATTAATGTAGAGGGACAAGGAATTGCGGAACTAGTTTTCAATACAATACAGGCGGCCGATATTGATATGCGATCGGAGCTCTACAAACATATTGTATTGTCGGGTGGATCAACCATGTACCCAGGTCTACCTAGTCGATTGGAACGGGAAATCAAACAATTATATCTGGAACGAACTCTAAAGAACGACATCGATAAATTATCCGTAAGTTGCATGCGTAAAATTTTACTTGCCATGACCATTTTAATATTGTGTTTTATATTTTTGTTTAGAAATTCAAAATTCGTATAGAGGATCCACCTCGACGAAAGGATATGGTGTTTATCGGGGGCGCGGTACTAGCTGAAGTAACAAAAGATCGTGATGCATTTTGGATGTCGAAGCAAGAATATCAAGAACAAGGTCTACGTGTTTTACAGAAACTGCAAAGTCGCCCAAACTAAAACCACATATAAAAAAAGTTTATCAAATAAATTCTATATTATAATTTTCTATTTTTTATTTTAAATTTGTATTTTGTGCTTTAAAACGTTATTAAAATGGATTCATATGTTTTTTGTAAAATTGTTCAGTATTAACATTAATCCACTCGTTCAATAAAATAGAATTTTAGCTCAAAATCTATCTAAAACCTAAATTTGTTTATAAAATTTATAATTTTGTGAATTTTTTAAAAAACATTGTGCCAAGTGACACATAACCTCAAGAAATAATATAGAAAAATGGCGACACTGAAGTAACCGTATTTTTTTAAAAAGTGTGTAGACATTTTTTTATTGTGCAGATATCTATCAACAACATTCAAAATGACACCAATATAATTTTACTATCGCATTTATTTTTAATAAGATTTTTTTTTTTATTAATTAAACACAATAATCACACACACATTATGACGAATGAAAAATTCTACGCAAATTTTTTTTTTTTTTTTGGAGAGATTTGAATAATAATAAATTATGTGCAAGAAAACGTCTACGATTCTTTGAAAGCGGAGATGTAAAAAAACAATAAATTATTTTGTAAATTTTATTAATTTTGATCAAAATATATAGAAATAAATAATTTAAATAAATAAAATTTTATGCATTCCAAATTGATAATTGGAATTGATTTTTAATTTTTGGATCAACCGTAAAAGTTTGCGCATAAATTTCTACAAAACTAGATGGAAATATTAGCTATAACAAAAAAGTATGTATGTTATAAAGAGTAACGAAACAGAGGAAAAAATTTCACTAAAAAATGCGTGGGTTATGTATTTAAATATGTTATGTGCAACCCTACCCCGCCGCTTATACAAAATTTTTTTATTTTATTTGTAAAGAATATTGTCATACTCATGGCTATTGATAGAAAGCATTAAAAATTTCGCTAAATAAAGATGTGCAAGTGTGTTGTATAACCCATTTAAATTGCATAACCCATGCATTTGTTGATGAAAATCTTTCCTTTGTTTCGTTACTCTTTATAAAATACATACTCTTTGCTATAACTAAACTGAAAATATGATTACACATACATCAAATTAAAATGTGTACTTTTTTGAGTTAAATAGATGGATTCTCCAAAAATATAATTTAAGTACTTCTTTGTAGTTTTTCTGCGTTAAATGAGACACTGTAAATAAAGCAATCTGGCCACGCTCCTGAATGCTACAGTTGTCATTAATTGAACCGCGACCCAAAGAATACTATGGGCTAAATTTATTCGATTTGAGGAATAGAAGTACATACTACATTCGGTTTTGGGTTTTTTGTGTTTTATATTTTCGCTAGCATCTCTTATAAGAACAATTTTAACAATTAATTGAGGTTTCTGTAATTATTCAACCTTCATTGTCACCGAAATGCGGCCTGAATATCTATTTAAGAACAAATTTAAATTTCGAAAAAACAGCAGAATCATGAACTCCGCGCAGAAATTTTAGACGATATTCAAATTTTAAAATTTAGTTCGATTACTCTAAAGCTGACGATTGAATTTGAATTTTATAGTTGCTGCCGGGAGCGAGTATCGTCGGTGCACCCAGACGACTGTGGTTTTGGTAAGGTGAATTTAAATACTGACAAAGCTGGGTTAACGATTTAAACATGTAATTTAAACTTTCGGAAGTTTTTAATCTAACCGGAAACGCAACCTCGGCAATAACTGGGAAATACTGTGTATTTATGGCGATCAGTTGTTACTAAATGCAACTAACGCTGTTTATGTCATTTCGATGTTAAGTGGTGCCTCATTTATCAAAACTTCATTTTTCGGAAATCGAGATAAATACGACATTCTCATAGGTCAGCAAACCAAATTTTCGATTTCATAAGTAAATCATATTTGAGCATTCCAGTTTAACACGTTGAATGTCACTCTAATTTTATATGACTTGCCCGTCTGGCCAAAATGAATTTCTCAGTAAATGTTGCATACATATTTTGATGAAATATTATTTACAACATAACAGTTAATTTTTGTAATCATTCGTGATGCATTTAATTCACTGAGGTCATCGGTGACCCCCACGGCGCTACGAACAAACTCAGTGCCGGTCACCGGTGAGCTCATGGCATTCAACGTGTTAAGGAATATACATATGGCGATTTCAAACAAAGTAGCTGGCATCTGGCGAACAAAACACAAATCGCAGCTTGCTATATAGATCGATTCTTTGTCTGATTGTTCCTAAATCATAAGAAGACTAGAAGCGCATCCCCAATAGAATTCCTTTAAATTTTTCCTTACGGAAAAGTATGAAAAAAAACTCAAGTTTTTTTTTTCATACTTTTCTGTAAGGAAAAAGTTAAAGGAATTCTATTTGGGATGCGCTGTAGAATTATTCTCGCCAATACCATTTTAATAATCGGAGTGGTGTGATGAATTTAGTTTTTTAGTGTGGAGATAAGTTTTGTTTAGACAAGAAAGCCGTCTGACAAGGGAATGCCTGCAGGACGACGCATGTTTTATGACTTAAGTTTGCCTCTACCGGGGGAAAATAACATTCATGTATTCGATTATTCCGGTTCTTTATTTTAGAACGCGTTCGAATTAATTAACATGATGAACGGAGTTGATTTGAACTTTTGACGGAGAGCATAGTTTCACAAGTTTTTGTTTATTTGAATAATTTTGAAAAGTCAAATTGTTTTGTTAGTACCTTAGTTTGAACTTACAATAATTATCCTTATTACACATCAATCCTTGGCGGCAGATTAGTAATCCTCCTTTTTCTTTAGGTAAACGACTATTCTGAAAACCCTCCAAGAACACGATTAATTCGTTCCGTGTTCTTTAAAACCGTGTTGTTCGAGAAACCGTGTTGTTGGAGGGTTACCTGTATTAAATTTTTTGGTATGAAAGTCTACACAAAATTTTTGCGGCTTTTGGGTGGAAGGTGGAAGTCTAAGGGGAAACACAAATTTGCAGTTTAAACTTTAAAGTACATATATATTTCAAATTCATATTTTTCTTTGTGATAAATAGATAACTAATTAGCTCATAAAATAATTATATAGCATAAATAATATGTAAATATATAAAAGAAATTACAAATATGCCGTCTTTTTTACTTATTTCATTGTGTTATAAATATTTATTTTGTAGATAATGTGACTCGGCTAAATTTAAATTTCTCCAAAAATATAACCAAGCGCTTTAGCGGTTTTAATTTTAACTAAATTACTATCATCCTTCAGCAATTGCGAAATTTTATAGCCTACATCGGGCTGGGGCTGGTTTGTGGTTACAAAATTTTGCAGTATACCAATAATAATTGCTGCATTACCGCGTAACTCGGGCCAGCAACTTTTTAAATACGGTAGAGTATGATCGATAAAATCATTTATGTGATCCACTAATTCTTCCCCCTGAAAATACATAAAATTGAGTCATAAAATAAACCTTAGATGATTAGGCCGCAATATACTTACAAATAACTTAACAAACTCGTACAAAAAATGATCATAATTTAATGTTTGATAGTCGATCAAATGATCCCGGGCCATTTTCAAAATTTTTGGTGCATTTAGCAGGGCGCACATCTCCCTCAACGTATACTTGCAGGCACGCACAATTCGCTGTTCCGATTCACTTAAATGCAACAAAAGCGATACAAAATTTGTATATAGCTGCTCCCGAAGTGCATCCGGTATTTTAATCGTCTCACTGACGACCTCAACATCAAATTTCGTTTGGCATAAATCACCAAATAGAATAATAGCCGCCTCCCTTATATCCACATTACTGTTTTCGAAAAAAGGACGTATTCGTATCGACATCGAGACTTGAAACATATCAAGTTTATCACATGGAATTGATTTCAGTATGCGCGATAACCCTTTCATACTTTCGAGGGGAATATTTATAAGACATTCACCATTATAATCATCGATCCCCTTGAGGAGAGATGTCAACGCCATTTCAGAATATTTTTCTATGTCGTGCTGTGTTAAGTTACCGATGAATGCGAGCCCGCGAATACATAACCCTCGGACGAGTGCGTTAGGATCGTTTAATGATGAATGTAGATGCAAAACGATCACAGATGATATTTCACCGCATGGTTTAAGCGGCACTAGCTGCGAATAAAATCCGAGTGCCGCAATGCGTTGAGGATCATATGGACTCGAAACATATTTACTAAATGATGTAATAACCTGTTTCATCGCGGACGAATTTATACTCAACTGATTAGCGAGGCCCGTTGCTAGTGGCGTCAATATTTCCATAAACTTTCCTAAATCCTGGGCACTTGTTAAATCATTAGTTAGAGTAAGTGCAACGCTAACCTGTTCCATATCGAGCCGGCCCAAAAATAGTATGAACGTATCGAGTACTACCTGACACGGATTCATTTTAACTGTAGCCGGATTAAATCCGAATTTTGATGAAATTGATTTATGTTGAACGGGAGTTGTGGCCACTTTACCCGATGCTATAGGCGGTGCTAGATTTGTATAGGTCGCAAGGGTAGTCAATAGCATTGAAAATATATTAGCAAATCGAGATTTTAATTCGGCCGCTAAATCTGGAACGACAAACATCTCGCGTAATGCACACATAATCGCAAATGGTTGTTGGGTGGCGATTTTTTGCCGACTGTTATCTTTTCCGTCTTCCTGTTCGTAAAGGCATGAAGTATTTAGCGTGGTCAAGAAATTCTCGAAAATAACCGCACATAGTTCGAGATCGAGAGCCACCGTTTGCCAATACTCGATTATATGTTCCTCGTAAGGTAAATTTTGTCCTAACATCTCGTTACATACATTTTTCGGGTGATGTTTTGTTAGACCGACAAGCGCTTTTAAAATTCCAGTTCTGGCGCGAACAGTTTCACAATACTTGACAACATGTAGTGATTCTTTGACCAGCTCCGGTATAGCATGGAATAATTCCTGCCCCTTATTCTGTACAAAAAATTTCAGTACGACCGATGCGCCGATCGATGAACTCTGCTCCGGATCATTCATCGAGTACAGTAGTGTTTTACAAAACTGTAAATATTGAAAATTGGAGAGTCGCGATCCAATCACATTTGCGATTTCTCCAGCGAACCGATAAATCTCCTTCGGTTCATCCGTAATAATTTGATCATGAATTTTTTCTAATTCTATAATCCAATCGTTCGTATTATCGGCGATTGTAAGGGTGTCGTATATACACGAAATTTCTAAAATTTTGCGCAGTATATCGATCGACGTCTGCCGTACTGTTGCATTCGAATCGATACAGCGTGGCACAATTTTACCAATCATTGAACCAGTTTGATTAAATTTCGATGGAGCATCATACCCGAGCTTCATAGTTTTGATGTACACGTCCAAAGAGTTATTCAGAATATGCCCGGCACATATCCGAACTTCATTATTTTTATCCTTTAGCCAAATTTCAAGAATCGAATTTACATCGTCCAGGGACGAGGGTAGCGGTATTTTTTCAATTATTTCACGAATAAATAAATTTAATTCGGGCAGAGTTTGATTTAAATATTTAGCTAGGAGGCTATTCCGCTCGTCATCTTCGGGTGATGCAAATTTCGTTTTTAGCTGTTGTGCCGATAAAAAGAAATTCTGACAGAATACGTGCAAAATGTCGTTTACGATCATATTGTTATCTGTGTAGTTGTAATTGATACGAATTAAGTTAGTAGCCAATTTAATAATTAATGGGAATAGTTGAATATTATCGCCGAATGGTTCAATTTGAATTTTAACAAGAATTTTAATAACCTCGTCGCGATGCTCTGTAAAATTAATACTCTCACTATTTTCGTATGCCAGGAATTCGTCGATCAGGATCGAAAGAGAATTCATTGTTAGTTTCTTAATTGTCAAATCTTTAGTCTCTGACAACTGTTTTATCAGGTAGCTGAATAGTTTAGTGTTAAAATTATTGTAGACCAAATGTTTTAGGGAATTTTTAACGATGTATCCATAAGCTTCGATAATAAGTAGTTTGATCTTATATATCTCGATATCCTTGTGTGCATCTTTAATAAAATTTAGACTACTAAAAAATCCCGATACTTGCTTTTTACCACTCGCCTCATCATCAATCAAAATTTCGATTTTTTTGATAATCAAATCATAATGTTTCCGAGCAATATAACCTAAGGATCGTGCCGCATCCGAGAGACGATACTCATAATCCAAGTTTGAAAAATGTTTCTCCAATTTTTCCAATTTCACACAATTTATAATAAAATCAATCTTCGACTCTATCAAATTTATATCGTTTGTATAGCAGAGGCAAAGACCTAGCATTTTCAACATCATGCCACGCTCAAATATCATATTCGGAATTTTAAACTCGCTACTCTGCACATGATTATTATTTGTGCTCAGATTAACGTACAACCCGGTCTGCTCGATAATTTTATTGATCAAAGTTTCTGGGAATTTTGGTTCATCGATATCTTTAATGGTTAACATTAGGAATTCGTATAATTTATCGTAGTAGAGCGTCTCGTTTGCAATATTGCTGAGAATCAACAAAATTTCTGGAATTTTTTCGTTCCACAACGGTACCAAATGTTTGTTCAAATTGCTACAATAATGTTTTAAAAAGTTGAGTACATTTTTATTGCGTTCCCGTTCGGTATAGTTGCCCAATAGGATTAAGCTGCGAATAAATATTGCCTCTGATGGTGGAAATTTAATTGGAGTCTCACCCGATACAAAATCCGCATTTTTTTGAAAAAGATTCGATAAGCATCGTGCTATTGTGCTACACGCATCTGTAAAATCCAGTAACATGTAATGCTGCAACAATTCCGATTTTAATAGTTCATCTATCGTCCCAACTGTAGACGAGAGTATAAACATTGAATTATTACAAGCCTCAACAAATCCAGTATACTCATCGACCGAGCCATATTCGACTACGAATTTATTGTAACGACAGCAGTGTCGAATTATAAACTTTATAAAATCCGTATCCGATATAAATGATTTCTCTATAAATGCCACGATCGTCTTCAATATAACCATTTTGATCTTAACGTTTTTTTCCGTCTGAATCATTTGCTTGAGTACCACATTAAAATCTTTTACTTTACTTGATACATTCGCATTCGAAGTGTTTGTTAGATGCGTTAACAGTAGCAACGATTTAATACGTTCTCGTTCATTATTACTACGAAGCTGGACGAGAAGCATTTCCAAAATTTTAATGCTATAAATTTCGGATAACAAATCAAAGCAGCGCAGCACTTCGTAATGTCCTTTAACGGTTTGAGGTTTTTCATAATCGGGTGTCACGCAAACCAAATCAAATAGGCTGCTGATTAGTGTATCTGATAGTGGATCTAGCATTTTAGGATCTAATTTTATAATGGTTTTTAATATTGAAGCAAGCAGCTGGGTGATTGCGATGCGATCGATTGAACGTCGATACAAGCTAAGCAGGGATGGAATGACCTTACCGATTTGCTCTTTTATTTTATCACTCGGTAGCAGCGGAAACATTAACGATAATGAGTACAATATATCACAACAAACTTTAGGCTCACGTGACGGTAACCACTGATGTAGTAATACATCATACGCTATTGATATTTCTGTGCCGTAACTCTCTTGAGACAGTTCGTTATCTTTTAAATTTTCGTGCGTAAAATACTCGACAATTGCTTCACAAAATCGTCCAATTGCAAATGAGTACGCTTGCTTGACGTGATCCGGTTTTATCATGCTGAGCGTTGGTAGTATCAATACAAATACCGGTTTAATAAATTCTATAATTCCTTTAATGTTGGCGGTGGCTAATGTACCCATACAGTGTAATATCATAAAATGAGTTACGTGGCCCGACTGTAGTTGTTTCATAAGCCCATCCATTACGAGATGACATTGTGATCGCCCAATAGACACTAAAATTTCAAGTGCCGGTTTTTGTAATTGTATACAGTTGTCGCTATTGCGAGTTAGCTCTGTAACACTTAGTTCGATCACATGCTTTACTAGG
The DNA here is from genome assembly GCA_932526605.1 of Nephrotoma flavescens. Lineage (NCBI taxonomy): Eukaryota > Metazoa > Arthropoda > Insecta > Diptera > Tipulidae > Nephrotoma > Nephrotoma flavescens. The sequence goes on from OW052222.1 coordinate 11,152,689, forward strand.
GTTTCTGATAAACCTGCTAGTTTTTCGGGTTGTGTTGTTATATTTTCGATTACTCTGTGAATTTTAAGATAATGTTGTTTAGTCATAATGATTATATGAAGGGGCGTATTAGGGAGATGTTTAATGTAATTATAACGCATCCAGCACAACCAAAGCCACAGGTCTGTGCAAACTTCACTAGAATTTAATGACCCCGCCTCCGATTTGATTACGTCAGCACCAGCTAAACAAGGTAATGAGCTGTGATGCTACAACACTGCACTTTTCCAATCACAATCAATATGCCGCCATATGGTGTAAACCGGATGTTACCAATTAAGTGCGATTAACAAAAAATATGACTACGACTTACCTTAATATGACTGCAGTTTGTGATTCCCCCAATTTGGGATTCTTCCCTTTATAATCACACAAAATTTGTAATACATCCTGTGGCTGCTTCTCTGATATTTTTATCACGGAATATTCAATTGTGCTGCGAACCGTTTCATCTTTATCGCCTAAATTTTCCAATAGATTTTGTATTGCACCTTCGTCGCAATAAAACAAGAAAATTAACAAATATGTCGGCAACCATAGAAGTGCAAACTGAATAATTACCCAATAAATGTGTATCTATTTTTAGTTCCTCCATATTTTGAGAACACTTTTTAAATTACATGAATTGTAAAACTTTCTTATCTTTAATAAATTCTTGAATAAACACAACAAAGAAGTGCAAGAAAATCCTAAAATTGTTCTCTCCGAGCTGAATTGTTTATATTTTGATATCAGCTGTCAATAATATGTAATGCCGTAGTGCAATGACAGCGTTTTTTTGTTTGTGCGCCATAAAGTGCTTTATAGCGAAACTACTATAAAAGTCAAATTGGCAACTAGTCTTAATACTCCAGTTCTTTATTTCATACAATTTATTGAGTTAAAAATTACAAACTAGATAGATACAAATTTTATAAAGAAAAGCTTATTTAATATATTTCTCCATAAATTTCTTATGAAATTCGGATCGAAGTGAATCATTTATGAAATTGTGTTCTTTCCGTTCGGGCTCGGATCTTGCACAGTTTTTGAATACCACATCATCGTCCCACCGTCGTTTAACTTTTAAATCACTTTTGCCTTGTGCACTATAGTTCAATAATGGATTACCCGATAGAATATTTTCCATTCGAATTTTTTCATCTTCCTGTTTCTTTTCCAATTCTTTTTTCTGTTGATCCTGCGCCCGTTCCCTTTTGATTTTATTTAGTTCGGCTAATAGTGCAGCCGTATCATCTTCCGAATCATCATCCGATGAGGTTTCTGAATCCGCGGGATCGTCTGCGTCCAAATTTGCAGCTGGAATTTGATCTAATTTCTGACGTTTGGAATTCTGTTCGATAGCACGTCGAACATTTGGTGGCACTTGGGGTGCTTTTGCTACTTTACCACCGGTAATGCTTGACGTCAATTCACGCTCATCTAATTCTTTGCGGAAATCACGGTTGCGAAGTTCTTCTGTGGTACCTTGGCCTTGATCCCGATATTTGAGCTTCGTGTGGCTCGGTAAATCGCGACTTGAATACTGTTTCGAGAGAGCACTTAAATCTTTTTCACCGCGTCCACTTCCACCCCGTGCTGGATCAAATGTTGGTCGAGCAGCTGTAGTCATATTTTATACGTTTTAACCAAAACAATTTTGTGATAAATTCTCGATGTCAAAAAAAAAATTAATCACAATTGACAATCGTTATTACAATGAAGTAAGCCACAATTATACAATATTAATTTTCATTCACTGCACTTTTACGGAGTTTGTACACTGTTAACTTGCCGGTGTTAAACAAATAAAAACTGTATTAAAAGGAAATGCTAGATTAGATGTAGACCATTCTTTGTGTGTAATGAAATCATTAATAAAATTATTTATATTGGTTTAGCTGGTATGCAAAAACATACAGTTTAATGTTCAACTCACGCTCCTCAATATATACATATACATAGTATTATTATAAAATATAGTATAAAAATATGCTTAATAAACACATTTTATTAAACACTTGTTTTTTATTTCGCAGAATTAGATTTTTGAATATTTTAATTAAAAAATTCGTTCAAAAAGTTTAAAAAACCACTCGATCGATTTCGACTTGCTTCGACTTGTGTGGTCATCATCAGGAGTATCTACTGATTTGTAAAAGTAAAAATTAGTTATACAAGCAGAAAAAAGCAAAAATTAGACAAAAGAAAGAGGGACAAAAATAAGCAATAAAAAGCAATAAAAATATTGTTTATGTATGTATGTGTGCAAAAAAAATCGTCGGATATGTAAATCATCGATAATATAGCGTTCGCCGAATTTTCTGCGGCAAGCAGCTTCGCCAAAAAATCGTCGGATATGTAAATCCACCTTAAAGCTGACGATTCCGCCATTCCACACTTTGATTCTTTCCTCGTTCCCTTCCCCTTCACTAACAAACTGTTGTTAGTTTGTAGGTGAAGGGGAAGGAAACAAGGAAAGAATCACGACGAAAGAATCAAAGTGTCGAACGGCGGAAATTGAATTTGTATAACCGGCAAAATTGTTGTTGTTTCCCATATAAAATTGACTATCGATTAAAATTTCTGTGCGGTGTTCATGATTCCACTCCAAAGGTGCTGGTCCGATTTAAAGTTAGCATGCACTTAGTGTTCTCGCGATGAGAAATGGTACTACCATCATCATCAGCAAAAAATTGTTTTTTTCAAGGTAGGTAGATCGGCTGGCCTCAGAAATGCATATAATTTGGTATGGGCTTTATCATCTATATGCGATGAAACTCTTCCTCGACAAATTTAATTTAATATTCGTTGCAAGCATACACGGATGGGAAACCAGATGATACCATTTAGACCTAATTTAAGTTGGAGAAAATTATGAGCAACATTCACAAACACGTTAATTAGCTACCATGCTGGAAGCCCCAGATACTTATTTGGTTCAAATTTCTGCACAAGATCAGGATCTAGCCTTGTTACGTATACTTGCATTAGAAAACACTATCAGCTAGATAGCAATACGGAGGTGCATGATCAAGCCACTTCGAGAATAAGTAAACCAAGATTAGGTTAGAAGAACTGCGGTTTTTATATATTTAGTAAAATGTCAGGATTGTTTCGTCTCGAATTATTCATATTCTCATCTTGCGAAACTAACAAGACTTTTTCCAATCTTTCAAGCTAATTAAATAAAATTTCATAAGAACTAGGAAGACCTATTTAATTTCTAGGGCCACATAAAATTTCAATGTTTTCCGATTAGGCGTTTTATTTTAACTCTTTTGTGTTTCTTCAAGGTCAATATCCTATCCTGGTGAAGCTAAATAACATTAATCTACCACAATGAGATAACATTCGGTCTATCAGAGGACATGGTTGTTTGTGGAGGGTCAATGAAATGTGTGCTGATTTCTGCATTTGCTTTAATTCTCCGTTTGGAGGGCCACTTCGCTGTTTTTTCTAAGTATTCTTGCACATTTCTTGTAGCTATTTAGGAATATGTAAAACACTGGACCCAGTACACTGCCTTGTGGCAGATACATTTCATTCAGATGGATAAATGTCTTTATCGAAATATTACGCGATGCCTTAAAACGCCGCTGAACAGTACTTTTTAGTTCAAATGATTTTCCAACTTCTGATACGAGCATTTGTTTGTTTTGACAGAGTTGGTAGTAAATTGATTGAACATTGAACGATACGAGTTTACTTTTATGTCATTTTTACTGAGATTATGGTACCTATGTCTCAGAAAAATAACTAGTTTTCTAATTACATCACGACAGAAACCCTTTTTGCCCCCAGGCAGCAATTTTAAGCAACCATTATTCTCATTTGGTTAAAATACTTATTTCTTTTTTTTTGTATTATCACTGCAATCTGTTGTGGGACGGCTCTTCCAACTCTTTCGCTGTTTGCTTTTTCCTTCCATACTTCTCAGCCAATTCGAGGACGTACTGCTATAGGTCCGATTTTTATCACAATCTGAACATTGCGTAGCTCCATGCCATCCGATACTGGCATGGAAGATGGGTCGGCCCATGAGTTTTGCACTCCGACAGATGAATTTAACGGATGAATTTAAATTTGAAGTTCTATTACCTTCTTGCCGGGTGCTACAAACAAAAAACTTTTCTAGCGCAAAAACAAAACACCCTTGAGATTTTCCAAAATTTGCTACTTTTTTTTGACGAAACCCAGTTATTGGACTGTCTGAACAATCGAACATTCGAACGGTCACTTAAGATCAACGAGGAATAATTAATATTCCGCTGAGTTCAGTGTTTTAACAAAACAAATGATCACACCCGACGATAGGATAAGAAAGATCAAATATAACAACACGAATTTACGACCGATCCATTACATTAAGAGCCTTAAGAGTACTGTTCACCTTTAGCAGAATTTAACCTCGATACGGTAAGCAGTCGTCTTGCAAAATCTAATGTACTCGTAAAGCAAGATCATAACTTGCGAGAGACCGATATTGATTGGAATGTTGAAGATAGGCAGCACGTTTTATTTACCGATGAGCCTCAAGAAGACCAAATGAGCGTTATACGCATAGTGTAATATTTGCCCAACAGTGATGTTTGATGTATGTTCTATTATGATTGAGGCATTTCCTTAGATACCCGAACAAATTTCGTACCGGTACTTGACGGTTCTTTGCCAAGAAATATACCTCACACAACACGCGCTATTAGTGAGTATCGAAACAATGCAAATATATTGACCCACTCGAAGCTAGAATTCGCATCACTTACTCTGAGTATCATGGAGGTAGCAAATGAAGTTGATATTGGCATTTTGTAAAGTTTCCCACAACATTATTATCTTTAAACTTAAGACATTGGGCTTCCCGCACCATATTTGCTTCTCTGGGTGGACTCTTATATAAAATATCGTAGATATCGAGTACTACTCTTAAGATTTTCAACTTTCGATCCTTTTGTTGCGACTCCGATATAGCCCGGGGTAGTCATTTGTGGGCCAATAGCTTTTATTTTATCTATTAATGACATAGGGTATACATATTAACAAAAACTCGCATATTTCTGTTTACGCCAATATGAAAATTTTCAAGCAAATATCAACCCACACAGATTCTAATATATTGTAAAACGATCTAAACAACTTTGCGACTTGGTGCGAAAAGAAACATCTAGATTTGAACATTAGTAAATGTCAATCCATAAAATTATTCCATAGGCGATTACATTCGCGGTCTCGTGATTATTTTATCAACACTGACGTCATTGCCAGAGTTACGTCCATCAGAGATCTCCGTGTTACTTGCGATAGAGAATTGAATTTTAGGAACTGTATTGGAAGTATGATCAACAGAGCGACCTCCGCTCTAGGCGCTGGAATAAGGAATTTCTAATCCCATCTGTTACTAAAACAATTTATGTTATACCTTCGTTTGTCTACTACTAGAATGCCTGCCAAGTATAGTATCATATATAAGTGTTCACATAAATCGAATTGTGGCAGTTCAATAAAAAATTACTCGGTTTACTTTGCATGGGGTACCGTGAATGGATAGCTTCAATTTATCTTCCTACCTTGATGGTTCAAAGCTTATTAATATCCAAACTCTTGGTAAGTGTGGAGTATCTATCGCTATTGGAGTAACAATTAAACTTAGTCAAAAAGTTTAGTCATTATTTTTGGAATAGTTCGTTTTAGGACTCTCCCAATCGGATTACAGGAGACAAATACTCCCAACCCAAACTATGACATGCATTTTAGATTCTTCCAGTAATTGCGTTACAGTGATGTGGCCCCGAAACTCATTACTTAACAATCAGTTCCGGTTAGACATATACTGAAGAGAGAAATTAATCGGAAGTATTTATTTACAATGCCCATTATATCTATTAAGAAACAGATTACCAATTTTATGATAACATTCTAATAGAAATAATTTTGATTCATAAATCTTTAGGTATAACGATTAAATGATTACTTATTAATAAAAAATTTGATAAGAAATTTATATTCATAACTTCATGGGTATTTCCCAATGTTGCAAATTTTGAAGTGGTTAATAATGTGATAATGATGACGACTAATGACGATTTGAAAATGCTATTCTAAATAGGTCTACATCAGTCACCGCACACTTAATAATAGCACATACTATTTATTATTATTAATCCACATTAGTAACATAGTGAATGAAATTGAATTAATATCAATTCCACCATAACGAAACTGTTGATCATTTCATTGGATATTATTGCTCGAGTATACTTTAATATACGTAAAGTCGCGATCGCGACACTTCTTTTGTTTGTACATACATATATTTTGTTGTTTGCGACTAGATTTTATATAAAAAAAAAAAACAAAAAAATAAAAAACACACAATAAATAAAGTTTAAAACGATCTACCTGTGTATTGTGCACGATCGCGCTCTGCTTGTTGTTGTCTATAAAATAAAAATATTAATTTGTAGTTTTGTTTTTAGTTTTATTCCTCAGTTGGTTACTAAACACTTGCCAAGGTAATACGAATTTAAAATTGTGTGTAAAAAATTCAAGTTTAATACTTTCATTAAAACATAATAATTATTTGAACGAGGATCAAGTTTGATCGAATTTTTTTTTAAAACAAAAGTGAATATTAATTTTATTTATTTGTCTAGTCTTAAGTTTGTTTAAGTGGTTTCAAGGAAAGTGATCTTTTATATGAAGCTTAATTAACTTAACGATCGTGCAGTGTGAATTTAAATATTTTGTATGTTAGTGAATATTGTGGCGCGATCACAATTTTATATTTTAATTTTGTGTGCTGTTGAGTCATTTAGTAGAGATAATAGTGGATATAGTTTTATAAATTTTTGTGTTATCAATTTTTCCATATATCATGTACTTATATAGCGTTAAAACTAATTAAATGGGACAAATTACTGGCACTTATATACTTTCACTAGTTATTAATTAGCCCTAAATTTGTTACTTTATGTACTTTCTCCTATAGCTCGCCTAACGATTTGGTTTATCGTACTAAAGTGAATGGCCTTCAAATTTGGCTGCTTAAATACTGGCGCCAAAATGGGTGTCTTTTGCATAAACAAATTTCACTATCAAGTAACGATCGTACTTATACCACCCGCTGTACATAATAATAATTACGTTGTTGGACATATTTTTTTATTTATTATCTACCTTGTGCTAATCATCTTTTAAGATTTATATGAATATGCAAATAAACGTTACGTACATTAATAATGCGGGCTAAATATTAAATTTTACCTGTCTATGGATTAAATTAATTGTTCGCGATCAACTACATATAGCTATACTGACTCATCAAATCAATGTCCATATATAAATCATATATAAATTTCAATTGCTCGATAATCACGTCTTAAGCATTTATTAAATAAACGATAATTCTCAATTGATTAATCATTAGACGATTTAGCGAATACTAAACGCAATTGTTGCTGTTATCTTAAGAAATGCAGTTTACCTTGTCATCCCGATTATTTGGGTATACCCGGCGCGACTCGTATATAAAAGAAAGTGAAACCCGTGCAATTTACACTTTAAATATGCGGGGTTATATGATTCATCGATCAATTTTTCGAATAAATGTATTATCATTTTGAGTTTATGCAAATATTTCGTTAAGTGTTGCGCGTTTTTATGTTACGTAAGGCCGCAAAAAACTTGATACGCGCGAGAGTTATACATTTTGTTGAGAATGTCTATCTATATAAAGCCTAATGCCATTCAACCAAAATATGTTATAAGACACCATCAAATTGTTATTATTATTTACACAATGATAAAGTAAATGAACCGAGTAAATGTTAACAGGTTAAATTCACGTATAAAGTATATATTTAACATTCATTGAGGAGTCAACCTCGTGCGCTCGTTTTATAGAAGTACAACTTTAATCAAATATTTGTTAATCAGGCAAACAATAAAACCATTTATGCTCGTTTATTAATGATTATGTGATTAGGTAGCAAGCCCATAGTTAAAATATTAAGTCGCCTTTATGACTAAGAAATTAGAAGTCGCTTCACACGTACGCCTATTAAACAATTAAGTTAATGTTCTATATTTACTTAAGACCGATTAGAATCTTTCACAATTTTTAGGTCATTGTCTCCTTTAGAACTACTATTACTTGACATGTAATCCTTTACAGAGAGCATTAAATATTATTATCACACATTATTTTTTCTTAATTACAGATCGCAGTCTAAACGAAGCCTTAGCGCACTGATCACGACAGAAAACGTCATGTTTCGCCGAATAAAAATGAATAAAATAACGAAATTGTTGTTTAGTTTAATATTTTTAATTGAAATTAATATAATAAATAGTCAATATAATTACCAATATCATAAATATAATAATTATAGAAATAGTGATAGTAATATAAATTATAGTGGTAATAGTGATTATCTTTTAGAAAAACGTGACAGTGATAATTTTAATAGTGAGTGTCCGACATGCAATACAAATAGTGAGGTCACGGACGATAACGGAAGTGGTGTGGTAAGTTTGTTATAATATTTGTAAATCTAATTATAGGCCTTTTCATAATATTAGTAATTGCGCAGTAATTGCATTTAATTAATTTTAGCTCCAAGATCAAGTGTCACGGACGTTAAAAATATGTTCATTAGTAATATTAGATAAAATAAGAAGGGTCAAGTTGAATATTAAGTCAAATGTCAGCAAAATATTCACAACAATTGACAGACTTTTTCAAAATTCAGTTAAACAGATTTCACTAAGAAGGCCATGAGATTTATTTGCTTGCTGAAAATTGTATTTACGCGTGTTTTCCGTGTTGTTAACTCTTTTTTGTGTCTGATTCTTTTCTTCTATGTGAAAAGGAAAGAGAAAAGAATACAAATGTAAATAGGCCCATATTCTTGAAACAGATAACCGACAGATCTTGAACCGATATTTGTTTTCATTTTTCGATCATTTTTTTGTAATTGATCGAAATTGTTTGTGATTTTTGTTGTGTTCCACTCACATAAACTTTCAGAGCCTTGAAACCATGTCTAAACGAACTCTTCGTCACTAAAATTTTTTGCAACCACAACGCCGATAGTTTAAATTAAATTTTGTAGCCAAATCTGAGTGGTTAACCTGGTTGAGTGGTTAAAATCTGTTATAAAATAACAATCAAAACAGAATAGAGCTTTAGAAAGGGGCAAATTTAGAAAGAAATGAGATTTTAAATTCTGCTTTAAGTCACCTTATATTTTTAATAAGTTTTAATAACTAATATTACGATTTGATAGGATAAATTTATCCGCAACTGCTCATTTTTCCATTATTAATATCAATTTAATTTTTTTTGTACCTATAACTGTCATTTTTTATGGTGTCGAGCACAGAACTCAGAATAATTACAACGGGTACATTTTGTTTCCCTTAAAATTATTACACCTTATTTCCAATTTAATCCAATTGAAGAATTTTACATTTTTGTTATCATGAATGTGTTCACGGCAACACGCCGATGTGTGGTTTTGGTGTGGGGTGACGTGTAGTATTGTCAAAACGAGAACATTCAAAAATATATTAAATTTGTATAGGTTTGGGAATGAAATGTGAAGCCTAACATTATTTAGGGAGTCGCTTCGATATGATTCCGTTTAGCAAGTGTGCTAAAATGGCAAATTTTGTTACATACAACCGTTACTATAAAAGTGAGTTTCTTGTTTCCCCTACATTGGTCAAAATGGTACAAATATTTGTTTATTTCTATCTAGCATTGGCAACGGATCGCAACATAATAAAATGAACGAGGAATTAAAATATTGAATTAAAAAATTCTCGTTTCATTTGCAGTGTAGACGTAAAACTCAACGTTATCTGCATTCGATGGAAATCGCGAATAATAAATAATCACTGGAAAACTGGTGGTTAGCTAATAATGTTTAAAAAAACGTTTAATTGATCTGGCATTAATCTACAATGGTTGACACGCTAGAGATTAGCTAATCCTGTAACAAAACATAAATACGATAATACCTTGGTCGATATTAATTGATTTATCCAATCAAAGTTAGTAATATGAGTATGTCCCTTTTTCAATCAAAAAAAAAAATTGGCTCAATTTAAGTCCACTGTGAGTAAAAAATCATAGTATGTAATGGCGTTTTTGATTTTTTTCGGGCGAAATAAGTTTGAAAGAAAAACACAAATGTGTAAGTTGGTTCAAAACACATACAAAAATAAATTTTTGACATGCTACTTTTGCCGTACCCACACAATTGTGTTACTGGGCAGGAAAAGGAATATAGTAATATATATTGAGATGCACTAATGTCGTTTAGATATTAAACGCGTAATAGAACTCGTTTAGCTTATATAACAAACTTGATCTACAAGGGCCGGTCCATCGTAGGTTCAATTGGTGCATTGTAACCGGGTACAGACAAGCTAAAATTTAAAGAGTGTCGCATTAAAAAGTTGATAGTAAGTGATGAAGAGATGCTATAATGTAGACATTTTTGATATTTATGGTGAAAAGCAGTATTTGCAACTAGCAATATTAGAAATGTGTGATTACACCGTATCCCACCCCAGGTCTTTAAGCATTTTTGTTAAAAAAAATGCTATATAGTTTCGGTTTGCCGTCTGTCCGTCTGTGTGCACGATAACTTGAGAACAGGTGAAGATATCAACTTAATTTCTTCACTAAAAATTCAAGCAATTCATGGGAATCATCCCTATTGATTTGGACATTTTTGTGTTTAGGTTGTTCGGAGATATGTAGGGTTTTGTTAACCCCCCTCCTTAAAATTGATAGTTTTTTTTTCTAAACTATTTTGGTTTCATGGAGCATGTGAATGTGGATTTATAATATATTTCGTGTGGATGTGGGGTTGTGTGAGTGGTGTGGTTATGGGGGTGGTAGGAGTAGTGGTATGGGAGGTGGAGGGGGTGACATGAGGTGTTTTGGGTTTGGTGTGGGAATTTGAGATTTGGTAGATGAGGGTTTGTGTGAGTGGTGTGTGTGTGGGAGTGGGTATGGAGGTGTTCAAGGATGATGATATGGGTGGTGCGGTATAGGGTGGTGCGGGTGAGATGGGTTTTAGGGTTTGAATTGCATAATGGGTGGGGTGGTAATAATGTTTAGGTGTGGTCGTTTGCTGTTGATTGGGGTCGTTTGAGTTATGGTGGATTGTTGTCGGTTGGACTGGGTGATGATGGGGTTAAGTGGGTCGATGTGGGTGGGTGTGATATTTGAAATACGCAAATGAGGCAATAAAAATGCTTATAGAGTTCGGTCCGAACCCTTCCCTTCTTTTCTTAAATTCATCCAAGAAAATTTTGAAATGACACTGAAAATATGATAATTCTTCATCTAGAATATTTATTCTTCAAGCATTTTTGCTAAACTGATAAGAAGACCAGCTGTGTGTTGAGATTGGCGCAATGACACCCATACCTTTATGGCCCATTCAGTTACTGCATGAATGATTAATTTAAATGAAAGAAATCATTCTCGAAACCACGAGTGTCGTGTCCGAAAAATTCACATGACGAACCGTATGTCGAGTGAGATTGGCGATAAAGCATCCGGGGTGGCACATTTAAAATAAATTTTACATTTTAGATTTAAACGAATGTGGTTCCTTGGAATCTAAAATGTTGCAAGCGATCAGGCTTGATATCGAGTGAACGTAATGTGTACTATCATAAAATAAAAGTCTAAGACCATCCGTATATTAGGATTGGCGCTATATGTGTAAATGGCCGAATTATTTTTAAGAAAAAAAATCGGATTTAAATCGATTTGATATCGATTGGACAATTAATTTAACTCAATAATTCATGCATATAAACTGAATGTGCCATCCACGCATGGGCCTATTGTGCCAATCTTAACTATGGTTGGCGTTGAAACTTTTTTTGGGGTTAACATGCTCTATCGAAATCAGAAGAGACGACATTTCAGGTTCCTGGAACCATTAATTTTAATCCGAACTTTGTTTCTAAAAATGATTCATTCAAATGGTACACATCGATGTCCAATCGATGTCTATATGAGTTCGGTTACGACACTTTAGGTTCCAGAGAACCATTTATTTAAATCTCAAATGCATATATTATTTAAAATGGGCCATCCTAGGATGCATTATCGCCAATCTCAACATACGGATCGTCATATGAATTTTATTTTTGATTTTCATGACCCTAATGCTGCACCAGCACTTGTAGCACGATCCAATCAAAATGGCAATAGAATTTTTTACAAATTACATAATTCCCGATTTGTTACACAGTCAGAAAAATTTTCATGTCTCGTTATGCGTCAGCCCATGGGCTGTTGTACTATTTTCATTCGTATCAAGGACAGAGTGTGTGGCTCGAACTGTTCCAATAACAATTGTAATTTATTTTGTAAAATTTTTTAGTATCGCACCCCAATACGATACACTGATTTTAAGCGGTTGCTCCTATTTGGGGTAGTTTACTAGGGGTTTAACTATGACATTACTGTACCACCCCCAGCACTATACAACAAAAATTAACAGAAATGCATAAAGAGAGTGGTGTGACGAAAATATGGGTTTTAAAGAACTACACCCGTAGTTTTGTGGGTAGTTGAACTACGCAGATATCTTGTAATTAATTTGTAAAAAAATCCAGTACCACTTACCTAGTACGATACAGTAAATATTAACAAAAATACGAAAAATGTGAAGTAGCTTTGTCTAATGCCAATCCACGCTCGAATTGCATCATAACGGGACCCGAAAAAATTTTCTAACTGAGTAATTTGGAATTATGTGATTTGTACAAAATTCTAGTGCCATTTTGATTGGATTGTGCTACAAGTGCTGGTACAGCATTAGGGTCATACAATTTTCTGAGATGAATTTAAAAATTCTGGGATGGGATATAACTCGTATTGCCTGATGAAGATTTTTTCTTTTTATGGGATGAAATACTGGGGTAACTTCAGGCACTTGAGGAGACGGAACATTTTCGATACGGGGGGGAGGTACACCATTATGTTTTTTAACTTTTTAACCTTTTCTCGAATTCCTAGACAAACGATTGGAATTTTTGAGCTACAATGGATTGTGTTGCTGTTGTGTGTTTCAAATCACTGTAGTTTTTTTTTGTATAAAACGTATATTTTATAAAATAAAAATTTATTTGGTGAAAATTTTGTAATTTCCGCAAAATTGTTGGGCACATTTTTACACACTACCGATTTTGTTCAAATTTTATTTAAAATGTGTTTGTTTTTAATCGTTTTTTCAGATCAATGCAATTCAAAAATCATTAGAATCTTGAAATTTATGAAAAAACTATAATGGATCAGTGAAATCATTTAAGATGTAGAGATACCGCATAGACAAAAGTCTGCACACACCCAGAAATATTTAAAAAGTTCGACGTCGAAAGATAGAAAAAAAATATTTTTAATATATTTCTGGTTGTGCGCAGATGCCTGTCGAAATCTCTTTCGGCAAAAAATCTGCAAAAATGTCAAGTATGAAAATTTTCATGAATACCATCCTTTTTTTCTATTTTGAAAAGAAAATAAAAAATGCATCGTAAAATGTGAAGTGGCTTAAGGTATAGGACAAGATGAAATGAACCAGGCATGAAAATGTTTGGGACCGACCATATCTACATATTACAATGAACAACCAACCATACCTTATATCTCTTGTCTTCAAGTTAAAATAAGGAATACCTAATCCAAAATACGTTTGGACCTACTTCCAAAGGAAGAATGAGACTAACGGTTACCCGGAACATATGACATTTGAAGGGAAACAATCTAGTGATCTACAAGTCATATCAAACAAGTACGCCCAATTTTTTCGTTCAGTGTATAAGCCAGAACAATGTATTCATAAAAAATCCACAGATTGCAGCGCAAGATATACATCACGCGCTAGAAACTTTTAAAGATGAGTGCGGCCCAAATACCAGGCTAATTTTGCAATTCCTTTGTGCCGACAACTTGGTAATTGTGTTTCTTTTTCAATCAATCACTGAAACAAAGCATTTTTCCTCAGAAGTGGAAATCAACAAGAGTAACGCCAATATTCTAGGGAAAAATTTTATTAATTTTTTTAGCAAAGTCGTGTTTAAAAGTAAATTGAAAAATTTCTATGAGTCGACTATTTAATTATTTTTTAACAAAAAAAATATATTTTCAAGCAAACTTGTGACTAAAAATGGCGTTTTCTAATCGATCATCAACATTTATACTAATCTAATATAAAATTGTCATAAAATAATAAAAAAAAATTAGAATTAGAATTTTTAAAGAGATGAAACCAATAGTCAGCTAAATTTACAACTATTTTTATTACGCAGAATACCAAGTAACTCTAACCTTAGAATCCTAACTGTAAATCTTTATAGAATCTCCCCCAGATCTATGACCAATTCTCAATTGTTACTGTATTGCTGCGTTAATCTAAAACACGTGAAAACAAACCGCTCGTACACTCGACTTGCATTAAATCAAAAATCGTTAATACTAAACAATCTTCCCGTAATAATAATGATAACACTGTGCTAGTTGAAAAATGTGACAAGCTGGGCACCCAGAGGGTAAACCTAATTCGAGTACGCTGAATTCAATGGTGCTAGTCTCATTTCAAAGTTAGTCCGCATTTTTGAGATATCGCGTTCGACATGTTTTGGCTCTGAGTCAAAAATTTGTCAAAATATTCTGATTTTCATTTTGATAACTCTTGAACCATTAGGATTTTCGTTTTGTTTTTTCAGCAAAGTTGTTGCGCAAGTCAAGATAAACAACTTTGCCGAACATATCAAAACCAAAAAACCACATCCACCATATATATGTAGTTAACTTAGGCCAAGGTTAGGTTATGTTATATAGGTTGAAGTGGCTGCTTCCACATACTTAGATCACTAGTGGCCCGTTGTGATACAACAGGATCCTATTTCCTCTTTACCCCTGTTCAATACCATTCGGAGCACTCTACAGTCTGCGAGATCTGAACGGCTGGCTATACTGTACACGCCCAAATACCTATGCCTTCTGTATGATAGTGCCAGACACGAGCATAGGAAGTTATCTAAAGTTTCTTCCTGCTCTTCGTCGATGCAACTTCTACAAAGTCATTCATCTGTAGACCCAGCTTTCTCGCATGTTCCACAAAAAAGGCAGGGTCTTGTCAGTTTTGGCAAAAGCTTCTCTTCGGATCCTACCTTGTCGCCTAGAGAAACATGGGTCCACCTGTGCAGAGATCCGTATACACAGGTAAGGCTAAATACAACTGGAGGTCGACATACTTAGGAAAACAGGACGCTCATTTCAAATAAGATACAAAGAACACATGAATGGCATAACCAAATTTAAAAAAAAGTACATAAAATCAAGTTTCGCACAACACATAAAAACTGAAAATCATAGATACACTAAATTCAATAAAAATTTCAGCACAGAATCAAAAACGGACCGAAATTAGACAGGTTAGAAGATCTTGGTATAAATTTTGGGCACAATTTGACTCATAACTCATGAGACATTTGTATATTGTACGTATACAAATTTCTCATGAGTCGTGGAGTCAAATTACGGCCAAAATTCACACTCTGAAAATATACTAAAACAAAAACACCAACAATTTAGTTAACGACAAAATCAACACAAAAATCAATAAAATTTACGAGTTATTGGGGTAGATACTCGATCCGCTAGCAAGCAAGCAATTTGCTAGCCAAAATCCTGACTACTCACTCAATTTTAGAAAGGAAATTTAAATTTCAAATTATATTTTCAGTACGCTTTTTGATTTTTTTTTTGTTCGATTGCACAGTAAAACAACACAAAATTTGCTGTTTAATTTTTGAAGCCGTAT
Organism: Nephrotoma flavescens; assembly: GCA_932526605.1. Taxonomy (NCBI): domain Eukaryota; kingdom Metazoa; phylum Arthropoda; class Insecta; order Diptera; family Tipulidae; genus Nephrotoma; species Nephrotoma flavescens. Next base: position 11,168,567 of record OW052222.1, read on the forward strand.
ATTTTACTGTATTATCGCAAAAACAAACAAAAAATTTATGAAAAATGTATTTTGAAATTTATATTTCCTTTTGAAATTTAATTTTACCATTGATCAGGATTTTGGCTAGCAAATTGCTTGCTTACTAGCGGATCGAGTATCTACCCCAATAAGTCGTAAATTTAGCTTAAAAACAAAGGAGGTGCCAAAGAGCAGCACCTAGCAACAGCATTAAAAAATAAAAGGAAGAAAAGATTATTCTCGAAACCGATATTTCCAAAAAAGTTAAAAAATTGGCTCAATAAGTGAGAACGAAGTTTTTGAAAATGTTCTCGGAATTAATCGATCCGATGATTGGCGCAAATATATTGAAAATATGCTGACCGCTTTTCATAATATAAACGTTCGAATGTCATTGAAAAAACATTTTTTTGCATTGCCACGTGGAAAAATTCGGTGAACAATCACCAGCCGAATCCGATGAGCACGGCGAGCGTTTTCACCAAGTAACGACAAGGCTCAAACATTGGTACATCGGCAAAAAGCTACATGCACTCTTGGTTGACATTTGTTGGAATTTGCCAGAGGAGGAAAATCCCGAAGACAAATCAGAAAATAAAAATTAAAAAAGTTAAAAATCACCATAAAATCATCAACTGAATCGATTTAATTTTCTTTTACATAGTTTCTATTGTATCTATATTTGTCGATGAGATGTTTATTCGATCGATTTAAATTCAATAAATGGACAAAAAATGACAAAAAAAAGTATTTTTCATCGAAATGAAAAGAAAAAAAAATAACACAAAACTGTGAATGTAGATGTGGTTTTTCGGTCTTGATATATTCAGCATAGTTGTTTGTCTTAGCTGCGCAACAACTTTGCTGAAGAAAGCAAAATGAAAATCTTAATGGTTCAAGAGTTATCAACTTGAAAATGAGTATATTTTGACAAATTGTTGACTCAGAACCAAAACATATCGAAAGCGATATCTCAAAAATGGGGACTTCAAGCATACTCGAATTAAGTTTACCCCCTGGGTGCCCAGCTTGTCACACAAAAAAAGTTTGCGATTCAAGCACAGTGTAGTCATGTGATTTACCATTGACATAAAAATTCAGGCATAATTAAAGATTCTTCGTTCACTTTCAATTGTTAATCTAGTTGCAAGACCACTGAAGCATTCAGGTGTGGTCTATTTCCATTTGAATATATAGGAGTATTAATCATAAACTTGTAAAAATTTTTGACTGCAATACTTTTTGGTTTTAAGTGTGAATGTTGTTGATTGGTTATCAAGAAACCATATCGCATACCCCATAATAACCGTCTTGAAAAGTTCCCGTGTACTCAAAAAATGACGAATTTAATAAAACCAAAATTGTACGAGACATTGCGTTTTATATAAATTAGCATAATTATAAAAATATTTAAGGCATTTCTATTAAAACATTAAATTAAACCAGTTACCGTGTTTTTACCCGTCTGTCTAGCAACAAAACTTGTATCTTTACATGCGTATTTGGACAGAGTATTATAAGGGGAATTTGAAATTGAATTTTTATTTAGCTAGTGTAACGCTAATACAAGACGTAAAAAAACAAATCCATAAATTACAAACTGATTTTGCGGTTTTGTAATGGAATATGACTCAGCTGGATCAAACCAATTTGAACTCGGCGAATCGAGAAAAGAAGGTGGTATGATCTTATAATGTATCAACATATTATACATATTATAAAATTTAATTTAATTTGATAATATGCGATCTCCCGCGCCCTAATCAACTGTACGTCTATTATATTATGTCGCTCATACAAATTTAAATTTGTATAATCATTTTGTTTTGATTCAATGATGATGATGATATCTTAATTTAGGTTAATTCAGTATAGTCTTTAGAGATCGCCACTAATAAGGAAGTGATTTATATTCTAAATTTTTGATATATAGTATGCCATACGTAGTATACGTGTACAATTTCTTGGATAACGAGAATTTTGCATGAATTTCACCGAATAATTTTGAATGGTGCGTCGAAAATACGACGACGATATATTTTAATCACTACACAAATATTATAATATATGCTTTGTCATATCTTCCCATAAATATATAATATGTGAATGCGCATATTAAGAAGTTTAATAGTCTTTTTTATGATCATTATAAAAGTGTAAATATATGTGAAGTGAACAGCATAAAAAGGTATATTTGTTGTTTACATATTATTCGTAATGACGCCAAGAGGTGTACATATAATTTAGGTGCCGCACACCCATCACGAAAAAAGGTTAAAAAACTTACACAATGTCAACTTGATGAATTTTAACGGTTTTTCTACACTTTCTTGATATTAAATATTTCCGGTTAAGAAATAATTATGTAGTTATAACTGTTTCGCTTTTGATGACTAAAATTTATATTGATCTGCGGTCCAAATACATAGATTTATGTATATAACGGACATAAACATAAACGACCTTGCAATGTAAATTATATTGTAACTGAATTTTATTAGATCAATTATAAATCTTCGAGCAACATGTAGCGTTATTAACCTTAAGAATCCAACTTTCAAAAATGTATTTGCGATTTTGTGAAGATTTTCTGAGTACAAAGAAAACTTGCAAATCCACGTAGATAACTATAAATAGATTTCTAGGTATATATGCAATGCACATACCTTTTCGGATCGCTATTACTGTGAAATAATGCATAATGGATAAGAGAAAATCTTTGAAATTTCCTTTCTAATTCTAAATCGGTGGTGAATCATATACTACGGTATGCTTCGATAAGGCGCCAAAGATGATTTGATATTGCAGGATAAAATAAAACTGTAAATAATTAAGATGTGACCACAATATGCCGGGTACACTTCTTGGTAAACAACAAAAACGAAAATACCATCCAGAAGGTGTAATTTAATCGTGTGATTCATACGAATAGAATTTCTCATATTCGAATATAATGTATATAGAAATTTAATTAACGATCGCGAACGGTACCATTATATACCATACCAACATATGCGACATGGAAATTTAATTAGGTTATTTTGATTTGAATACAATGCAATAACAATAAATAAAAAAGTAAAATTTTATGCAATTGATAATTAATTTTTGCACAACACTGTTACTTTAAAATTTCATATTATTATGGTATTGACGATGTCTGAAATTATCTAATATACACACACGAATATACTTCCTCGTGGCTGCCATAATATGTTACAGGTATAATTACATGACCACGTGTTATAATACTAATTGCTATTACTCATGCGGTTTTGTAACCATGATCGACCACTTAAGAGATCGAAATGACACGGCGAGGCGCCAGACTGGTCAATATGTATGAAACGGATGTACAATACTGTGTTGACTCAATCGATCATTCGTAAAGGTGTTGCAATAATGTAATATACACAATAATAAAATTATTCGATGACATTGACTTGTAGATATATATTTACTGCTTGCACAACATAAATATTGTTATCACATATATGTAATATGAAATTAGGTTATCATTGTATATAATTAGGTGAATGTTAAACATATAAAAACATTGTATTTATTGTATTTTGTTTTTATTTTCAGATTCCAAAAGATGTGATTGATAAGTTCCTACAGGTAGCTGATTTTGATGATTTCGTTCATGTGTTTCTTGCAAATGAAACAATTGATCCTGATGATCCATTGTATATGGGGATGAAAAGTAAGTGAACCTGATTCTTAATTGTAAAAGCTTCAACTTTAATGTTTATTTCATAATTCAACATTCTTTTTCGCCTTTAAACGTTTAGTGTGGCATCTACTGGAACATTGTGTTACCTCTCCACAGTGATTGAAAATACACAAAAAATTTCAAAGCGTATTTCGGTACAAATAAGTTATGATTTTTGGATCGCATAGATATTGAGCATAATTATGTTCATTAGATAACCAATGTATTGAGCTATCAATTTGGTTTAAATTGCAGAATTCCAATTACAACTAACTGAAAATGAAACTTGACATTATTCTGGTGGTTATAAAGCGACATGTTTATTTATTTATATATTTCGACACATACAACCCGATTTTTTGTTGTCAACAAGTTATTACATAGAACTATTTTTTACGATTATTCGAAACGTCGATCATTTTGTATTTCCCAAAGATAACATACAATTTTCAATTAAGCAAGTTAATACCTGCAAAAGCTGGTCACTAAAATCTCGGTTTTTGTAAACAACAGACAATATGGATAAAGGTAGATCTATCTGCGGATGCTTTATGTAAGAGCTACTCTTTCCTATAGAGATTGTTTGGCTCACCACCCCACATTTTCTAAGCGCCATGACTTCATTGGCTATAACGTTGTATCAGTGATGGCTCCGGGTACATAATCATAAGATTCGTTTCGGAAATGTTCGTTCTTTTTTTGCACGAGACTTTTTAAGTACAGAAAATCAGCGGGGATTCTGTGTTCCTGAATTCTCGGACCAGGCGTTGCAAATTTCTATAAAGTAACTATTCTTAGTTGAATGAAAATGGCCTAACAATAGTTTTCCTGCTCTGTATTCCAGAGCCCTTAACATTTTTAACAACGGCGCCGATTCAATAAGACAAGAATTTTTGACGCGAGTAATTCCTATTCCGAATATTCCTAAAGTTATTCCTATATAAGCTAAAATTTCCTTAACAGAGACCGATGCCAATTTCTAGTTAAAAAATTTAAATTTATACACCCGATACACCCGAGACACTTTTTCGATTTTTTAAATTGATAATTTTAATATTAATTGTAAATAAATTTATAGTTTTTATATTTTAATGCAATATACAAATAATATTATACTTTCCAAGATAATTCATAGAAAAGCATGACTAAACTCTTTTACGTAGTAATAAATTTCTCCGCGAGAGCACAAGGGTACAAGTCTCAATAGCATGGTATTGATACCATGGTATTGAAGTAAGAAATATTTCAACTAGAATATGAAAAAAGTAGGAGGAGTTTTTATATTTTGAAGCGATTTCATTAGTGTAGAGCATGGTTATCAATACCATGGTAATTTTTCCCGATGTTATGAACAAAGCATCAATGAGCTTATTTTGAATGCGCTAGATGTCACATTCCCAACTTTAACAGTCGTCAATAGGTCGAATTTCCTTCAGCCCAATTGCATGGAATCAGGGGCGGGAGTTTGAACGTTGCGCGATGATTTTAGACGGTAGTGAAATTTTAAGACTGATGATGAAATAACAACAATTTTATCGGTGTTGTTCCATCGTTTTGCAAAGAAAACAAATAGTAAGCCAAAAAACAATCAAATCGGACGAATTAGTAAATTTTTTTGGATGTAAGCACGCTCTTTTATACACCTGTTTGTTATCGATACCAACAATTTTCAGATATACCTTTATGTCACCTCCCACAGTTATTTCGGCAACAGGTTAAAACTACTGTAGATAAAAAAATAATTGATGTTCTTATCAAAAATGCAAATTTGACAATCTACGACGATATTTGACCATCTTTTGTAGTTTGATTGTATATTTCGCAATTTTATTATATTTGATGCACAATTCCATGTCAATCTGTTATACAAATTTAGCTTTGGGATATTTTGATGTTCTTTAATCACCGAAAATTAGGTTTGTTTGTGGAGCGTGAATGTAGTGTGTGCTGATTTCTGTTCTTTAGCCTTAATTATACGCATTTAGTAAGCCACTTTGCCATTTCTTCTAGGTGTTCTTGAAAATTTCTTGACGCTATTAATGGGTTTCTATGGATAGTTGAAACTGATACATAATATTCACAGTGGAAAGGTCCGCTGTATATATTAAATATAATAATTGACGCAATACACTGCCTTATGAACCCCCCCCCCCCCCCCCCTCCCCCCAACGTTGAACATCGGTTGAGGGATTTTCTCGATTAATTATGTCGCTTCTTATTTGTAAGCTCTTGGCAATCTGGTAATGAATGTCAGTAACTGTGTTCCATTGGCATGAGTAAACTACTCACAAGTATTTTTATCTACTAGCATTTAACCATGCTTAAATGGTGGTGTACAGAAATTATAGTTACGCATAAAATTGACGGTAGGTATTTTGGTTCAAAAAATTCTAATAGATGGCTTTATGAGGGCTAGGTTTTGTTGAGATGTCAGGAAAAAACAATTTTTCTTTTCATTTATTTCTGTGAAATACCAAGCGATTTTTGAAATATTCTTCTTTTCGGCCGGCGTATATCATACTCAAAGCTTTGCCTTCATTATAAGACCAGTTCTTACTCATTTTTGAGATTTTATTGTGGATTTTAGTTTAAAAAAAATAATTTTCCAAAATAGGTCGTCACAGAAAAATTATACACAGATAACTTTGTACGCTATAAAGGTTATGTTTTACTTTTGTCATATTTTTAACTCGTTCCATTGGTTATCTACTTGCAAGTACTTGTGAGTACCAGTCACAGCTAGTGTACGAGCCGTGTACGAAATTAGAAGCCATTTAATTCTCTAGGCACACTGGATCATTTGACAACAATACTCCAGGGGTGGGATGTTGTAACTTCACTTTCATCATGAATAAAATTGAAATTTTTTTCATTTTTCAATTATCGCTTCTATTGCGCTCTAAGCAAACTCGAGTAGAACATTATGCCTCTTACTCTGTTTCTATCATCTATTTGTTTTATAAGTGATACTTGATCGAAAAATCAAATAGAGACAAGCAACAAAATTGGATATGTGAAAACCGAAACAGAAGCACATTTGTTTTAGAAATTAGAGACACAGTTTTCGATAAGTATCGAGAAACGTGGTTACAAAATCCCACCCTAGTGGCACTATTCTAGTAATTCCCCGGGAATAGGGAATTGGGGAAATATTTTATATATAATTTCTGTTAAAACATATATTTTTTCCGGCCTACTGGAGAAAAAAGTTCCATGTAAATATTTATAAATTGAGACTAATTTTTCCATACCTAAATTGGTAGGGAAAATTATTTCCAATTTACAATTTAGTTTTTTACCTCAGTAAGCCAGAAAAAAAATGTTTGAACTGAAATTACATATAAAATCTTTCCCCAATTCTCTATTCTCGGGGAATTGCCAGAATAGTGTCACAGGTAACCGTTATATTATGCAAACGGGATTGCGCAAAAACGATATTCCATTATTAGCGCGATCCATATATGAACGATCAATTTAAGGTAACCGTGATCTTCGAATCAATCATTCCATGCTCTTTGTGGTCTTCTTCCAAGTGTATTTTCCATTGCGATAGTATAATGGCTGATTGGATAGTAGCTACTGCTTCCGAATGTTTGGTGAAGATTTATGTTTTTCATTGTGCCGATTTAGATGTTCGGTGATAGCTGATTGATAACTTTGCAGCCTTCAGAATTTAGTGCATATCGATGTTCCATCCTACGCACGGTTTTCTTTGTTGTCAGATGTCACATATTATATCAAAGAATACATTTTTGATGATATCATGTTGATGTTTTTTGTGAGCGTGGGTAGTTGGCCCACCGCTCAAATCCCCCCCGATTACGCGAGTAGTCACTGGTGATACATCTTAAAGCGGCCGGTCTTACCTGAAACATGTTTATATAACGAGCCACTTGCTACTGGACAGACACCCGCTTCATCTGCCCTAGCCTGAAGAACAGTCGTTGATGTGGTGTTGGTTTTACGACAGCAATAACTCACCGTGAAATGTATTGTCAATGACTATAAGCATAATTTCCACTGCATCACTTCCACTGCAACGTGGAGTACCACGAAGAGGTATGAATCTAGGATTCTGCTCCCCCAAATGCTACGAAAATATTTTTTCCAGTTCGCTATTTCCAGACAAAGTAAGAATACTATGCCACAAAAATGACAACGAATATTTTCTATTTACTCGTTTTGAGGAATTTATGGGGTAAAAAAATTGTGGAATTAATCTAAATTTGTCAGCCTTAATGGTAAAGTTCAAAATATTATTGTAATTTCATTATTTGCGGGTCGAATTGAACAAAGTAAAATAATAGCTAGAAGATCTACAATTATATAAATTCTAAATTACCTACCAAATGTTGTATCTTCTATTGTTTAGAAGGTTGATTCTATCAACAAGTGTTGGAGTAATTACCCACTGGCATGGATCGGTACTGCTTACAGCTCACACGGTGCTCTTTTTTAACTTTATATGTATGTAAATGCAATGATTGCCATGATAACATGGCATCTATGCTAGACGCACTCATTTATTGGATTAAGTTTCGTTCCCGAATTTAACCTTACCTTTTCAGTGTGGGTCCTGAATCTCACTTCATTTCATGGAAATACATAAAATGATTTGTGATAAAAGCGACATTTTTTTGTAGCTTAGGTTAATTATGCTTTTCTAGTTACGGTTAAAAGCTATGCGTTATTTTGTCTAATGAATCACTGCAATTTTAAAGATGATTCCATCTGTAGACCAGAATTTATTTAGAAAATTAATAGTATTATTTTACTGATTAGAACTACTGATATATTAGAGCTAAATATTAAACGGTTAGAAGTTGTGATTTCACTTAATTCCTAATTTAAAAAAACATTTGAGGATGGTACTCAGATAAAGCAATCGAGATTTCTTAATCGACGCAGAACATCTTTTTACTCGCTCCACGTTCTCTTAACATCCAAAACTTTCGATACATAGTAGTATCGAGTATGGTTTTGAAACTTTGGTACAAGCCCTCAAAGTCGATGTGAAATAAAACTATAATATGCCAACGCTGAGCTACGAATAGCTAGACCATGTACTACTGGCAGAAGAACCATCAATGTATATAGGCTATTTGAACTTTTTTCCCTACCAAATCGGCAAATAAAAATAGTTAAAATTCCACTATTTATTTACTTTAGAATAACCGGCCAAATGGCACAGTGGTTAAAGCTTTGGCGTTTGGATCGGGAGGTATCGGGTTCGAATCCCGGTTAGGGGTTTGTGAATGCAAAAGGAAATTTTTATCAACAGATTACGATCTGTGATTATAGCCGCGCGTACGTCTTCAATTTTGCAGATGATGCGTAAAGTAAGACGGAAAAATAAACCGCGAATATATTTGACGTCATAAAAATGTACAAACTCAATATTTCCAATCAACTGCTCTCGTCTATCACCAAATAAATGTGAATGACTAGAACGATTGGATTTCCATTAGGACTTTGAACTAATAACTGGTTATGATGCTTTAAAATAAATACGAATGTTCGCCCAAGCGTTCAAAAAATGTTGGTCACGTTTTGTTGTTTGTTAGCGCGTTAAGGTTCAAATTATGACGACCTTCGATTTCCCATTTGTTTTACACGTAATAAATCACAATAACCGTGTCATAAAATAATTACAGTCTAGTCTAATTAATCAAACTGGTCGAAGCCTGATGAAGTTGTACTCAGTTTTTGGATAGGGCAGGAACACTGTTTAGGTCATGTGGAATAGTTGCGTGAAATTTATTCTATACTCTACATCGAAAAATTAATTGTGTAGCGTAAACTGTATATCCGTTGCACACTTTAACTAGACAAAAAAAAACACAAAACAAATTTAATTTAATTTAATTTTTATTTACAAAAATATACTTTAATTATAAAAATAAACAATTGGTTGGCGCGGGCGGTAAACAACGCTATACTTGTTATTAGCCACCATCTTAACTATTTCATAAAACATAAAGTTCATTTTATTAGGAGCAGCAAGCAAATAAACTGGGAACTTTTTAACAACGCAATGTATTCGTGTCGTGTATTACTCATGTACCTTCAGCATGCTCAATAATAATAATAATTTATGCTGATCTAAAACCAAATCACGTACACTTTAAATTGACTTCTCTAATAAAGTGTATGACGAATGCAATATTATGCCGAATGTCCTTGACCACACGTATCTAAATATATTGACCGAAACGAAAAAATGTTATACATATCACATGTTATATAGGAGCGTAACATAATTGTAAAAGAATCCGTGATTAATTTTAGTACGATATTTTAAAGAGGGAACATGATTAGATTAGAATCGTAAAGATTTTTTGGACACAGTAAAGTTACTATTACTTAGGCTACTATTATTACTAGTTTGTGTGTCAGACTTCTTTTTGCTGGTAGATGCCTCACCGCGACGATGTGTCTTGTGAATTTTCTGAAATTCGTTAAATAAATTTCGTCGGGTTTTCGGATTTTTATTTAACGCATCGTAAACTATTAAAGCGAATTGTATGTGATTGTCGAACAATCGAAGACGATAGGATATTTTTAAACATGTTGTTCGTTCGCAGGCGATTGATGATGGCGTTAAATGTAGCAAATCGTTTGTACTTGACGGCGATGAAATTGAACCGGCTGCAGCAGTACTACCCATAATTCCTCGATGTTTTTTCGAACGAATTTGTTTCACCATTCCAGTGGTTTGAATATATTTTAATTCCGAATAATTGTTCGTACCAACAGCTTGGGGCAGATCGTCTTCATTCTTTTTTATTTTTGCCTTTGGTTGCTGTTTCGAATCATCCTCGCCTTCACTATCGCTTCGACTAATATTCGCTTCGTTACGTTTTGCACACGGACGTTTTATTGTGTTGCGACATAGATTTGCATCCATGCACTCGCTTTCTTCTACGATTAATTGATCTAAATCACCACATCCTGAAACATTCTTAACGTCTGCGCGTTTACGATTTTTAATCTCTTCGGTTTTCTCTTCAGAATCAGAATCTGTATCTGAATCGGGCAGAAATTTTCGACCTTGCGTCAATTTCGGTAATATAGGAGAACGCTTAATTTGTGGCGGGGTTATATACCCATCTAAATTATTGGTACGACACACGCCAGGTGAAGACGAAGATGTTGAAGGCTGTGCTTCGTGGTGGATCAAGTCGAAATCAATCAAATTTTCGGGCGGGATTGTACGTCTATAAAAAATACAAAATTAGTACAAAATTCTAAAATTGGATTCAAATGCGTTTTACGTGATTAAATGTGTTTCTTTGCTGTCGTCAAAAGGTGAGCAATATTCCGCTTTTGTAAAATTATGTTCGTACTGTTCACATAAATCGTATCTGAAAATAGAGGTTTCAATCATCCGAATCGATGAGTAGAATAATAAACAAGCGGCTTACCGAAAACCTTCTATAATTTTACGTGACGTTCGAAACGTTTTTCCAAACCATTCCAGCACACAATTTGATGCTAAATGATTTTGTAAATCATCTAAATTTTCATTAACGCTATTTAGATATGTGCGTAGCACTTCGTCTGGTTCCATTTTTCTCTGTCGTAGAGCTGAAATGTAATAAATTTTAATCAAATATTTGTATCTCTATTTACAGGCGAGTACGATGAACGCAGTGGTAGTACAACACCCGAGCCAGCACACTGCATCCCAACGCCACAGGTTGTATCACTAGTGCCTGACACAATGAATGACCCAACAATACTATACTATCCGACGTGTACGCGAGTAAATCGTTGCAGTGGTTGCTGCTCAGTAAAAAATTATTTGTTAAGTTGCCAACCAACCGAAAAAGTAGCCCGCCCATTCGTGGTCAAAAAGACACAGTACAACATACAAAAGCGGCGATTACAAGTTATCGCACAAGAAATTGTTTCGGTTGATGAGCATTTAAAATGTTCGTGCATGTGCACGGTCAAAGAATCAGATTGTAATGGTTTACAAAAATATAATAAGAACGAGTGTCGATGCAAATGCATGAACTCAGAGGAGGAAAAAAAATGTCAAAGTGACCAAACTGGGACCAAAATATGGGATCCAAAAATATGTCAATGTAAATGTCGCGAGGATAAAGAATGTACAACTGGTGTATTACAGGATCCTTATACGTGTGAATGCACAGCGGTAAGAACTCATTTAAATATTCCGTTTTAAACTACGAATCTTCAGAATCTCTTTATGTAATCTAACATGCACCTAAACTACGGCACAATCCCAAACAACGTTCAAAATTATCAATTCGATGAATCAGTTTATGATACACATTCTCATCATATGCATATTTTATGTTCAAACAAAACGTTCCGACGTATAATCCGATTACCCCAAAAAATAAAATATTAAACAATCGGCAAAGATTTTAACAAAACAAAATTAATTTCCGTTCATGTTTATCAAAATGGGTGAGAGCTGATCATAACAAAAAAATATTCAATTTAATTCTAATTCTATAGTGTATGGTGGATTAGAATAGAATTTATAAATATAAAATATGATAAATATTGACTCAGACATGGTGATTTGTAAAGGAAATGGATAAATTTGGTTGATCATTCATTTTTTTAATTTTCATTCATCATAGCATAGAACTGTTACAAGCGGTTGGTGTTTTTGTATATGCAATGAGCTGTTCACAAACAATCAATTAACACATATAATATTCATCTAATAAACAGTAAATTATTCTAGATTTAAATTTAAATCGATCAAGAACAACCATTACACTCACACAAATTGGGTGGGGGACATCAAACTTTAAAATTCAAATTTTAAAAATCACGTATTGATGGTAAAAAAGAACCACGCGGTTTATATACTGAACAAAATGACCACCACACATAATGTTACTAAACCAATAATAATACATATATTTTTCACGTTTATAACAATTTTTTTTAAATAAATGTTTTTTTTATTTTTTTCTATTTTTTAGCCTAAAAAGTAAAACAAATCAAAACACTTATCGTTAATAGAACGTTTCTTATACAATTATATTAGAAACATTTAACGGAGCTATAGGTTTAACATTTTATACAATTTTATTATTTATTAGAAAAAAAGAATATTGAATTTATTATTTTATAAAACACATAAAACTGTTGTTTAATTTTAATTAGATTATTAGTGAGTATTTTGTTACATTAATTAATTACAAATCCCATTTTTATAATAGATGTCGCTTTATTATTGTTTTGTTTTGCTTTTTTGTTTTGTTATTGTATTTATTTAAAACAGATGTCGCTGTACTTCATAAAATAAAATGTGCTTGGTATGTTTGGGTAATACATAATTTTAAATATTATTTATTATGTTGCTAATCTAACATAGTATGTTAGAGGACAAGGTGCTAATCATATTTTAAGTATGGTACGGTTAATCTTGTTTTGGGATACGCTTATATATAATATTGCTTACCCCCGAAAACCCTTATCCAAACCCAATTTTAGCTATTTGTAAAGAATTAAATATTTATAAATAATACTAAATTATTTTTGTGTTTGTTTTTGTTCTTAATTGCAGTTTATAACATCTCGTGTGGGTGTCGACCCTGCGGATCGTAGGAAATTTATAGTCAAAGCCCAACCTGTCAACTAATTAAATTATTATATAATTTACAATAATAATTATAATTTATAAATATTGTATTATTAATTAAGGATTATAATAAATTTAAGTTTAATTTTAAGGATAAAAACGAATATAATGTTTTTTATTTACATAGTTAAATTATGAACGGACGGTTATATGGTTCAAGGGGACACTCTAGACCTCGAAAATTAACTTTTTGTAGAAGAAGGGACAGTTTTTTTGGCGGAAACAAATTGTTTTCTGTTCTGTCAATATAAAAGTCATTTCTGACAATTTAAAAATCAATTAAATCTTGACAATTAAATCTTGACATTTTTGACAATGCCTATTCCAATACTATTTACATAAAACCAAACGAGAAGACAGAAGAAATTATAGTGTGTCTTGAGTTCTCATCTCGCAAACCATAGTTTCATAATCAAAGTAACGAAACCAGTTATGTGCCTGTGGCATTAGACTATTCATAGGTTTGTTATTGTTGTGCAACCAAAATTGTGCAACAAAAACATGGTGGCAACTTCTTTAAAATTAATTTATAATTTAAGACTGTGTGCCTGAGAGCGATTTTTTCGACTAAATTGCCGACTAAACTAAATTAATGACTGTTTCATATCATTCTTCAAAGGTGGCAATAGTATCTTTTAAATATATCTAAAACTAAATTGTAAACTAAACTAAATTATGACTTTTCATACGTCGTATTGTTTTTAACAACACCGATTTGTTATTATTTAAAATCAAGGAAATAACAAAAATAAAACAAATATGGATGTGGAAATCAACTAAATAGTCAAGCAACCTCAGCAGGAGTCTAAATGATAAACCTGGCGGCTAATAGCATAACTACTCATTAATTTAGTTTAGTCGGCAATTTAGTCGAAAAAATCGTTTTCAGGCAAACTAAGGTTAAGTCTAAGTTAAATACATATATATATTATGTTTTATATTCCTTTCCCATATTTAGAAATTTCGTTCTCGATTTTCATAAAATAAACATTTTTAGATATGTTTATTTTAAAAATCACAACTAACAGAAAAAATAGCAAACAAATATTTTGCGTTAAAAATGTGTACGCTGCCATCTGTCAACAACTTCCGACAGTTAGTCTTACTGCAACTTCCAAGACGATTCATATTCCACCATTCCACACTTTGTTTCTTTTCCCTTCACCTAACATGGAGATAAATTATGAAAAAATTGCAATATGTTTTGCAATTTTATTACGACAAAGTTAAAAACGCGGCTCGGGCTTCCGAAAAAATGTGTGCTGTTTATGGAGAAGGTGCTTTAACAAAATCAGCAGGAAATGATTCGCGCGCTTTCATTCTCGAAATATTGATGACAAAGATGCACCTCGCTCTGGTCGACCAACAACTGGACAAGTCGATGAAATAGATCACAAAACTAATAGATCACAAAACAGTTTAAACCATATGAAAACGGCTGAATACAAAAAAAAGCTTTACGTTTGGGTACCACATGAATTAACAGTTAAAAATTTAATGGACCGAGTTTCTATCTGCGAAACGCTGCTGAAACTGAACGAAATCGAGCCATAACCGAATGATTACTGGTAATGAAGAGTGGATACGATACGACAACGTTGTGCGAAAAAGATCATGGGCGAAACGAGGTAAAGCTTCCCAAACCGTATCAAAGCCAGGGTTGACGCCAAGGAAGGTAATGCTGTATTTGTTTAAGAATTTTTTCGGCTTTTCGGACAAAATATTATTTTAATGGACACTCATACGATGTTTACGACTATTTTAGTCGCAGAAACGTACGTACTTACGATTGTAAGGGTTTGTGTATCTTTGTGTACACTATTGCCCTGGGGTTAACGGTTTGGGGGAGGGGAACGCATTTTTCTACTTTTGTGGTAGACATATTGTTAATAAATGGCCTCTTTGTTTCTGCGACTAAAATAGTCGTAAACATCGTATGAGTGTCCATTAAAATAATATTTTGTCCGAAAAGCCGAAAAAATTCTTAAACAAATTAAATTCACGGACGATTATAAAATTCTTCGTAATGCTGTATGTTTGGTGGGATTGGAAAGGAATCGTGCATTATGAGGCGCTGCCACCGGGCAAAACGACTGATTCTAATCTTTACTATCAGCAACTATTCAGTTAAAACGTCCAGAATTGATCAGCAGAAAGGGCGTTGTGTTCCATTATGATAACGCTAGACCACACACATCATTGAGTGAGCTTGGTTGGGAAGTTTTGATGAATCCACCATATAGTCCTGACCTTGCACCATCGGACTACCATTTGTTCCGGTCCTTGCAGAACCATCTTAATGGTTTGACATTAAACTCAAATGCCTGCGAAAATGATTTGTCTCGATTTTTCGCCTCTAAACCACAGAAGTTCTACAGTGATGGGATCATGGCTCTACCAGAAAAATGGCAAAAGGTCATCGATCAAAATGGCACATATTTGGTTTGATAAAGTTCATTTGAAATAAGAAAATTCTTTGCTTCAATGTCACCCAAAAAAGGCCACGAACTATTCCCTACCCTTTATACGTTATGTCATCAAATTTATGTCTACCTACAGTCTCTTTTCTGAACTATAGGGCGAATAGATATTGTAGAACTTTTTTTGTTTTTTTCACTGCGATTAATGTTTTACGAGAAAAATATTGTATTGTATTTGATTGTACTGCCGTCTATAGCAAAAGATTGGAACCGTCGACATAAAATGACGTCATATTGCAAAATTTTTAAAGCAATGAGGCCATTAATATTCTAGGTGCACTGGTACTGGTACTCTAACTACATTGCTGCTAATCTAGGTGCATTTTCTATATCGTCTACTCTTCATGCATACACACTACTTTGCTATATCGCACATCCTCTAAAAAACCGCCATAACACAAAACAAAAACAGTTTTGAGATACATATGCATTTTAATTTTTTTTTAATTGCTACCCTCCCGGCGCAAAAATGTGTACATTAAAAGCGGACCGTTTACGAACGCTTTTTTGGTACTACTACATATACATACATATACATTCAATATTACACAACACATGTTATCGTTTCTTGTTTTTTCTATTGACAATTTATTCTTCATACATACGTAAGCATAAGTTAGTGAACACTCGTGTGTGATATTTTAGTTTGTTAATTAAATACAAAATAATAATCGTAATTTTTGATTGTTTTTATATATTTTGTATATTTTTATTAAAAGCCTTAGGCAACTTCGATTGATGAATTCATAAATTTGAAAAACGAAGTAAAACAAGACTGTTATATAATGAAAAAATTCTTGTAAATATCAAGCAATTTGTAAACATTTCTAATATGTAATTTTATATTTTACACTTATAATTCATATTAATAATAAACATTTTTAAATTTTAGTTACAACGGATTTAACGAACGAGAAATACATTCGGGGCTGTTTAAAAACAATTATTATGGATCATGCGGCCTACAGTTTCTAGTTGCATGGGCAACATGGAAATATACCTATTAAAACATTTACAATTATTAACATTTTAAAAGGTATTATCGGTTAATTATAATTTCTTGTTTTTGTATGCTCTAATAGTATCATTTCAGAAGAAACAATTTCAAGATTTAGTACGGCTCGTACTAGTGACGTGAAACACGTAATTAACAAGTGGTTCCAGCCAGTATGCCAAAGGCCGTTGTCGGCGGTCACAACGTAATAATTAATGAGACATTCAAAATATTAGATAAATAATGTGACAAATGAATTTAAAGAATGAATTTACTATGTTAGTATAAGAAATTTGATAAATTATATGAATTAGAGCACTGTGTTCTAGAAACATGATAATTGAAATTTAAATATCGAACGGTATTGAGTAATTTAATATTTAAGACCAAGCTAAATTTTTAGTTTCTGATTAGTTAAGATATATCATTAGTTAATAGACAAAGACAAAAATGTCATCTTGAAAATAATATTTACATATCTAAATACTGTTTATTAAAGTAATTATTATATGCCCAAAGCAGTAAATCCAGAGATAAAAACATTTGTAAATTATTATAAATCTACGTGAAATACATAAAAAACGATTTGTTTACTAGGGAGCAACAAATTCTACACCGTTCATAAATGATTCGTGTAAGCAGTTCATAATCGTATCGCGTAAGTGGTTCATAAATGTTACGCATTAGCAGTTCGCAAACGTTACGTAAAAACGTTAACATTATGAACACATGTATACTAATATGAACATACAAAAATCTTCGCAAATTTGTTTCACTTCTCATGTGACAAAAGCATACTTTACGTATCACATCCGTACTGTTTATGCGTAACGTTTACGAACACCTTAGTATAGTAAAGTCTTCGTAAACTGTACGTTTACGTTACACCTGGCCTGAAGGGTAACGCTACTGTTGTGCTGAGATTATTTAAAGCTAATAATGAATAATCTAAGCATCACGGTAGCAATTTAAAAAGAATTTAAAATGCATTTATCTCAAAGCTGTTCTTTTTTGTGTTATGACGGTTTTTTACAGGATGTGCGATATCATAGCGGAAAATAAGAAATTATGAATGCAAACTACCTTAAAAATTAAAAACAATTTATCAAAATTAAAGATAAACAAGGTTCATGCTGAGGAGAAAGAAAATTAATTTGTCTGGCACATTTACGAGATATGTTACGTAGGCCGACCTACATAGAACCCGAATTCTTTTATTTGCCTTCGACTTGGCCGTATATATGCGCAATGATAGCATTACGAGGATATACGAAAAATTAAAATCAAATTTATCGAACTACGTTAAGAAAAATTCCTTACTTAACATAATGAAATTAACCTTGCACTACGTTTGTACATGCGCATATTCCCAAAATTATAACCCTACCTATTCATACATTTGGTAAGGAATCTTAACACAACACATCTTTCTCCTTGAAACCAACTTTCAGTACATTATGTATTACAATTTATTTCACATAATTATAGAATATATACATAGAATAAGTGAACTATTCTTAATATGTACATAATATATTGTATCAATAATTAGTGCATTAATTTTGCTATATAATTTTTTTAAATTTAGTAACAATTTGAGAACTAACCTTAATTAAGATTCAGCTTTATCCTAAAACCGTCGCCTACACAACATAATAAAGTAGGTTTATTAACTAAAAAATATACAACACAAATATATTATTTAAAATATTACAATTATTATTTTATTAAACCAATAAAATCACAAAAATAAAATAATTTTTTTAATAATACGAAGCTTTGACATTTCATGTTTCATAGAAGAAATAAAACTCGCGACTCTTGTTTACTTTTTATAATTTTTATTATGTTGGTAGTCCAATGCTATAAAATGGATTTCTACAAAATTAAGGGTTGTATAAAATAATACAATGTACATATTTAAAATGGAATGTGAATTCGTTTTAATTTGTTTGTACTAGTGTTTGATGAAGTTTATTAACGGCAGTATATACCATTTTCTGTAGTTTATCATCGTCCGGGCACGAAACATTCAATGTGACTAAATTAATTTCAGCATTTTTACCATTTACAGTGACTGTTAGATTATCACCTTTGAATAGCTTTGGAACGGAATTTTCCCCAAAAATATCCTGCATTGCTTCAATGAGACATTCTTTAAAGTGCATCCGATCTGGCTTGACGCCAGTTAGTGTACCTTTTACCGTGCTACCTGAAAGTTCCGATTGTAGAAGACTTGCGAGTACCGTATCCGCAAACATATCGTTAACAGGGGTCGCCTGCCATTCGAGAACAGCAATTTTCCCTTCAATTTGCACCTCAACACAATCGAATACTTTAAATTTCTTGTCTCCGTCGATCGATTCCACGGTTCCCGGACCACCAATTCGTTCCAGTAATAATTTTAAACTATTTGGTACTCCATTCCAGGCAATGCTCTGACGCTGTGTCACTACTGACATACTCATATCAGTGTATTCTAATAATAAAAATAATATAATAAAAAATCATTAGAAAATACAGAATTGCGAGGAACTTACTCGACAGATCAGATGCAGCTAAAATATGATATTTAAAGTCCCGTTTTACTAGCACACCACTCAGTTTATGTCCAGATTCCGGTTTTTTTATGGCAATCGTTCCCATTACCTTCGAAGTCTTTTCTCCTCGGAAGTATAATTCAACTGCATGTGTATTTCGCGGGTTATAGAATTTTATCGTAGCATTCAAATCATTTTCATACTCGCGCTGCAGAGCTGATTTCAAGCGACTCATTTCATTTTGTTCACCATGTACTAATATGACGTGCGTTGGCTTAAGTAACCGTATAAACTCACTCGTTTGCTGATAATCTGTGTGCGCCGAAAATGAGATATAATCAACAGACATATTTAACGGTAATTTCTGACCAGACATTGTAGTAATTTCTTCGGGTTCCGATAATATTGTTTTGGCAAGTGTTCCTTCTACACAATAACCTGCAATTATCACACCATTTTTCGGATCGGTACACCATGTCTCAAATAATTCACGGGACAATCCACTTTGCATCATACCCGGCGAAGCCATAATGACACATGGGCCAATATCTTCAAAATGATCAATACCTTTGAGATTCGAAATGTGCCGGAACACAAATGGATTGTTTACGGCTATTTGTCTTCGGATTTTATCGTTCATTGCATTTATGTAAGTCTGGTACACAGCCATACACTTCTTCGCCAATGAAGACGCGTAATATATCGGAATTTCCTGTAATTCCGGATTTTGACTCCAATATTCATCCAATATAAGCAAAAGTTCTTGAGCCCGCCCTAAAGCAAATACAGGTATAAGACATCGACCACCTTGTGTGACAATTTTCTGCACCAATGACGTGAACCGTCCTTCACGATCCTCTCTTTTCTCATGAATATGGGTGCCATATGTCGACTCTGTGATAAGAACATCAGGTTTCATATTTGGGATTTCGGCAGCCATTAAATGCCTATCTTCTTGTCGTGAAAAATCTCCGGTATATAAAATCTTAACACCAGCAATTTCAATCATAAACATAGCAGCGCCCAGAACATGTCCAGCATTGTAAGCCCAAAAACGAACACCGAGTACATCTCGTTCTTCGTGAAAATTAATAGTTTCAATTTTCTCCATTGACGCTTCTAAATCGGCCTCCGTATAAAGCATTTGTTCCGTTGAAATGTTACTGACTTTAATATAATCCGATAACATCCAACGATAAATAGCTTTTGTTGCATGGGTCATGAAGCAGCGACCTTTAAAACTGGTTTTCTGAAGAAACCATGGAAGAGCACCGCAGTGGTCTAAATGGAAACTAAATGAAAACGAGCACATTAGTAGAATAGAAAATTAAACCTCTGGTTAATGCACTTACTGCGAAATAAACAATAAATCAATTTCATCAGCTTCGATTAAATCGACAAAAGGTAAAGCATCCATTCCCGAAAGTCCGGGATGAATACCACAATCTAGCATAATCTTTTTTCCTTTGAATTCCAGCATTATACATGATCGGCCGACTTCTTGTCCAGCTCCTCTGAAAACATCGAAACACAAACATAACCTCAAATTTATGAATTTCTTAAAATTGTACCATTTATACTTACAGTGGTCGGATTAAAAGTAAATCATTTTCTTCTGCTGGGATTAATGATTCAATACGACGCTTTGCCATAATTATTGGATAAATTTAACTTTTATACTGACGAAAATAAAACACCGTTATCGTGCGAGCGATTAATAATTACACAGTTTTTGTTTTGATTTTCAAATGTCAAATTGGCACAAGGATAGGGTTCGCGTAAAATCTGTGAGGGCAGCGAACCGAAAACCATTTTTAACACGTTAACAACCACACGACGCAAATGTGCGTCATGCCGCATATCCCTTTTCCGGCCAGAAAACAATGTTTTGTTTTGCTTCAATTTAAGTCCACTACACACAAGTGTGTATTCAAACAACCATAGTTTGTAATGGTTTATGTTTTTTTTTCATGATTCTCTTTTCCAAACGATTTTTCGTATACAATTGTGATCGCGGGCCGGAAAAAGGTTAAACAACGAAATTTTGTTCTAAAAACCAGCCACTCGTTTATGCGTTATACTACATATTAGTATTAATGACGTCACAAACCTCACAAAACACATAAATAAAATATTTATTCTACCATTAGGCTTCAATTAGCTCATTTCGTGCAAATTTATCATCTAATTTGTGGCCACTTCGAGCTAGGGTAGCAGCACGGTTGTGAACGTTTAAAGAGTGAATATTCCGTTTAACACAGATAATTTAAAATATCAATGTGAATATGTAAATACGAAATACGACCTTCATTGTTCGAAGAAGTGGTTCCTCGATTTTTAAATTTTTCTAAAGACCTATGATATTTCTACAATATTAATTATAAGGGACTACCATTTTGATTAAAAAATCGAGTAACTTGAAAAATTAGGGATTCCTAAAAGTCCTCATTTATTTTAACGTTCATCGACACCCGCGAGAGACTGCAGTTTTTGTTTCATATGAGACACTTCTTTTCCGTTAAGTTTTTTGCAATGAGAAATTGATTCAAATTCTCGGTTTTATGGTAAAAGTTTACGTAAGAATTCAAAATTTAATGCTTTCAGGAACGTAATTAAAAATCAATTTTTTTTAATGAAAATAACTCAATATCAAATATATTTCTCGAATAATACTATAATTTATAACGATCTATATTTTAAGTTTATTTTTGTTCATTGTCGTCGGTAATAAGTTCCCGGTTCCCTCGTAGTTTATACCTGAAAATGAAAAACTTAAATTTTGAAAATTTTTGAAATGCACAATGTTTCGAAAACGATGGATGTGTATTCTGTATTCTTGGATGAAATGGGCAACATTAGTACAGAAAGCAATATGATACCATGAGAAACATAACCAATTAGTAATGTTAGTTGTCCTCACCTCCTCACGTCAATACGTTAGTAAAATAGAAGAAAATTAATCGTCCTCATCATTTTGATTAGTAATTTCATAAGATTTGATATTACTATCATTTCTCAAATTATGCCAATTTTTAAACTATAAAAAACCAAGAAGACAAAACACGACAGTAAAATTATAGAAATCAATACATATTTACCTAAGGCCAACCTTTTGTGCAATATAAAGAAGCAATAACGGAAATGGAGTCATAATTGCAACCGATACCGGAATCACAGTCGTTAAATCTGCATCCGGTTGCGGCAACGTGAATCGTAATAAAAATATAGCAATTCCGGTATTTTGTATCCCAGTTTCGATTGCAATTGCTAAAGCATCTTCAGGGTTTTGTTTAAATATTTTAGCGAGTATCCAGCCAAGCACGTAACCAAGCCCCGGTAACGTGAGACCCGCGACTAGTATACGCCACGTAAATAATTCAAATAAATATAAATTAGTAATAATTGCAAATATCACAATGAATACAATCAAAATAGCGGCCGCAGGTTTTAGAATCCGTACTAAAAATTTCCCTACTCGTGGAAGATATTTTTTTATTAGGATGCCAATCGCAAGTGGAATGATTAGCCCGATCGCAAAATAGCTAATTCGTCCATAGGGCATACCTAAATTACCACGCTCAAATATTACACTACCTAATGTGAATATCCAAAAGGGCATCATACCAAATGCAGCTATTGTACTTATTGTAGTCATTGTTATTGATAAATTTAGGTTGCCTCCAAGAATCACAGTCCATATATTAGATGCACCACCCGCAGGAGAAACACCTGTGAAAAATAATCCTAGTTGGAACGCTGGCATATCTACAAAAAGCAAATGCCCCAGAAGAAAACTTAATAGAGGCATTACAACGAATTGAGAAAAAAATCCAATGGCGGGTCCGATGGGTCGTCGAAGTATCTCACGCAGATGATCCATTTCGATCGCAGCGCCAAAATTTATATACATCACAGATCCTAAAAGAGCTATTGATCCGGTGAAAATATGGTCGATTACTCGTTCGGCACGCGTTACAATAACTTTCAATTTATCTTCAGAAATGATTGTTTCATTATTGAGCGTTTTTACGCGAGCAACGATATTCGTTCGACCTGAAATGTAAAACGAAAATTATATATTATGAACTTCTAAATAAATTATACACTTACCCAAAAAATGTCCAGTTGAATTAAATGGACCGACGTATTTTGTAGTATTGCTAAAATACGTATCGACCGGAATCTCCCAAGCCACACTTGCAATATGAGGTTGGTCACTTGCTAACTGCAATTTGGCACCTATCATTCCGGGGTCATTTATATAAAAATTTTCAATGGTCATATTAACCGTTTTATATGCATCCATTTTCATTTCTATTGTGTCTGGTGAAAACGATACTTTAAATTTAGCTTCGGAAGCTGAATGCAAAACAGGCACACTAAATGCAAGTATGATTGAAAGAAATACATGTATGGGACACATTTTTGTGGTATCATATAAAATGCCAGCTGAAATTAAGTTTTGATAATATTAAATGATAAGAAGTAAATTGCTTTTTCTTTTTTTAATGGTTGTGGTTTGGTAATTGTGATCAGTTATTGTGTTGACTGTTAACGGAAAGGTAAGTTGATTTCGATACATAATACGAGTATTTTTTTTTTATAAATAATTGGTATATATTTGTTTTTACTTTGGTGTATAGGTTTCAATGGGCACACGCCACTGTTGGCCCATTGTGATACCACGAATTCACGCCACATCATTAACCCATTCACCTATTCACACAACTGCAGTATACCACCTGCACATTGCAAGCTCCATGCCAATCTGTACATTGACGTGGACGGTGGGTCGGCGCTGAATTCTGCACCCCATCAGGAGGGTCTTAGTTGTGTTTATTAACATCGCCGGTTGTAATCGATGATGAAAATTCGACTTGCATCTAGCCTTGATGGGATTCGAATCCAGTACCTCCCGCTTCAAGTGCCGAAGCTTTAACCACTGCAAGCTTTAACCACTGTCCGTGTATAGAAACCATAAATAAATTGCTACTCCCTTTGATAAAGAAGCCAACTATGATGAACAATTTTCTTTTTCTATGATAAATTCAGAAAACAACACTCCTAATTCCAAAACTAGCCTCTACTCATGATACAAACAAATTTCTCTATCAGATAGGCTCAATAGAAACCGTTTGTCGCAAATATATGTGTTCTAGTGAAACCGTTTTTTCAATACACACTCTCAGGTTAACACAATTATAGTTCGGGCATATCCGATAAATTTTACTTTTTATTTTATACCCCTCATTATCTGTTCAATATTTTAATGTGTTTGAGTAAATAAGACAATAATAAATTGATTTCACCAATTTAGTTCTATATTTTGAATACAAGCTATTGAGCCTATCTGTAGAGAGAAATTTTTGTATCATGCCATCTAATATTTTATTGCTTAACAAAATACAGCTAGGTAAGTAGTTAGTATGATGATATATTTATAAAAAAATCACTTTTCAATTTTTCATAACTCAATTTGAATGATAGTTAAATTTAATTTGTATTGTGAATGATTTGCAAGCTCTAATTAAAAATATTATGTAAACCCAAAAATTCCGATTACAATTTAAAACTCCATCGAACACCGATTAAAAATCCGTGTGTAAAAATGTGGCAGATTTGTTTATATGTACATATATATGTTACTGGTTTGTACATACTGATCACTAAAGCAAGCTCGTCATGCTTGTTAAAGATAAGACTTAACTGAAGTGTGATTTGCTAATTTGTTTAAATAATGTGATAAGACATGGTACCAAGACTGCATTGCCAAAATGATCGTGTCTAATTTCATGTAAGTTTAGAATCAATTAATTCGGGGGAATTTAATGTTAACCTTGAGATCACGATATGTAAACAGAATCGCAAATTTCCCAATCAATTTTGATTTAATAACCACTAAGCAAATAAATGTATTTGTAAGATTTCTAATTACCTTTCAAACACAATGTAAATTTAAGATGTAAACCAGATTCTAAAGTATAATGCACGAAGTGCAAAAGAAAACTATAACTCGTTATTAAAACTTTCACTTAAGAATATTCAATGCATAAAATAATAAACGTATGCAAAAATAATATTGTGTTATAAAATAATATAAAAAAATAAAATTCCTAAATCACAACAATAATTATCACATAGTTTAATTTTATATTACAAACACTTCCGCTCTCATGTACGATCGTAAGTATACTCGCTGCTGTAAAGTGCGCAAGCAGAAAGAACATGGAAAATTGTAATACTCGAATAGTGTCACAGAGAGAATATTTTATGAAGTCTCATACAATAAATCAAAAAATGTTCGGTAGCATATTCGAAAAGACGACAAGTTTTTACTTAAATCATACGTTAATAATTAATAATTAACATAAAAATGGATCAACTTTTAACCACAAAATTGTTTATTTTGCATATCATAAATTATGATCTATTTGTTATCAAGCTTACCGTAGAAATTCTTATATCATGGTTTATGTCAAAATCGCTTAATTTGACGTTTCTAATTTCTTATAGCATCTGTAAGAGAATGTTCTTGTATTTTATCAGGGATGTGAACTATAATATTATCGAAAATTGAAAAGCGCTAATTAAATGATGACAAATTTTAAGAAACTGAAAATATTTTAAAAATATAACTCATTTTTAAACGAACCTCCTTGTCAAGTTAAAATCAAACGAAGAGTGAAATAGTATGTAGTTTCGCCAGCGTAGTCCACGTTTTCCCGTACGGCGTACGCCGTCTGGTTGTTGACGGAACGCTTTTCGTATCATTCGTTCTGATGGGGATCTTTCCACGTGGTCCGGCCATCTTACTCGGTTCGATTTAATAAATCCGATAATGTCGCACTCTCCAAGAAGACGCTTTACATCGTGATTCATTCGAATCTGGTGGTTGGTGTTTATGGTTCAAATCTCAAATCCGAACGTTAGGTGTTATTTGTGCTTTGTAAAATGCGAGTTTATGCGATTGTGAAAGATGACCGGCTGCTATGCGGGCTTTTATATCTGCCTGGATATCGTTGATGTTATGATTGACCCGCGATCTTTCCGAAAATCTGCCACATTGTAAAAGCTGTGGTCGTTATTTGTTCCGAGATTTCCCGTAGGGATGATCCGTGGTCTAGAGCTCTGAGATTTGCCGTAGGGATGCTCTGTGTTCTGCATAACAACTTTGTTTGCTGTTGTTGATTT
Source organism: Nephrotoma flavescens (assembly GCA_932526605.1). NCBI lineage: Eukaryota > Metazoa > Arthropoda > Insecta > Diptera > Tipulidae > Nephrotoma > Nephrotoma flavescens. Next base: position 11,195,118 of record OW052222.1, read on the forward strand.
TCAAACCTAGTTATTTCGCGTTACGGTCAATCGGCATTAAAATGTCTTTGGTATCATTTAGGTCTCCGACTAAAAAGCATCCGAGAAAAATTAGAATTAAAATTTGTAATTAAAGTTTGTGTCACACTGCTTACCGAAGTCGAGAGTATCCTGAATTTTCTGCCCTTGTGTATGTTATCGCAGAATATATGTATAAATGCTCTCACACCCTCGATTTTTTTAATTGGACAATTCGCTACATTGCCCGAATATGATCTGAGTCATCTTAAACATATATTGGAAGCACTGCCTGGCATCTTGAATTCCTCAACCTCTAAGAAAAATCGAAGTGGTTGACAATAAAATCGTAATAAAGATACGACATTGTAATTAAAGACGAAAATTTACCTGTGAACAAGTGGCTATGAGGAAAAGTCGTAACACTACCTCGAGTGTAACATTGAAGACTAAACACGGGGAGACCAGTTATAAAGATTTATAAAGACTTTCTATTGACCAGGATTGGTCAAAGCCGGCTTTAATGTATGTATGTGTATATCCTTTCCTATATTATGTTAAATGAGAACTATTAACACGTTTACTGCCCTGTAATCCACCGGTGGATCACGCTTTACTTTCATTATGACGCCGCGTACACCACCGGTGGGTCACATGTATAAGAGTTTTTAAAGTAAAATAGTTTTTCGGCACGTGATTGAAAGGAATACATAATATGTCTATATACCAGGGCACCTCAGTAAAGGTCATTTATTTTTTGATCCGCATTTTTCTAATACATTTTTTTCTTTGATGGCAGTAAACATGTTAATTAGCTTAAACTGTTAAATACTTTATTACTAGCTGTATTTTGTTGAGAAATAAAGCATTTTTGTTTTAGCTGTTTCAGCGCTATTCAGTTATTTTAACTAACGCAAATCTGCATTATCTTCAGCTAAAGATTTTTTTTAAAATGCTTTAGTTTTTGCTTTAGCCATAGTGGTGTTGTTGTAATTGTCTCAACAAAATACAGCTTTTGTATACTCATCTGTAAACATTTGGACAAACAATTTGTGTTATCAACAATGTAGATCGAACTCCCTGATCGACACTGCATAATCTACTGAACCAAAGTTGCAAAATAATCTTGCCCATTCATTGGAATTTTTTCGGCAAGTGGTTTCAATACCACTATTCCTTATTACGTACTATAGCGCCAGATTAAACAGCACAGGGGCAAGCGCGCTTCTATGTCGCACATCGATGATATTTTTCAGGGGTTATATTATGTTCGGTCTTTTGCAGATGAAGATGGCGGAATTAATACAAGATGCTCTCGAATATGGTGTATGTATGGCTAACCTGTAAACTTTCTAATATAAGGTCATAAATTTGTTTTCTTATATTTGGATTATTCCTGTTTTCTAAATTATCGCTTTTCCTCATTTTATTTAAAATGATCAAATTTTAACTTATATCCTCATAATTATGTAAAATAAGTAAAACGAAGAAATCGAAGAAATCGATCCTAATGTTATCGAAGATTTTTTTTGGCAGTTGTCGCCCCAAAAATAGTTCAGTAGGAGCTTTGCCTGTTGTAGTATGTGGTCTGGTAACTCAATAAAAATGCGTTCATCTGAGATTCGAGGTCTGTGTTATCATTCTCACTTGCCTTCACTCGAAGTTTGAACGAATCTCATGGCTATTCCATTGTCAGTGTGAGTGATCAGTGTACTTGTGGTACTCCATAACGAGAGAATCAGTTGGGTGCAAATATTTTCGAAACAAAGGTAAATTCCCAGGGAAAGCCAGAATAGTGTCATGTGGCACTATTCTGGCTTTTCCTGGGAATAGAAAATTGGGAAAAATATTTTCATAGCAATTTTGACTGAATTGTATTTTTCTGACCTGCCGAAGCAATAAGTTTAGTGCAAACATTTTCAAAACAAAGTTAATTGGGAAGCTTAAAAGCTGCGTTGCTTTCGCAAATCCAATTATTTGTTTATAAATTTCCAGTAACGGAAATTAATTGTTCATCATAGTTGGCTTTTATGTCAGTAGTAATTGAGATATAAATCATAGTTTTATGAAAATCTTATTTTTTTTAGTTTTACTTAAAGCCAACTCTACTTTAATTACTACTGACAAATTCGCCAACTATGCAATTATTTTCGTTACTGGGGAAATTCATAAACAATTATTGCTGAAACCAAAATTGGCCTCTAATATTTAAGCTAGGCGGGATTTGTGAAAGCAACGCAGCTTATGTTCCACAAAATTTTTATAGGGAAAAATATTTTCCCATTTAACTTTGTTTCGGAAATATTTACACCAAACATATTCCCTCAGTAGGCAAATAAAATACAATTTAGACAAAAATGCTATGAAAATATTTTTCCCAATTGCCTATTCCCAGGGAAAGCCGGAATAGTGCCACTGAAGTATGTTTGTTGTGATATTTGTCATCATATAGACTTCTACCCATTTTGAAAGTGCATCAACGATAACCAGAAGCTGTGTTTACTTTTAAATAGTCCAGCGAAATCGAAGTGAATTCGTTTCCAGATTTGGAGTGGAATATTCCAAAAGTATAGTGATACTTCTTGTTGGCTGTTTCGATTTTCCTGACAACTGTGACATTGTTTGACGAATTCTTTGATTTCCGCATCAAGTTTTGGTCATCAATGCGCGCATGGCAACAATGCCCGGATAGCCGGAGTGTAACCGTTATAATGCGGCTGTGCGTAAGTAATGTTGTAGGTAATATAATATATGTTGTTTTCCACGGATACTTGGTCTTGACGTTGTAGATACGGCCGAAACTAGGGATCTTGGTACATTTGTTGTCCACCTTTTGTTTCACTAATAATGCGAATTTCTCTGTCTTTGTCGGAGTCGAATGAGATACTCTTCTCGCAGAACTGTACGTCATTCATATTTACTTTGTTTATGTAGTTAACGTCATCTTTAATATTATGGCTATCGAGTAGTGGTTCTCAGATGTAGTTGGGATTCGTGATAAAAAAAATCAGCACAAATACTGTATGAATTTAATAGCAATGCCCATCGGATTAAACGATTATTAACGAGTTTTGGTAGATTATGTTTTTTGTGATCCGTGACCCATGAGGAAGTTCTTCAGGTAGGACTCTGTCGAACTTCCTCACTCCAAAAACAATTGCAAGTGTTTGCTTGTCACTACTGCCATAATGTAATTGTGCATCTGATAACTTTCTGGATGCGGAAGCGTGCATAAATGACCTCCGTTGTTCCTGCGATGTCTAAGAACAGCGCGAATCTCTTTGTCGGATGGGTTGCACATTAAATACACATCTTTTCGTCGTAGTATGGGTAATATTTGTGCTTTGTCCATTTAAAACATTGGTTTTGCGCTGAAAGTGGATGTAAATCAGCAGCTACACCATTCAAGTTTGGTATGAACCTCGCGTAAAAATTAGCTAGACTCCTAAAAAGGAGTAGTTCTTTGGTGTTTGTTCAATATATCCTGTGGTGGAAAAATTTCGTGTTTGTTGATATGATGGCCTAGATACACCATTTCATCCTGTATAGAGGTAAATTCGTTTGACACGGAAACCTGCTGTTTATAGCCGTGAAAGTACTTCTTTCAAATTCCGTATGTGCTCGGGATTGTTTTTTCCTGTTACAGCAGTATCATCGAAATATAAAGCAACTGAATTAATATTAGCTACCAATTTGTCCATGTATGGTTAGAATATAACTGGAGCGTTTGCTATTCCAAACGGTAATCTATTGTATTTGTAGTATCTCACGTGTGTTACAATTGTGAGCAAATGTTACGATTCTGGATGAACTTCAAATTGCACGTAAGTATCGTTTAGATCGATACACATGAAACGTTCTTCAACAGCTAATGTGCGTCTCAACCATCTCCTAACGTTCCAATGAACCCAAGTCTGGCAGTCACCAGAATAGTGCCACAAGGGGTCTATTATGAAAATTTCGATAGCATTATTTTCCAAACTATCGATTAATTAGACAACGTCGAGGAAATTACTATTATTTTTTGATTGTATCCAAAATCTTATTAATAATGCACAAATGTCCGTAGCTTTTTTCAACTCGAGAAGGGTAATAAATAGAAAGTTGATGTTTGGCATGCTTTTAGGGTTCGGTAAAAAAAATTCATAACCGTTGGACCGATAGGTTCTTCCTGGGCTGAGCTGTGGCGGATCAAAGTTTCAGAAACGTGCCATTGCTAAAATACATGGGATTCAAAAATTAATATTTTTAAATTTTGCAACATAAAAATACTACTTTTTACAATGTTTAGAGGTATATTAATTTCTTTATTTCGCATATTTTTTATTTTATTTTAATTCAACTTTTATTTCTAATCAAATCATAAATTCCGACCCATGCTTGCATGGGTCGCTATCTAGTATCGAATAATGCGCATTTTCGCTAGTATCGAATAAAAAAGGGTATCGAAAATTTTATAATGGGCCCCTCGCTGCAGGAGCTCAATACGATGTTTATAGATAACTTATATATATAAAGTTGCTGATATTAATAAATATTTTTTTTTACCCACTGTAATCTGGCGTCAAGGGGTCGCACCATGACTCTTGCACTCCGACAGGGGGTCATAGATGTGTTCGAGATCGTAATCTGTAGATGAAAAAATTCCCCTATCCTCCCCTATCGGGATTCGAACCCGGTACCTCCCGATCCAAACGCTAAATCTTTAACCACTGTGCCATTTGGTCGGTTCATCAAAAAGTAACCAAAAAACAAACTTAAAACAAAACTCAAACAAAATTACTTTCGCCCGGGACCACATAGAATCGCTCTTCATTGGCAACTAATGGGAGCGATCTCGCCTTTACATATTTAATATTTATAGAGGAGAAATGTGTTAGAAAATTTCTAGTAAGAGGCAACATTTTAAATTAAAAATACAAAAATTTATTTCTTTTTAATTTTAGGAACAGGTGCCGAAGAATTCTCGCCTTTATAAAATTCTTTAAGTAAATCCATTGCCTCGACACCTCTAACACCACGTGTGATTGGAACATTTGATTGCAGTAACTGTTTTACATTAACAACAGTATCGCCACCAAATCGATCATTGCGGCAGCCGTAAATAATTTCCTGTACATTTAAATTGTGCAAAGCAGTAGCACACATAATACACGGTTCTACAGTAACCACCACCGTAATTTTGGGAAATATTTCACTGTGATTTAAACTATTGATCTTGCAATAATCAACAACACGTTGAATACAAATAAATTCAGCGTGTCGGGTTGCATTTTTTGTCTCGTTTACTAAATTACAACCCGACGCTATAATCTCATCATTATAAATAAAAACACATCCAACAGGGACTTCATTAATATCGTTGGCTTTTTTTGCTTCGATTAACGCCTGTTCCATAAATTTCTCCATCCTAATTTTTAAAATATTGAGTTATATTGTGCTCGGAAAACCAATTCTCTGCTTTTTCGGCCCAATTTGTGTTGTTTAGGCTACGCGGGCTCGGATGAGGCATACAAAGTATTTCAATCTGGTCGTCAATTGCCTTCTTCTTACGCAGCTCATGCGTGCGATCTTTTGTGTAAGTACCAATGCATACAATAATTTTTGGCGAAATTAATTCGATCGCTTTTAAAAGGCCATGATTACAAATTTCTTGGAGTTCTCGTTTGGTGTCGCCTTTAAGTTCGGATGGGGTTATATTTCGACCACTCTGCGCAAAAAATGCCAACGCACAATAGTTATGTATGAAACAGTGACGAAATAAATTATCTGGCGAACCACACAACTTTTCCAATAATCCCCACCACCTTTGACCACTTTGTTCAGATTTATCGCAATTCAATCCGGTGACCGGGCGGGCTGGAAGTTCAGGAATTGGTTTATTAACTTGCCCCTCTAATTTCAACCAATCTCGTACGGCTGGAATGTAGCCAAACGGAACCTAAAACGAAATAAACCAACATTAAAATGTAACTTAATACAACGGTCAAAATTTTACTCCAGTTTGGCACATTCCCCATGGCCCAGGATTCATTCCGAGAAACATTACGGGTTTCGGCCCAATTAAATAGCGTTTTAGATACGCGCAATGCATTTCCTCAGCGTATATGGTGGGATTATAAACGGCAGCGATAGATTTATCGAAACGAAGTGACTCAAATTTTAGATTCATGTCCCTCTGAATATCAAAAAGTTGTTGCCAAAGTTGCTTTCGGAAGTAAGCTGATTCGCTCGCATCCGTTGCGGTGGATGCGGCAATGCAAACAATATCGTTTTTTGTATCTAGTTTTAACTTTTTACGAAGCATTTTTTATTGATATTTTAATAATTTACCTTTAATTTTTTCGATGCGTGCAGTATGTACTTTGACAATTTGTTTATTTTTACATTGTTATATCAATGCCAATATAATGAATATACCATTTTCGTTTTAACTAAGGTAGTGTGAGTAAATCAAATAGAAATGTGTGCACGAGCGCACCATACAAAATGAAAAAATTGCATGGGAACAAATTTTTATTTCTAATAAATCTTTAATATATGTAAGTAACGTTTTCTGTAATTCGGGAGTATCGGGTTCCTGGCCATGCCCTAAAAATTACGCTAAGGCTACACAGAATCATATATACATAGGTAATAGCAAATATAGTAATAGCTATTATAATATATGGTATGCGTTTTAGCGTGTCAAGGTTGTTTCTTATATTTTAAGGTATTGTACCTACTATACTGCAAGTATCAAAATAGTTGTTGCCTTTTCCCAGATTTTAAAAATGTAAATGATTCAGAAAATTCAGTTAAAAGTTGCTAAAAAATATATTTTATCTGGATATTGACAGTCTATAATTTTTTTAAAGCTATAAGTATGAATGTTTTATGTTACAATAGATCCCGCGGCATGAGTTGACTTTCACCTTGCGCCAAATACGTTTGCATGGCCCGATATAGCAGACCAATACCCATGTTTTTTTTAGTTCTCATCGTCCACGTTCTGGTGATTCCGTAGTAGTCCCCACCTTTCTTGTTAGTTAAATGGTTCAATGTAAGACAGTCAATAATCGCGGCTTCTCTGGTATATGCCTCTGTTGGTAACGTATTGTGAAATAAATGTAAACAAACAACACCTCTTTTCGATTGCCATATGCGTACGATACGATTAAGCTTTTTAGTTAACTCAATTAATTTTTTATTTCTACTAATCTTGATCGCAGAATCATGTCGCTGCGGGACCTTTAGATGGCGATTGGTGGGCACTGCGTCCCGATCAATAAATAAAATCTCTTCATCGGAATCCGTTATTTTTAAATCACGAAATTCTTTGATATCACAATTTTCTTTTTCATCAGCATCTGCGAGCTCATTGTAAAATTGTATGGCATCGTAAAGATGTGAATAGGGTCGACTACTTTTACCCTTGCCTACATAAAAAATCGATCCGAGGAATTTTTCCCAAGTTTGCGATTTGGTGAGAAACTGCGAAATAAAAATATGTTAATCGAATTGTAGTACACGTGCATACTATAAATTATTTACTTTATATTGACCGGGGAGATTATCCGAAATCCTGGGATCGATAAGTAAATAAACAAAGCTTGTTTTTAGGTGACCTTCACGGAGAGCGCGTCGCGGGAGATTCTTTATAGATTCGATCATTTCCTTCTCAAGATCCAAATATTTATCGATTGTATTAAACCATTCATCGTTTTTTATGGTTTTCCTGAGCTCGACAGAAAAATCTGAAAAATATCGCGATTTTATAAAATTTCTGCATTTAAACATAATTAAGGAAATGGGTTACTTTGTGTCATATCATTTGTAGGCACCTGATTTTTTGACATTTTATCTTTGCTGCGTTTGAATTTAATGAGACGTTTAAGATAAAGACGTTTGGTGCTTTTAGTAATGGGTCCCGGAATATGTCCAAATGTTACTAGTTCTTTTCGTAGCTGCTCGGTTCCATAATCGGATGGCACTGTAAAACTTGTCGACAAAGATGAAGACGAAGCATTTAGATCCAGCACTCGGTTGCTTACGGTGCTTGGAAGTAATTTTTTCTCATAGAATACCATTCCAATCTCATTGTCCGTGTGCATATAGTTTTCCGCAACTTGTAGGATAACTTCATTACTAGGTGACTTCATCAAAATACCAGGGGACCCATGGTTATTGTCTGCTGTATAAAAACTGTCATTGGGTGCGTCACTGGGTGCGCCTACAGATGGTGTCAGTCCATTTTGTGCAGTTATTATCGTAGAGCCCGTCCCACTGTTGTCTCTACTGTCTGTCTCTATGTTGAGTTCAAATTCGCTCAGTAACTCATCGAGATTTTTATGCACTTTAAGGATTGAACTGGTTGACGGCTGTTTTACTTTATTTCGCCAAATATCAATTAACGAGTCACGATTACGATTTGGATTGTGAACCCGAGTAAACTCCATTAAATTGTCTTCGGTAAGATCGAATAAATTGGCACCAGTAGTTTCGTAAATTCGTGTTGACTCCATTAGAGCTTTGGTCGAAGTCGAAGGAGGCCCCTCTGCAGAGGGTTGAATTAACGGTCTACTATATTTATTTCGATGCGTTATATTCACGTAGTATGGGCTGGTTATATCGAAATTATAGTTACGGTGGTTGGGAGTGTACTGGCTTTCCTCTAGTTTTTGTACTAAAAAATTATTTGCTGTGGATGTTGCTTTGACGGGTACTTGTATCAAATTAGATTTCTTTTTTTGTATTTTTTCTTCAAATATATAATTTTTTATAAGTAATACGATATCGTAATGAGATTCATCGATGGCATATTGAATTGGGGTAATCCCATCCTCATCCTTTATATTAATGTCGCCCCCATGTCTCTGATAGATAAAGTTAAATTGAACTAGTTATTGATACCGACACTAATAATTATTACAATTTAACTTACCATTAACTTTGAAACAATACTAGAATGTCCTCCCATACACGCAATATGCAAGGGGGTTAATCGTTCCATAACGGTCTGGACATTTGGGTCACCATGGTGAGCCAATAGTATATCCATTGCCTCTTCAGAAAAATTTGTATTTTCCATACCAGCACAATAATGAATAGGAGCATATCCTTTATTCTCGACTATCATATTCGGGGGTGCTTTATGTTTCATTAAATATCTAACCTCGCTGGAATCGTCAGTAAAACGGTAAATTGCTATTCAGACTTTATTCGAAAAATACTTACGAGATGTTTTCATTTATTATCGCATCAAGAAGGTAAGATACTAAGAGCTTAGGCATTTCGTGCTCTAAGCTCATTTTACAGATTTTTTTTTGATCATCAAAACATTAGTAAATAAATAAAAACGTAAGCGAAATTCAACTCTCGATTTATCAAAATACCATAACACAAACCGAACTTCCGAAGGCCGAACTGTCATCAACATCAACAAACATTACTGGGATTCTTGTTCTACTGACCCACCTGTCAAGAAAATGTAATCTCATTTAATTATTTCAAGCTCTCTGGTTACCCACCAACCAAACATAAATTTGAACAGCTATCAACTTTTCTAAAATGTCGATTCCCCTAAAAGGCAGTGTCTGTCTGTCATTCCGCCATTCCACGCAACTTTGATACTTTCGTCGTGATTCTTTCTTCGTTTCCTTCAGAATTATTATGCTTTAAAGGCAAATATTGTACATGTATCACCGCCTTTAATCACCCAGAAACCAATTTTAACCACCTTTAACCTTTTTTCTCGAGACATGTAGCGCTCCTAGCGGCACTTAAAAGGCGACGTTCGTTTCTTCAATCAACTAAACGTATTATTATTTTGGTTTAAACATTGATTTTAAAATCAAAAGGTTTCCGTTTTTTTTTTAAAGATTCGAACTTTTAAAAATTTTGATTTGCTTTCATTTGCATGTATACTTCTGTTCAAATTCGCTGGAGATAATTTACTATAGCGTCATGTTCGCATTAATAAAAAGTAAATAAATAAAATTGTTCCAAAAATGAATAAATTTATTCCAAAAACATAGCGGAAGAAGAGAGAATCAATATAAAGGACTTTTTAGCGAAAATTTTAAATACACTACCAATCCGTAACTGCCAAAAATAATTATTTTTCAGAATACTTAATTTTTTTCAGAATTTCAATTTTAACATGGCAAATATTTGTTTATAGACTATAAAAGCAAATCCGAATTTTCTTTCAAATGCGAATCTTCTGCTGATAAGTGATAACGACTTATTATCAGCAATTATTTAGCTTACAATTATTTTGGTCTCAAAGTGTTATTCAGATTGAATTATTTTGGTCTCAAAGTGTGTCAGTTAAAAAATATTTTTATATGTATTCATTTATTTTAAATTGTGTATACTAGTTCATTTTTGTTAAAATTTTTGAGATCCAAAAAATTTGTGGTTTGAAGACCTAGGTGATTGTCTTAAATAGCGCTTGAACCATATATTTCCGTAATCCATTCAACAAACTATTTTAAATATTAACACTGTTAATTATTAATAATAACCGTTTTCGGAAATATCCCATGGTAACTTTTGAGTAATTTTATTTTTTAAATGTTGGTAACAAAAGTTACTGAAGTTACCCTGGCTATACAAAAAGTAAGATTACATTTCGCCTGGTAATATTAATGTTCAGCAAAATGCAATTATGTATTTTAACAGATAGTACATTTTTGTTGTATTTTTTTTAATAATTTATGCTTGGAAAGTTTGTGCTTTTATTTTTCTGACACTACTAATTTAATACAAATTGTCAGAAAGACAGAAAATAAAAAAACAACTAAAAGTAAATTACCCTAAAGTTATTCTACATGTTCGATAAAAGATTTGGTAATTTTTTATCAGCAAGTTGCCCAAAAGTTACCATGGGATATTTCCGAAAACGCCTAATGTTCATATAAATGCCTTTAACACATTTATGTGAATTTTACTTACGATAAATTATTTGTGATACTTTTGACAATTATTTATCCTGCCAAATTACATTTTACCTTGATTAACAATTGGTATTGCGTATAAAACATCACGATACCTTATTATAATTCTAGACTTCAACGATAATTTTTTTTGTGTGTAAAAGTTATCTCTTTTGAACTTCATAATTTTTCTTGGTATTAAGAGAATCATAGGAGTGGATGCAACATTAACAGAAACAAAACAATTAGTAACAAAAGAAACATTATATTTTTACGTAACTTACATTTTTTTAAATTTACAAGATTTTTTGGAAATCTGAAACCACGAAGCCAAAAAATTATCTCGGTCGCTTGAGTTTCTGCGTTTCAAAGGTTTTACTGTACAATTTTTGCTTATTTCGGCTTGTAGGGAATGACAAACGATGTTTTGTTTATTATCTTTCTCATTCTCATACACATGGTTCTACTAAAGGATAGAGCGAGATATGCAATTTCTCAATTTTAAAAACGAAAATGACATTTTTTGTTTTGTTTAAAAATCTCTCTTTTGTTTTGTCACTTTTCATTATTAGTGCATCTGTCAAAATACAATATTATTCATTGATAAACTTTAACTTAAAAGAAAATTTTCGTTTTTTATTTTATAATTTTATCCGTGTCTTGAATATATCGAAGATATATAATTAATAAAATTAGATCCATTGTAAATTGGTACTTTGAAAGTCTTCGATTAATATAATCGAGAGAAAACCCAGTTTTTGACACACTGTCAAGAACAAAACATAAGAAGCGAAAACAAAAATGGACACGTACGAAAGTGTACTACTTGTAAAACCAGAAGTATTTGTTTATAAAATTCCACCACGAACGTCGAATAGGGCGTACAGGTAAGATGACTGGTTTAATTAAATAAAAAATGTTGAGAAATTAAATACATTTCTTTTTGTTCTCGTTTTTATATGATCTTTAAGAATAAATTTATATTTTAACTTCCTCGTTTCTTCTAATAAGCCTCCAGTTATTTCGATAATACGTTATCTTAAATAAATTGTATTGTTGTCAGCACTAAAATTCAGTGACACCCCGTTTTCCGATATAATTAAATACTGTAATATAAAAATTTTCATAATGCACATATCGTAAAATAAATCTCAATTTCTAGTAAGTTTATGACCCAAAGTTGTTTCTTAACCAATGTGGGTGTATCGATCACAATATAATCAGTAGTTGTTTAAGGGTTGGTTTCTGATAATAATGCATTTGTGGTTTCTGGATTGAAATGACACACGTTATTATCTTAAAACAAATATTTCAGATCTTGATTCATCATTGTGGTTGTTCATGTTTACAGTGATAAGGTGACAGGATTCCCCTCGTCAGTTTATTCGACAAAGCGGTTATATGATAAGAATAAAACTCCAAGTTCGATTTGTAATTGTTTGTTTTTCTTTATTTTATGTGATCAGATTTGGGGCCGAAGCACCCCAAAATAATAGCGATTATCAGCCGCGAGAGAGGTCAGCCACCATATTTAAATGTTCGTATCGGCTATAAAGCTTCTTAATTTCTGTACTGGTTCGTAGGAACCTGCGATGTACCGCTTTAAGATAAGTTATTATTCAGGAATATTCCACGGGAGAATTTTTTTGTTGTGGCTTAGCTGGGCTGGTGGCCATGTATTTACATCAAGGGAGGATATTGATCGAATCCCTTTTTCTATTCTCAACTTTTCACAAAGGGCAAAGTATTGAACAATTTTATAGATTTTACAATCTCAGCAATATTTGTGATGGTGATATGGTAATTAATATATACCTCGACTACTGAATTCTTCTTAAATTAAGGTGTATTGAGGCTCGTGTAGATCATTCGTGCTCTTATTTAAGAAAATTTTAATTGTTACCTATGATTTGCCTGTCAATGGCGATATTCTATGATGTAATATTGTCCGGATGTCAAGAATTAATCACACGATAATTGTCTGGCCCAATACTTTATTAGAATCATCTCTTCGTCGAGTAATACAAAACGTAACAACGGTCCTTACTCTGATTGCATCCAACATAAATAAAATTCCGATCTAAAATTTATGACGACATACACAAACGCTATTTTGTTACTCTGCCAAATCTTTAAACTCTTATATATAATTATTGAAATAAATCGTCGTACATATTTGCAAATCTTGAATTATGTCGAACCAATCACGATATCTAAATATGTATATTGTATAAATAGTATAGTCGTAATCTAATTCTTTTCTTAACGGGGTTTGAAATAATCCGAAAACTTAAAGTGGACTGGAAATGAGATTTTTGTTTTTAATATGAAGCTTTGGAAGATAGTCAAATGGGACAGAATTAGGCAATCTCTTAACCGATTAGAGGAGATTAGAATACGAATAACGAACACTAAGTTCAGTTAACTTATTTCGATGAAATTCGGAAATTTAGTATTTGGGAACAAGGCAGGATTCTTAAATGATTTTTCGACAATCCTTTGGAATAAGGCCAACCAGCGCAAAACTAGTATATTTCTTAAGCAATTTGGTGGTGTTTTCTTTTTTTCTGATCGATATTTGGCCTGCTAATTTCAAATGTCGCACTATCAATACTTGGGTTCGAATTCCACCAGAGGCTGGATGCAAAGCGAATTTTCATCATCGATTATGATCGGTGATGTTAATAAACACAACTAAGACCTTCTGTTGGAGTGCAGAATTCAGTGCCGACCCACAGTCCCTGTCAGTGTACAGGTTGACATGGATCTTGCAATGTGCAGGTGGTATACTCTAATTGTGTGAATAGGTGGACTGTGCGTCAATGAAATGGGGGTATTAATCGATCTTCAAAGGACATTAAATCCACTGGACAATTAATACTTCCTTAAAAAAAAAAAAAAAAAAAAAAAAAAAAACAGAAAATGTGAGGTCTTTTCACGGCTCATTTTAGCATTTCCTAGAATAAACAAGATAACGTCTTCTGTACCATGTTTTCATATCACTCCATCGAAATCTAGACTATTAATATAGTACCTTTAGTTTATCGGATGCATAAACGAGTACTCCTGTGTGCCTGAAGCTAGAGTCTATGTTTGGCTTTATTGAGCGGTGGACTGGGGATATTGAAGATATAGACAATAAAGATATTGTATTTTGCCTACGCCAGATCCCAACTTGAGTATGCTGTTAATTTTTGGTGTTATTTTTACAATGAAGATATTCGTGAAGTAGAGCGTATACAAAAAAAGTTTATACGTTACTTATCTTGGAAGGATAGCCAGACTTAATTACGTTAATCTGCAAAAACTACCGACATACCTCACTGGATGTAGAACCTACAATCTGGCTGAGCTTTTGAAGTGTTCACATTTGGCACATTTTACCGGATGAAATCGATTCACCAACCTCACTTGTGTCTGTTGGAATAAAAGCACCAAACACGACCTTAACAAATTCTTCAAGTAAAGAGTTTCTTCAAGTAAATAATCATAGTACAAAAATTATGGTTATCACCGTGTAGTTTACACGAGTTAGCTCCCCGTCATAATTGCTCACTAGTCGATCACTCTCTCCACAAATTTAACCCCATTGTATTTGTATTCCTGAAGTAGCTGTATGTTAGAAACTTGAGCATAGCATCATATCTCCCTTACTCAAAATCCATTAATAAGTCTTAGGGTGTATTACTAGTCCCAAGTCTAAATCATGAAATCTTATATTCTTCCGCAAAATCTGTGGTTTTACAATCTCTCTCTCTCTCTCCTCTCTTCTCTCTCTATCTCTCTGTGGCACTATATCCCATCAAGGGATTTGGCCGCCTCAAATGAGATTTCATAATCATATTTTCATTTCGGATAATGAGTGATTAATTCATTGATCCTAAACCAGCTGTGATTTTTTTTCTTGTCACCACCGGGAATCGAACCCGGAACCTCCGGTGGCTGGAGCAAGCATGCCGACCACTTTGCCACCTTTTACAATTACTTAAGCAGAATCTGTGCATCTTACTAACTAGCCTAATTTGCTGCAGAATAGCCTCCATAATTTTTTCCTGTTTCCCATCGACTATTCGAATTAAAATGTAAACATTTTACGTTTTCCCCCAAACCCTTTAATTCTTATAAAAAAAACTTTTTATCTTTAACTCTTAATCCAATGGATCTAGTTGGATGATTACAATATTTTCTGTTTCCATGAGTCCAACGTCGCAACGCGACTATAGTCCCTGGATTTACGTTTTCGTAATGATCGCTCTAAAAAACGTGAAGTAAAACAATGGGAAGCATGTACGTTAAGGACACGAAAATAATTATTTTATCATAATTTTTCTGGAATTGTGGGGATGCCGAAAAATTTGTAGATCTTGCTGGATGTCGTTGCGCAAGTTTAGTTTAGGTATTCTTTACAACGTACGCCGAATAGTTGTTGATTAGACACGTTTATTATGATTTGTTGTGATGGGGACCTTGCAATGTGGCACAGCCATCTAACTTGGTTCGATTTAATAAATCCAATACAATGATGTCGCAGTCTGCAAAGAGACGTTTAATTTGGTGATTCCTCCGAATCCGATATTCGTTGTCCGCAACCTTAACGGGACTATAAATGGATCAAATGGCCTTTCTTTCAAAGGTAGATAATAAGCTACAGTCGTTAGTGGTCAAGGCCCAACTGTCGCTTCCGAAAGTTAGCGCAGGTCTTATAAGGCTTTATAAAGTGCGAGTGGTCGTCTCGCAACAAACAGGCTTTTATATCTGCCTGGACATCATTTGTTGATCTCATAACTGACCCGAGATATTTCAAGTCTTCCACGTCAAAGCCATTTCCCGTGGAGGAGAAGCGGAATCAAGAATTTGGTCTGACTTATACAGCACGAAGATTCAATACAAGTTTTTCTTGTATGTTGTACTCCCAACATTTTTCCACGATCATCCTCAAAGTCAAGCACTGGTGAGAAAGGGAAAAAACCAGTGGTGACATGTACTATCCTCACTAAAAAAAATATGTTCGATCCTTGAACGAAATTAGGGAAAGAGAAATTTTTGTAATTTAATCTAGTATGTTGTGATATCCTAAAATACTAAAATAGCGCATTTGTAAAATCTCATTTAAAATCAAACATAAATTATACTTTGAAAATATTAGGTTAAATCTTTAATTTTTGAAGATGATAAATCGAATTCATAGTCGCAATTTTCGAGATTCATAACGTAGAGAAATTAAAACAATTTACAAAAAAATACGTTTTGATGCGATTCTCTTTCGGCTCTAAAAATGGTTCGTCTTAGTCTCAGATTAGGTAGTGTTTCGTATTCTTAGAATTTGAGATATGTTTTGCATTGTTTATTTTTCGCTTCAAGTTTTATAAGAAATTTTTTTAATTTTAATTACTGGACATCCATAAATTAAAAATTATTCTTAGTGCTCTGCTCTTATCTTTCTTGAGAGAGCCAACCAAACAACTTTTGTACGGAATCACCTTTCAGTACTGCGATTTTTCTAAAATAGAACGTTCTAGAGGTTAACCTTAAGTGGAGCTCGTTGTAATATTGAATGAAATGAGTCAATTGCCTCAACCAAAATAGGTTCACGATTGCACCTGGTCCGGGAATCAGCATTTAAGAGACTTCCGAGATCGGCAGTAGTAAACGTTTATTCGTAGTAGCAAAGTTATATTTGCATCTTTAAATTTTTACCAATTATTGGTTTCAAGAATTGCGATTCATGTATAGGTGTGCGAAAGCACATCTAGTTTATTAAGGTCGCACATTTAAAAAATCGGTAATAAATTAAAAAAAATCATCTGATTGTGTTTTGTTTTTTAAAGAGCTGCAGATTGGAATTTGGCTGAACCGACATGGACTGGCAGAATGCGACTATGTGCAAATGGGCCAGAAGTTTCTCTGAAATTGGAGGATAAAACTTCGGGAGCCCTATTTGCTAACTGTCCCATCGATAAATATCCTGGTATTGCCGTTGAATCGGTATCCGATAGTTCACGTTATTTTGTTCTTCGCATCCAAGATGATAATGGACGTACAGCTTTTATTGGTATGGGATTTGGCGATCGGTCCGATTCGTTTGATTTGAATGTTGCGCTGCAAGAACATTTTAAATGGGTGAAAAACCAGGAAATAATTGAAAAGGAGAAAATTGAACCACGCCCTGAACTAGATTTAGGTTTTAAAGAAGGTGAAACTATTAAAATAAATATGAAAATAACGGTAAGTGTTAATTAGGTAGCTTTATTTTTTTAAAGCCTTATTGCTAATTAAAAATGTATGTAGAAAAAAGATGGTTCCGAATCGACTGTGATGAAATGTAAATCGCGAACTGGTGGCGGTATTTTACCCCCGCCACCTGGTGGTGTAAATAAAATTGCTCCACCACCTGCGGGTCCAACGAAAATCAGCCCATTAACATCACCATCTCATCGATCAAATGCAACTAGTGGCAATAATAATACGGAATGGGGAGAATTTGCATCAGCCAATCAGCAGCAGCAAGCAAATTCACAAACATCGAATTCAAATTGGGTTCAATTTTAGTTTTAAAGAAAATACATAATTATATTTTCGTTGTTGTTGTTTTCGAAAATAAATAAGTTTCGTAATATTTGAGAGGAATTTTTCTTGGGGAAAAATGTTATCGACTAAAAGAGGGCAATATTATTATTATTATTATTTGGAACCTGTTAAGAATTACAAGCAAAACTGAACCAGTGTGTGTTGTATATACAATTTTTTATTACACGTAAAAACTTTTATTTCATTTTGTTTTTTTTTTCTTAAGTTTAAAAAATAATAATGCAACTTGTTAATATACTATTCTAATTCCCATATTATGGTGCGTGCACTCGCCTCTTATTGAATCTCAAATATTGCTTCATGTTATAAATAAATAAAAAAATTTGAATCATTTTCATTGTTTTACCAAAATCAAATCAATTGTACTTATTAACATTCCAATATCTATTGCTTCAAACTAAACTAATTGCTATAGTAAAATATTAACATGCCATTTTGTTCAGTTTTTGAGTTTAATACATATTTCCTGTTTACACAATTTTATTTAGTTTAGCACAAAATTAGTTGTCGTAGCAAAATGGCAGATTAGCATTGTTCACACACTACATTATGTATTATATTAATTAATTATTAATTACTTTGATATTATTGTTTGCGTAACATCTGCTATTTTGTTCAGTTCTTTGTTCAAAATAACAAAATAGTAATAATTATTATTTTTTTTTTGTGACAAATAAAACCACTATTAATATATTATAAAATAATGATTATTTTAAATTGCGATAATAAAATTATTGAATGTATTTAAAATAATAAAAATTTAATAAAATATACAATTAATGAAATAAACAATTAGAGAAAAAAAAATATATATCCTTATTTTAAATAATATAACAAATAAATATCATGTTAATAGAATTATACAAGTATAAAATAAAGAAGTAAAAAAAAACAGGAATTTGGAAATGTGTTTTTCTCCGTTAGCCCCGTATTGGGGCCTGGAGGCCAGGATAGCGAAATGTGTGAGATAAAATCCCTAACGTAAATGTTTATTTCATTTCGTGCTTGGACAGAAATGTATGCCGATTTTGTTTAGGAAAAACATTTTAAGGATTGTTGATTTGTGAATGCTTCCCGGGTGAGGGCCGCGTATCCTAACCACTAGACAACATGGGATCAATAGCTAATTGCAAAAGTGCACTTGTCTCGCAAAGTACGTGTTATTACGTAATGACATCGAATGAATAGTGAAAGTAATTACAATTTAAATTTTATTATATTTGCATGACTTGTAGCGTAGGTGGATATTAATTTCGTCATAAGCACTAGGTAGGTCATTGCCATTTCTTAGTGTATTGTTTAAAAGAAAGTAGTGTTGCATATTATTAAGAAAGTTGTTTTTTGCGGTAAACTACAAGGTGACTAAAACGTTTTTTACATTAAATCAGTACGTAATATTATGCTATCACATGATGTACCTTATAGACAAAATTTCATTTATTTATTGGAAGTATCCGCGCGTAAAGTAAAAGTTAATTAATTTCGCTTAGTTATGTTCAATCGATTGTGACGGTTAAACGTGGATCAAGTAAAATGTCGTTAAAATATTCGGTTGCCATTTTGTTTTTAATCACGCATCATTGCGTAAATTCGATATCGGTAATTAGTACCGGCATCTCGAATAAAGTGAGTGATTCAGTGATTGCAAAAATAAAACAGGGATATACTCCGGCCCGTATATACAGTTCGGGATTAATATTTTATAATTTGAAAACGAATCAAACTATTTTACCGCCTATAGTAACATCGGAAAGTTATACATTTTTACGTGCGCCACCGGTTGGATTACCATGCTCATGCCAAACACTTATGTGTGGTTGTTGTGCAGGAATGAATTTTCAACAGTTTAAAAATCAGTGTATGTACCATCATGTATAACTCCCATGTTGTCTAGTGGTTAGGATACCCGGCTCTCACCCGGGAGGCCCGGGTTCGATTCCCGGCATGGGAAATATTTTGTTTTTTAAATTATTTTTACGTTGATTTCAGTTTGCACAAATCTGACGTACGATCCGGATGAATTTGCGGTTACAATGGATGTAATTATGAACAATAACAGTATTTACCAGAACACGTTTTCGGGACGAGATCCACCTGATTTTTGTGTTCCCGTGCCAGTGCCGTACATACCAATTAAGATCGAAGTATGTGCAAAACTTTTTAATGTTTTTACAATTGGTCGTAATATACACATGTGCCTTGATCTGTTGGCTCGAGTCGAAAAGGCCCCCTTCATTGTGTTACACTTTGATTGTTTACGAATGGGTTTGGATGGTGTAACGCTTTTGAAACCTGAAGCTGGGGGTGGAGTAATCGGTGGTAGTGAGAGTGTGGGTGGAGGTGGGGGTGGTGGTGGAGGCGGCGGAGGAATATTTGGAGGTGGTGGTATATTTGGCGGTGGCGGAATATTTGGAGGCCTGTTCGGTGGAGGGAATAACAGTAGTAACAATAATAACGTGCAAACGACACCAGCCACATCCACACAAGTTATAACTGAAATGCCACAACCACCAGAGGAACAAAATCCTGATATATTTAATGATGTAGCGGAAATTAAAAATGACAGATAATTAATTAACGTAATTTTTTAATTTATTTATTTATAGTCTAATTATGATAGAATAAAGAAAAACCAAATTACTTCCACAATTTTTTGATCGACATATTCTTCTCGGAATCCTTTTGCATGACTTTTGCCACGGCCATCTCAAAATCTTCTTGGGTAACATGCACGCGGCGTTCTCGCAATGCATACATACCCGCCTCTGTGCATACACCTTTTACTTCAGCTCCTGAAGCCCCAGGCATCAATTCCGCAATTTTCCGTAAATTTATGCCACGGGTTAGATTCATTTTACGTGAATGAATTTTTAAAATATCCAAGCGAGCTTCTTCATTTGGTGGTGGAAATTCGATTTTACGATCGATACGCCCAGGACGTAATAGCGCTGGATCTAAAATATCAATACGATTTGTCGCCATAATGACTTTGATGTTTTTAGTTGCCTCAAATCCATCTAGTTGATTCAACAATTCCAACATGGTACGCTGGACTTCAGAGTCACCACCGCTTCCCGATTCGATACGAGACGAACCGATCGAATCGATTTCATCCATGAATATGATCGAGGGAGCATGTTCTCGTGCCATTACGAAAAGTTCACGCACCATACGTGATCCCTCGCCAATGAACTTTTGTACCAACTCCGAACCGGAGACTCGGATAAAAGTACATTCAGTATGATGTGCCACAGCTCGAGCAAGTAATGTTTTTCCGGTACCAGGCGGTCCATATAAAAGCACACCCTTTGGTTGAGCGATACCAAGTGCATCAAATAATTCAGGATGTTTTACGGGTAATTCAATCACCTCCTTGATTTCTTTGATCTGCTTATCCAAACCCCCAACCATTTCATAAGTTGAATCTGGTACTTTTTCGACCATCATCAATGAGACGAGTGGATCTACTTTATTCGGTAAAATTTTGTGCAACGTATAGCTTTCATTCCGAAGGGCGACTCGGCAATTTGGTGTAACATCATTGATATCAATATTTTTATCGATATCAACTACGAATTTTCCCTCGGGATGTACTTTCACAAGTACTTTCTTTTTATCCATTGGTTTTACCACTTCGCCGACATAACTACCTTGTTCCTGAAGAAGCTGAAGTTCTTCACGCAACATACGAACTAAAATAATATGAAATAGATTAACATAACCTCACACATTGCACAATAATGAAAATCACCTTTAGCATTTAATTCATTCCGTTGCGCTTGAAGCCGACGTAAATTTTGGCTTTTTTCTGCAACAACAAGTTGAAGTTCTTCAATTTTTTGGATGTAATAAGAGCGAAATCCTTCACCCCTTTGTGGATCGATTTCCATCTATATAGGCAGAAAACACAAGTTTCATATAAATATATAAAAAGCATTCATTAGTTACTTACTTTTGTATAAGTCATTTTTAATTATGACTTATTTTGCTTGGTGCCGTGTAAGATTTTTAATTAAAAAACGAGCTAGAATTTTTTTTTGCAAATCACTTTCGGGATCTCTTTATTTTGTGTGTATCATCAAGTTTTCTACACAAACGAAATCTATTTTGACAGTACATTTGCTTCATTATTGTTAAGTTGGTAGAATTAAAAAGTGGAATAATTATAGCATAAAAGTGTTATACATAAAAGCGTAGAAGCAATATTGTGCATATTAAAGAAAAAAGGTAATTAAACAACATTATGGTTTTTAAAGTAGTTTATTATTTTACTAATCTGTAGTAGTATATTATTTTACTATTCTACTAACAAAAATAAATATTTAAAAATTCGTATCTAACAAATACGGTTTATGTTTACCGCTCAGATTGACACGTCGTGACTGCGACATTTCTAAATGTTGTTCGTCATAGCTTCTGAAGACTTGCGTTGAATATAATTACAGTACTTTGGCTGCGGGCTAATAGTCGAGTCGGGTAAATCATTTACTATGGTAAAACCCGGGTTTTTAGAGCAGATTTTTCGATCAGTTTGGAAAATAATTGAATTTACCAAAAAATTTACTTAAAATTGACTTTTACCTTAAGTTTGGCACGCAGCCTCAGACTGCGGACCATTAGTCGGGTAAATCGTTTACTATGGTAAAAAAAGGATTTAAGAACAAATTTTTCTATCAGTTTGCCATAGAAATTTCTAAAATTTTTTCGGTAAATTCAGTTATTTTTCAAAAAATCTATGGCAAACAAACTGATCGAAAAATTTGTTCTAACACGTTACATCGGTTACATCGAATATATCTCAAGGCTTAAAGGTTTGTTTTTATTGCTTATTTATACAAGTCAGATTGGCCGAGCGGTCTAAGGCGCCAGATTTAAGCTCTGGTTCTCGAGAGGGAGCGTGGGTTCGAACCCCACATCTGACATATTTTTTATTTTTTTAATTTTATATGATTTCTCAAAGCATTTGAAGCTTGGCTGTGTGCCAAACTCAAGGTAAAAGCCAATTTTAAGTAAATTCTTCCGAAAAATCAATTATTTTTCAAAAACTCTATGGCAAACTGAACGAAAAATCTGTCCTAAAACCCGTTTTACCGTAGTAAACGATTACCCTAAGTTTCGGACACCAAAATTTACACCCATTAAATGATCTGGGTACTCTTATCTATTCGTATAGATACTATTTATGTGTTTCCATAATCTCTTGGGTCCGTATTTGGCGACAAAGGGATTTGAAAGTATTTATATGCTTTTTTTTTGTTGGTTTTCGGTTTTTCATTTTCTCTTGTATCAAAATAGCCGGGTGCCATTCGCGTGAGCAAAGTACTTGCAAATACTTGTGAGTAGATGGAACGCAAATTTGTTAGTTATTTGTGTTTTACTAGACTACATACGATGAGATTAATTTCTCGATCCGCTTACCTCAATTTGTAGCCTGTGAGAGTTGCCATGCCTATTTTAGTAAATATAATGAAGGTTAATTTGAATAATACAGAACATGTTGAAACGCTGGTTAGTTTGGGATCCAATGAGACGGTTGTTTTGGTGTCACGACAGGGTTACTTCGTCGGGCTCAAGGAAATGGATGGCGAGCCATACCACTACATTATTCATGCCAGATCTGAGGTGACATTATCGTCTAACGCCAATCATTGCATAAGAAGTTATGCAGCTTCTTGTTCTCTGAACTCTCCGATTCGTCTAGTATTTTTATGGCATTCTCTTTAAACAATATTAGGTTGATTTATTTTGCCTTATGCGATCAATCTAGCAAAGTTGTCATGCAACGAAGTATTAAATTAAATTTGACACATGAAATTTTTTCTCTAGTACGGAAATACAGACAAAGAAAGGGATTTAAGTTGAATAAAGGTCTCAATTCCTTAAAGGCTCTTTGCAAAACGATATTACCCGAAGCTGATATGGCTGTAACATCATTAATGAAAGAACATTTGAATTTGGCCCCAAATACCCGTTTAATTCACTAGCATTAACTTCTGCTCTCTCAGAAGATGTGCTTTGCATATTTGAAAATTATTCTTTTGGAAGCCAAATCTGCAATTGATCTTGTTTACAATATCGAGAACAAAATTGTCATAATTGAACGATATTTTGGTAAGTTTAAGGCAATAGTTAATGCGCCAAATCCACAAGATATTACCCAAACCAGAGCTTTCATAGTATTGGTGTAAATTTGTTCCAAACGTCGACGGTCATTTGATCAGATTAGATAGATAACGACCCCATATTTTTTAGTTCATTTTAACCCAGTATTGCCAGTGAAGTTAATAACAGGTGCTTCGTCGTACGGAATGGGAGCAGTGTTAGATCATGTATTTCCTGATGGAGTGGAGAAGCCTTTGCAATTTATTTTGGGGTAAAGAAATTATCAAATTATCTCATTGGTCGTCATTTTATTTTATGCACCGACCATAAGCCTTTGGCGACTATTTTTGGACACAAGAAGGGAATTCCTGAGATGGCGGCTGGACGTTTGCAACGTTGGCCTGTTTATTTGTCAGCACATGATTTTACAATTCAACATATTAAAGGAGAGGTCAACAAGAGTGCGGATTCTTTGTTACGATTACCTATATCCGATGTTGATCAAGATAGGTACACAGAAGACGACATTTTGTCTTATTTGGATTTTATCAATATAGAATTGAAATTTGAATGACTTAATTGATATTTAAAAAATCAGAGCTGCATCACGACAGAATAGGGTGCTATTTGGGTGGACAAATCATAATTCAGATGAATTGTTGAAACCGTTTTTCGTGCGCAAAAATGAGCTGTCACTAGGAAAAGATATAATAATGTACAGGGCTACAGAATCGTTATCCAATAAAATTTCGGTTAAATATGCTAAATGAGCTACTTACTTCACACCTTGGTATGAGTAAGATGAAGGCATTAACCCGAACATATACTTTTGATTGCCAAACTTGGATGCAGACATAGAAGGATTGGTGAATTCGTATGTAATTTGTGTACAAGCACGACCTGAGGAGCAGAAGACGCCGTTTACCCATGGATTCAGACAATTCATGGTGATGATTTTTGTGGACCGATTAGAGACAAATATTAGATAATTTTGAATTCATACTCCAAATGGGTGGAGGTACACAAGATGAATTCATGTAATACTAAGAGACAATAGAGAGACTAAGGGAACGCTTTGCTCGTTGTGACGTTCCGAACGACATAAACATTTAAATCTGAACTAATTAAAGCGTTAAAGGACCAGAATAATAATAAAGATGTAAGTCTAACTACATTAATTAAGATGTTTAACCGAGAAAGTAGAATGCGTTATCTTAAGTAAATGCAAAATATTATATCTTTGGAGATAAATATCAAATTTCGTACATTGGCAGACTGCACCATCTTAATATGCTGTTCTGTGATGCTAACCAATTCATAACTACCTCGAAACATCAAAATGTAACATATAGATCCCTATCTAAGCAATTATTAGTATCACAGCTCATCATTCCATCAAGTAGTAAAGTACTAACAATCCAAGAGACGGAAGGATTAATATCTTCTAATGTAATTTGTGTGAGAACTAATCGGCATGCGTTGGAGATGATTGTATGATAAACTCCATTTTTCGCGTAGAAAGTCAAGCAATAAATCGTTAAAGAAGTGTTCAATACTCCCTACTAATAAAATGGCTGGAAAATCATTAACTTTTTGCAACCAACCAACAATCTAGTAATCTGTAGTGAGACATTTTATGGGTTTATTTATAGATATGATCACTCTTCAGATATGTGTAAGAAAAAATCAGATGGGGTGTACCCATTCTTGTGCATTCCACACTATGCAATTTTCTAATAAATTTAACATAATCAATATCAAAAATGTGCCCAATGAAGGTGGGCCATCCTTAGATTTGTTTTTCATCCACGAACTTATCAGTTTTAGTGTAATTGAATCGCCAACGCCTTACGTAGATATAATGACATATACCACAAGGCGATGGGAATTATAATCGAAACGTATACCGAATAAATCAGTACAAAACCAAAAAAACAATTTACAACTACAATAAAGCTGACCAATCAAATCTGCAACTGTTTTATGAGATATTATTGCGTGGGTTCACGTATCATAACCCGCTAAGCTGAAAACAAACCAATAGTTATTCTCCTTGGTTTTATGATCGCCTTATAAATTAAAAAAAAACTAAGTCTTACACTAAAATGATTAAAAGTGTTTTTGATTCTGAAAGACAAACATTTGTGCACTACAGTAAAGAATATAACGTTCACTTTCAGCAAAATAAAGAACTGTATTTGGAACTGGTACCTAAGAAAAAATTAAATCCAACCCAAATCAGATTTGTAAATACTTTATAGATCTAAGAGCGAAATTTTGTAATAATAACATCAGTATAGTGATAATGCCAACGAAATAGCTGATATGTTTGCTTATTTTTTCTCTAAATTTGTGAGTTATGTTATTTTCTCTGGCACAAAAATCTTGATCCATTTTTGATCCAAAATGACTTCTGATTCTGGATCAAAAATTCTGGATTTTTTTGACGTTTACTCTCACATATTGTGATATTGTGTGAGTAAACGTCAAAAAAAAAAATCCAACAAATTTTTTGGATTTTGTTTTTGATTCAGAATCAAAAAATAAAAAAACAAAAAATGTAAACAAAGCAGCCATTTTGGATCAAAAATGAATCAAGATTTTGTGCCAGAGAAAATAACATTAGTTGTCTGTAACACATTCAAAGTTAGATTAGCGCATCATTCATCAACTGCACAACATGCGGGTTTATATTAGGGAGATCTACTAGTACCAATTTAGTTGAATTCACTTGTGATGTGATCAATGAAATTGAGAAACACCATCCAATAGACGTTGTCTATATAGACTTCAGAATAATGTTTGATTCTATTTTTCATCAAAAGATCCTTGAAAGCCTTTGTACATTCGGATTCTCTGTTAAATTTGTTGAGTGGTTCAATCCATAGTTAACAGACCGCGTATAATATGTGATAATTGAAGGTAAGAAATCCAAAGTAATCAAAGCTACTTCGGGAATTCCTCAAGGATCCGACATTGGACGGATTGGATGACATTAAAATGTTTCATAGTATCAAAGAAAGGCGAGATACTGAACGGTGACAATAATTATCTTAAGGAGTGGTGCGTCTGCAATAAGTTGCAATTGAATGTCAACAGATGCCATTGCACAGAAAAAGAAATCCCATAATTACCAATTACAACATCATCAGTCAATGTACAGCCTGCAAATATCACATAAAACATGTCAATAACATAATATTTTCGTAAATTACATAGGAAGAACGATCTTGTTATCCGAGTTTTGGTCATCCACGATATATGTGACGTTAAGCGCTCGTCTAAGGAGTTTATCGAGCTTCGAGGATTAAGGCTCTTTATAAGATGCTTGTTTGATCGATGTACATCGAGATAGAATCGAAGCTGTGCAGTGACAGCGAGGTATTTCTTCTTTTTGATCTGCGGGGCGTCCCTTGGATGGACAATCGCAACTTGCCTCCTTATCTGAATCGGTAAAGCTGATAAATTTTCAACCACGAAGTAGACACTAGACTATTGCGTACATAGTTTTCATTCAACAAGTACACTTCTTGCTTACAGTTCTCGGAATTATACTTTTAAAGTAATAATAATAATACAGATGGTGACTCCCCACGCGCGGTGAAGGAGTTGTAATTGCTCGTTGTGAATTATTATTTTATTTAGTTTTTATAAAAAGCAAATAATTATTATTGTGACTTTAGGTGAATAATACCCAAATCAAATTCTATTTCGAAAGGTTTAAATTCGTCACATATTAATCTCTTGTACACACAAAAATATTTATGCTTGTTCGTACCGGGCGCCGTCGTCAATACAAAGTAACATTTTTTTTTTTTTATCAAAAATCAACATAAAAATTTATCAATTTAATTTAATTATCATTCGAACAATGACCAATTATATTAAATTAGCAACAAATCAATCTCATGTTTACATGTTGTTTAAATGAGCAATCGCATTTATTTACATAGGAATTGAATTATTGCTGTTACACTCTCCATTAAAAATATACAAAGATTATTTTTTGTTTTGGTAACAAAGTATTTATTGAATCTTGATCCACATTACACTTTGTAAATTTGTTATAAATATATACTCCTACTCACACTCATTTTGTAATATAAACATCATATTCCTTGTATTATTTTTGATAAGATGTCAATAGCATTCGGCTTGTTTTCATATATGTAGATTTAAAAATAGAATTGTAACGATATTTTTAGTGGAACTTTCCGTTTTAAGCGATTCATAATTACCGCATTTTAGAAGTCTGCCCTTAAAACCAAACAAGTTAAATAATCCAATTAAAGAATCACCCCAATTTTATTATATTATTTTATTAGACTAAAATAGACTCTATAAGATTAGGTGCATTTGTCCGTATACCGCTAAACCTATATAATCTGATAAGATAAATCATGGTAGAAACAAGAAAAATATAGAAAATAATAAATTTCCGTTTATTAAAGTGATTGCAATCATTTTTTTAAGCACAATATACGTCCAACGTCCATATGCGAGCGTATCTTCGTGATTCTCGATTTTATTGTCAATTAACTAGTACTTCCTAGCAAACAAATAGTAAAAAATTTATAAATTGATTGAAGAAAACAAACAACATAATGTGATGGATGGTAAATAGAAATTGCATAATTTTATGCAATCTGTGTCTGTAAATTATTGTGAGAACGTCGCCTTAATCGCATAACGTACTAATTTATTACAAAATTGTATTATTTATGTAGTTCAGTTTACTACAAAAATTTTATAATTATTCAGCAAAATTATAACAGATTTAGGATGAAATCGATTTTAGGTTTGTGATATGGCTAAATTTTGCAAATTTTCATTTACGATCGTTATTTATAATTTTTTTTTTTGTAACAAAACTATTTTTTTATTTATATAAATCACAAAACTACTCGTATATCGCTATTTACGAAACGAAACGATAACATTTTATGTTTACATGAACTTAAACTGCTTGTAAGCGTATAAACAACAACATTGTCACACAAGTTCAAATTATTGTAAGTGTCCAAATAATGGGAACTGTTTAACGATAATATTATTAGTAAAGTTAAAAATAGAAAATAAATGCTAATTTTGAAATGTTTTCATAACAAACTTTACAGAAATGTAATTATATGTATATATATATTTTTAAATAACAACAATTGTTATCAATTCTGTTATTTTGTTATTTTTAGACAAAGAGCCTAAACTACATAAACGCTCGTGGCTGAATAATAAACATAACATCAATAAAAAATAGTGACTCATGTTAATGTTGATTGCATTATTTTGATGACATTTGAGACAGGTTACGGATACGATTTTTCATTTCGGATATGGAAAATTTTTTGCGTCCAAGGGGTGTGTTTATTATTTAGTTGTTTAAATTCCACAAAAAATTAAAATATTCCTTTACGTACAGGTTAAACGATGAAATTATGATTTCTTTATGTCAGTGTGCGATATCAATTAATTATAATCAGCCTTCATGTTGTACTGCACGCAGCCAATCGTAACGGTAACTATAATATGATATAAAGATTGTTATTCATGATTTCAATTAGTAGTAGTATTCTTTATATTCTGATATTTAATAATGCGATAAATTATAATAGATTTTCTTTATATTGATTCAATCGAAGGGTTGTAGGTGGAAATGCAAATACAAAGCAAATGTGGCATACCAGGATACAAATCCACAAGGTAAGAATTAGTAGGTACGTTGCACTTAAAACGTTTATTCCATTTGCACATACGAGTATTATAAACAATTTATTTTGCTTGAAAATTGTGAAATTATGCAAATCAAATATGAATAACATCGAATATGATATTGTGCTGATCAATAATATAATAATTTATTGATAACAAATTGTTTATTTTAAGTCATATCAAATAAATTGTTGAAAATAACAAATTATAAAGAATACTATATTGGATGACCTTGTTATGCAATCAAAATAAAATCTCATTAATTTTCATAAAACGAAAAAGAGCAACAAAAAAATGTGTTCATACTTCATACGTCCCTACACCGACAAATTTCTTAATAGAATCTTAACTTATTTAAATATTTGGGTTATCGTTGCTTTGTATCACTTGCGCATACGCAACCTAGTATTGGCTTTTATTAAGTTTGGTCAATTGTTGTTACATACGGAGGTATTTGTCGTATACATTTCACTCCATGCGATAGAAAATCAATCATAAAACAAAATTAATAATACCGATAATTACACTTGACATTGAATCGGACAATAATCATCGATTAATGTGGTATTAATAGTTCACAACTAAATATGTAGTTTAGCAATTAATAATTTCAGGTATAATTATAGTGTTGTTAATCAACAATTTTGTCATTTCAAAATATGTATAGTGGATGTTTTAGGCCACTAATTTACAATAGAATGCAATAGTCTATTATTATTTTACGGAAGGTTAATTACTTTCTAAGCTTTCTATTTATTGGTCTTTTAGAGCACTAGAGACTATGACATATTACAGTTATACCAGACACTTCCCTATCACTCACAACATCGAAAGTGTCGATTTTAACCAAAGCAAGCTATTTCTTGATTGATTCTTAGAATCCTGAGGTGATATAACATTCTACCTGTTTCTCTAATTTCGTTCAAGTATCGAAAACAAATATTTGGTGATAGAAATTCGAAATGGAGAAAAAATTTTAAGGGTGTTTTCGAAACGTGTACTTATTTCAACATATTTACTTATTTGTCGCCATCTTAAATAAGTAAGCAAAGACGTTCAAAATGAGTTTGCCTACTTATTTTGACAGCAACATGCAAACGCATTACTGTTTTCAATGAAAAATTCTCAACTAATATTTTATTCGATATTTTTATTAATTTATTAAGTAAAATAACGAATATAAATAATATTTATACCAATTAAAATCCTTAGTGGCAATTTAGAATCAGAAAAATAAATATTCTTTAAATATTTATTTTGATGTGAATTTTGAATGGTTTATCTCAGATTTTTATTACATCATGTTTAAAATTTTACAAACCGATTAGTTAGCGAACCAGTTCTTAAACTCCGTATCATCTGTTTACATTATCCATGCGCTCTACCCGTGAATTGTGTGTGTAAATTAAAACATTTTAATGTACTAAATATATAATTGGGCTCTTGTACATCTTTATTTTAATCATTTTATATATTTTGCTATCAACAAAAATCCATTTGTTTTCTTGATATATCATCCTAAATCTAAAATATTAACATGTAAAAATCAACAAAATCGCAACTAAATTAGATTTTTATGGAAGAAAGAGACAGAAAATAAGTCACCTCGCCACCTTACTTATTTGAATAAGTTAAGTTCCAAACGAATACTTACATTTCGAAAATAGCCTAATCTTTCGGTAAATTCAATTTTTTTTCCTCCAGAGCATCACTTAATTTGATCAATTGGGCCTGGTAACGTTCAGCTGTAACAGTTTGAACAGGCTCCAGAAGCTGGAAGCCAGTTCCTTAACAGCCAGAGAAGTTCGGTCAGTTCATGAGGAACCTAGTTTCATTCCTTCTATGTATTCAAAATGGTGGGCGATTTGGATGCGCTCAAGTATATTTTAATGCAACCAACTTCAGAGCCGAGTTTCTATAAAACGATCGATTTCGACTTGTTAGGTCATCATCAGGAGTATCTACTGATTTGTAAAAGCAAAATTTTTGGTATATATAGTAGAAAAAAGGCAAAAAGAAATAAAAGAAGGAGATACAAAAATTGGCAATAAAAATTAATCTATTGATCGCTCCAGCCAACTGTTATTTATACGGAAAAATTAATAAATCCTCCCCCTTTTTTATTATTAATTTTTCCGCATAAACAACAGTTGGCTGGGGCGATCAATAGTTTAATTTTTATTGCATATTTTTTGTATCTCCTTCTTTTATTTCTGTTTTGCTTTTTTTCTACTATATATAACAAAATTTTTACTTTTACATATCAGTAGATACTCCTGATGATGACCTAACAAGTCGAAATCGATCGAGTGATTTTTTAAACTTTTTGAACAAAATTTTTTAATTAAAATATTCAAAAATCTAATTTTTGCGGAATAGAAAAACAAGTGTTTAATAAAATGTGTATATTAAGTTAATCGTGTTATTTTGCCAACGTTTGTGACACGGTGCATTGTCTTGATGAAAGAGCACTTTTTTCTTTTGCATTTGGGGCCATTTTTGTAACTTCTTCCTTCAAACCAATCAATAACCCCATGTAATATTATAAAACCTTACCGGCCGACATTTGCGTTTTTGGTTGCTTCAGACGCATTTCACTGGCTGTCCACTCAGCTGTTTAACCATTTGATTCCGGAGTATAGTGGTAGATCAATAGTCCCATATCGACGCAAAAAACCATTTTTATTATGATTAAACAGCTCCAAACAAGCGCCTTGAATCATCGACACGGTGTTGTCTTTGATCTAAGCAAGCAAGTTGAACAGAGCTTTATTATGGACAAATGTTCATGTAAAATAGCCACGCCAGTGGCTAATTATATAATATGATCATTCAATGAATAGTGCGCTTACCACTTGTGGGGGCTTTGACCACTAATCCAAATAAATACATTTTATAATGTTTATAATTAGCGAGCTAAGTATAATGAGAACAAAACAGGTTTTCATTTAAATTTGTTCTGACCTATTTTATTTAATTTTCTTGGTTATATACAAAAATTATACTTCAATTACAGCAACAAATATTTAGATGCCGAGCTAGCTTTACTAATTGTATTTAACAAAATATGTTTATTAAAAACCA
This sequence comes from Nephrotoma flavescens, assembly GCA_932526605.1. NCBI lineage: Eukaryota > Metazoa > Arthropoda > Insecta > Diptera > Tipulidae > Nephrotoma > Nephrotoma flavescens. The sequence goes on from OW052222.1 coordinate 11,227,517, forward strand.
AGTTTTTACTCATGTACGAGTATAAGTCCATTAACCTAAATAGTATACTAATTATTACTTTAGTAAGTTATATCATCAACCTGTTGAGCTTGCCTTTACGCGAGGTATAGAACTTTGAATTAAAATAAATCATAGAAAAATAATTTTACTGGCCATGAATGTGACTTTATTTGAAAGTTAATTTTATGAATGTTTAAATATGATTTCGGACATGTGATCTCATCGGCTGTCGGTGTTAAATCACACGAAAGCGGTAGCCATAGTTGGCAGGTCCATTTCTCGATCGATATTAATCGTTCATCAAATGTTTCTTTGAGTAAATTAATCGTACCGACTTGTTGGAACCACACGTCTCTGATGCAAATACCGTCCAATTGTGGTACAAAACAATTAGTAATCATTTCTCTATACCGGTCTCCCTTGACTGTGACATGTTGAACACATATGGTCACATCAAACGGTACCTTTTTGTGGATGTCATAGTTTTTGATTCTACCGGACAAGTGGAGCAGTGTTTAAGCTTCGGCACTTGGACCGGGAGGTACTGGGCTCGAATCCCATCAGAGGCGGCTAGATGCAAATCGAATTTTCATCATCGATTTACAATCGGTGACGTTAATAAACACAACCACACACAGACAAGACCCTTCGATGAAGTGCAGAATTCAGCGCCGACCCACCGTCCACGTCAATGTGCAGGTTGACATGGGGGTTGCAATGTGCAGGTGGTATACTGCAGTTGGCGAGTAGGTCAATAGGGGAATGGGCCACAATGGGCCAAAATTGGCCTAATGGTTTTTGAACAATGGCTCGTTGTTTATTGTTATTTCAAATGTGACAATTCTGCTTGCTGGCATAGCCATTCGACCAAAAATGAGCTTCACAATCTGTTTACATAACACGAGCGTTCTGTTTACAATTTGACGGGTTTCGCCCTTTTTGTGCAACGGACCTATAATGCGGTTTTCCAATTCTTCGGCATTTTTCTCAATTAGAGACGATGAGTTCTATAGATTTGATGCAGGAGTAGTACCACAGAATATATTAGAATACTCCTAAAATAGTTACAACGTTCGCCAATAGATGGCTCTAAATTTGAAACAAAATCATGTAAATATTATAAGTTTTTAGTAGTGTAAAAATAAATTCTCTTTCTTCGACTTCTCTCATTTTTATTAATGCAAATAATTCGAATAAGGCTAAAAATTTAGCGCGGGCACTGCATATACTATACATATATTCTTTGGCACGGGTATCAAATATTTTTGATCGAATATAATTGCCCCACGCGGTCAACAGTGTCGCGTTCGAGGAGTCTGACATGGGAGCCCCAAAAATTGCATCTTGAAGAATTCTAGAGACAAGACACATTATACTTATTTCAACCGTACGCTTAACGAAACAATGGCGATTAAAGACCGGCAAAACGCTATTGGATTTGTCGATGATGTAAAGCGTAATCTTCGGCAATTCCCTTAGACGTGCCACTTCATGCGACGTGACTATGGATGGATCTTCCTGGTTACTAATAAAATCTTTATCAAAGTTTTACCCTTTAAATCGAACTTTAACATTTTAGTTTAATTCTTTACACGCTTAATAGTTTAGATCTTTAGTTAGTTTAGATATGGTTTAGTTTTTACGAATAACAGCAATACGGTTGGTATAGCCAAAATCAAAGTGACATTATTAAATTGAGAGAGCCAATTAAGAGGAAATTTTAGATGTACACTGCGAAGATTTTATAATCGATTTTAATTTTTTTGAAAACTACTAGCGCTATCTATTATCTACCATTTAAACAATTTTACCACCTTGGGTGCAGCCTTTCCGTTTTTCGATCTACTTCCTGGTGGGACAATTGTTCTAGTGGGGGTCACTTCGTCATTCCAGTTTAGCAGATTTTGGTAGTAGGTTTGCCATTTTGAGAGAACATCAACCATGTAGGTCCTCAGCTTTCCATTCCCTCCTTTGATGGCTGCACTTTTTGGGATGGAAGTCTTTAAATTCCTAGCATCACGATTTCAGTCTGTTGAATTTCCTAGTTCCCCTCGCAAGCTGTTTTCTAAATATGATCTAATAAGCTCGCACTTATTTTGTCGGAGGACAAACGAACTGAAATTTGCAGAATTTAATCTGCTCAATCAACTCGTTGTTAAACCAACTGCAGTGCCGACATGTTGTGAATATCAAATTTTTCATTTCGATGCGTCTTCGATAGAATGACGGTATTTTAGAAGTAAAAATATTTTTTTAAAATTCTATCGAAAACGTATCGAAATCAAAAATGTGATAGTTACAACATGTCAGCACAAGCGATCGGCTCGGGCAGTCAATTTGATGCTAATTAGTGTTCAAGGAGAAAAAATAGCGCTAGTCCAACAAGTCTAGAAAACAGACAAATAAAATTTCAAATTTCGCCTTAAAGACGATAAAAATATAGAATCCGATTTCTAGATAAAACCAGAAATTATGAAACTTTAACATCAAAACTTTCGCTACTGGGGGGTCCCCATTAACACCATTTTTGGAAACCACTTAACCAAGGGTTGTCCTTTATTTTAAAAATTCTAACTGGAATCTAGTGAGTGAATTCTTCAATCTATTTGCAACTGGTCGACTTGCTTTATCAACAATGAAGTAAAAGCAGTTTGACCTAAAAGGAGACGCTAGCCAGAAACAGACCAAACGCCATAATAACTAGACGTAGAAGTAACTTCAGGGTGATTGAAAAAAAATACTAAAGAAACTTAACACAAAAGAAGCACGAGCAAACTGCTAACGATCCGGGTGGTATTTCAGTAATTGTATTCAAGAGTAGCTACAACTCTCCCGCTAGGCAGCCTAACAAAATATTTCACCGGTTAACTGTATCTTTCCAACCGGTTGAATAAATGAATCTTGTCTTTTTTTCCAGAAAGTATTGGGTGTGACTTCGCCCTGTTTTATTAAAAGAAAACACATTTGCTTGTTTAAAAAATGGAAGAATTGTTTATTGAAAGTATGCTCCATCTCCAGCTACAACTTTCCCCATCTTTCAGGCAAATTACGCTTTCCTTCTCTGAAGAAATCCTGTATACGGATTTTGTCTCAAAATATGTGAACGAAATAACCCGAATGATATAGTAGTAGTAGCATTTGTGTTTGTGTTATTTTCGTGCGTATTATTGTTTTACGTGGCTTGCATATACGTGTCATTCTTTTTTTGTTTATTTATATTAACCCTTTGAATTCCGACAAGACTTCGGCTAATGTATTGAGGAGCACGATCGCGCTTTTTGGCACTCAAAGAGTTAACCATTGTAAACGCCATATTTTTGTGTCGTATATGTATTTTTGAATTTTATATTTAACATTTTATTTTTAAAATTTATGAAATTTAAAATAAATTTACTTTTAAAATTTTATTAAAACATATAAAATTAATTTATGATTAAAACAATGTTAAATATAAAATATATTAGCATGTTAAATAATGACACTCCACAACTCGAGAACAGACGTAATGTGCTGAGAAAAGGCAATAAGCAGCATAACAATTAAACCGATTCGCCCGGATCGCGTTATTTTGATACTGTTCATCACAACAAATGACACAAATACGAACAAAAGAAAATTACAAATATAAAGACATAATTGTGTATGTAACTCACGAGACAAAATCGATATACTGGTCTTTGGAGGAGATCTAATCAATAAGCCATTTTTGATTACTGCGCGAGAACTGAACCACTGCCCAGAAAGAGAAGACTGTATCGACCGGAATAACTAGTAATCTGAAGGAGTTATATCTGGTGGATACGGTGATTGGGGTAGGGCTTCTGAGTCCCTCCTGTTATTTTAAATAGATTTTCACAACGTTTGCAACATGTGGTTTTGCATTGTCGTGCTGACAAATTAATTTGTTGTGTCTATTCACCCATTCTGGTCGTTTTTCATCTATAGGTCACTTCAAACGTATTAGTTGCCGTCGAGCCGTCCATAGGCATCGCCATTGTTACCACACGTTCCTGATCCCACTATATAGATACAGAGCATAATCTTATTGCAAGCTTTGAACCAGTATTTCACAAATGGTTTTTCGACGTTCGAGGTATCTTTCTTTTAATTTATGTGGAACCCAGTTGCTATAGCTTTTTGAACCATTCCGATTGTTTTGCAAGTTGCTATTTATAGCACCCCATCTAAAGGTTTTGGCAAAAGTGACGATTGAATTCGTTCGGTCAACATTGGTCATTAGTTTTTCGTTTTATCGTTTGGTCACTTACGATTAAACGGTAAATAAATAATGAAAAAATTAAAAAAAAAAAAATTCCCGGGTAGCGTCATTTTGCAAGAAATACATACTTTATTTTAACAAATTTCGTTAGGTAATCGCTAGGCCAGGATTGGTCACCACATTTTGGCGTTTGCTCACCAATGGGCCAGTTTTTATTGCGAAAAAACAAAATCAAAATTATATTGGGTGTATAACTTAGTTTTTTGGATTTTCTAAAAGATGGCGTAACTTTAGTATTAAACATTCTTTTACAATGGCACCTTCAGCGTTTTAAAGTGTTGATATTCCACAGAAAAATTTAGTTTGTCATTATTCGTGAAATCGTAAAAAACAGATTTTTCAATCCCGTTTAAACATGTAGAATTTCGTACCAATACAACAGGATTTGCGGGAAGCATTACTTTTTTACTTTAAACAAAAGTGGTGATTTTGATGTCCGTGACAAAGAACATTCTGGTCAACCATAAAAATTCGAAGATGAAGAATTGAAAGCATTATTGAAGGAAAACTCAGCTAAAACAGAAAAAGAACTTGCAGAACAGTTAAATGTCAATCAAGCAGCCATAAGCAAACGTTTAAACGCCATAAAAATGATTCAAAAAGGAGGAAAATGGGTACCACATGAACTGACTGAAGCCAACGTTGAAAATCGTTTAATGGTTTGCAACTCTTTGCTTACAAGCCACCGAAGATGGTATTTTTTGTCTCAAATTGTGACTGGCGATGAAAAATGGATTTACTACAATAACCCTAAACGCAAAAAATCATGGGTTCATCCAGGCGAACCATCCACGTCAACAGCAAAACGAAGTAAGGTTATGTTGTGCATTTGGTGGGATCAGAGTGTGCTGATTCCAGCCAACAAACAGCTTAAAATAATTTTGCTGCACGTCAATGCTCGACCACATGTCGCAAAACAAGTAAAAAATACGCTGGAAGTACTTAAATGGGAAATTCTACTGCATGCTTTTAATTCACCAGATTGTGCCCCATCAGATTACTATTTGTTCTGAACAATTCAAAGCGATCTTAAAGACCAGCACTTCAGGACCCACGAAGAAATCAAAAAATGGCTCGACGAATGGATCGCATCAAAAGACAAACAATTTTTTTTCGATGGAATCCATAAATTGCCCGAAAGATGGTCAAAAATCATAGATAACGATGGAAAACATTTTCGGATGGAACGATTTTCGATGGAAAATCGTGTGGAAATGAAGAGTTTTTAAAAAATGTCCGCAATAAATCATTGTGTCGAATTGACCAAACGAAATGAACTAGTGACCAATCCTCAACGAGTTATGAAGAATCAAAAAATTGAATTGATTATATATTATCTATTCCACTTTAGAAGACAGTTCTTTGAAAAAGACACATTTTTAATCTAAATGGTATCTTCCAATTGGATTTTTTTATTAATTTTGTAAAATGAAATTCCCAAATAAGCGACGAACCTAATTTTATGTTTTCGCAATAAAAATTGACCCATTGGTGACCAAACGCCAAAATGTGGTGACCAATCCTGACCTAACGAATGATGAAGACGATATGATTTTCTTCGCTACGCACCCCCATTTAAAAGGTTTTAGGTTTGCAAATTTTCATCCTTCTTTCGTTGAGAAACGTCAATAACAATCTCGTAAAGGAGAAATCAATTATAGAGTTTGGGCCACATGCTCGATCAGCTAGCAAGCAAGCAATATGGTAGCGCAAAACCTGGCTACTCAATCAATTTTACCAAGCAAAATTGAATTTGAATTAATTTTTTTATACGTTTTTTTGTTTATTTTTGCGATTGCACAGTAAAGGCGAGGGTACATGTACATATTTTGCCTTAAAGGCATAAAAATTCTGCGCGCTGATTGGTTAAAGGTCGGCCATCTTGAATCGCCTTAAAGGCAAAAATTTAAAATTGAAGAATTCTCAATTTTGTATAAGGCAAATTTTCTTAACCTCAAAAAGTGACTGCTACCAATAAACAAAACAATCAGACAGATTATTACAACGATAAAGTGCCGGCTTGAAATAAATTTTATTATTATAATAAAATTAATAATAGATATAACAAAATCAACTTTATTTTATCTATCTATTAATTTTTAGAAATCCGTGTACGGCACAAAATTGCCTTATGGCAAAATATTACTTGTATTCTCTATAAAAGAATCACGTTTTCTGCGTTATAAGGTACTGCAAATTAACCAATCAAAACGCAGAATTATTATGCCTTTAAGGCAAATATTGTACATGTATCATCGCCTTAAAACAATATAAAATTTTGCTGGATAGTTTTCTAAGCCGCAAAGTTCACTGTGTAATCGCAAAAAAAAAAAAAAAATAAAAAAAATTATAAAAAAACTAAATTCAAATTCAATTTTGCTTGGTAAAATTGATTTAGTTGCCAGGTTTTGTGCTAGCATATTGCTTGCTTGCTAGCTGATCAAGCATGTGCCCCAATATCTCTTTTGTATTTATGAGGTTCCTTTTAAAATAGGGTTGTTCCTACGATGTGTTCATGACATCCTCACTCGATACTTGTTTAGAGCACAGACGTATGTAGCAGCGGCGTTTTCTAGTGATGTTCTACACGTTCGCCGAACGACTAAACAATTTTTGATTTTTATTCTAATTCTAAAAGTTTTATTTTTATTACAGAAAATTTTATTTTTTTTATAAATTTCTAATATTATTTTCTTAATTAATTACTATTATTTTAATTATTTCGGGTGATCAAAATCCGAAGCAGAACACAACCAGGACACGCCACTGCTATACCTATATGTCATGTCAGTTGGAAATCTCTCGGTACTGGCCAATCCTCGATACAGTGAATGTGTAAATTTCATTTGCAAAGATTGAACAACTTCGGGGTCAATAGCAAACGGGTTTACCTCATCGTATTAAAATGGGGTTAATTTTTATTTGTTTAGGATATCTTAAACTAACTAGACATATATGCCATGTCATTTGGAAATCTCTGGGTGCTGGCCAATCCTCGATACAGTGAATGTGTAAATTCCATTTGCAAAGATTGACTATCTTCGGGGTCAATAACAAATGGGTCTACCTCATCGTATTAAAATGGAGATAATTTTTATTTGTTTAGGATGTCTTAAGCTAATTAGAGATATATAACATGTCGTTCGGAAATCTCTGGGTACTGGCCAATCCTCGATACAGTGAATGTGTAAATTCCATTTGCAAAAATTGAACAACTTCGGGGTCAATAGCAAACGGGTCTACCTCATCGTATTAAAATGGGGATAATTTTTATTTGTTTAGGATATCTTAAGCTAACTAGACATATATGCCATGTCAGTTGGAAATCTCTGGGTACTGGCCAATCCTCGATACAGTGAATGTGTAAATTCCATTTGCAAAGATTGACTATCTTCGGGGTCAATAACAAATGGGTCTACCTCATCGTATTGAAATGGGGATAATTTTTATTTGTTTAGGATGTCTTAAGCTAACTAGAGATATATAACATGTCGGTCGGAAATCTCTGGGTACTGGCCAATCCTCGATACAGTGAATGTGTAAATTCCATTTGCAAAGATTGAACAACTTCGGAGTCAATAACAAATGGGTCTACCTCATCGTATTAAAATGGGGATCATTCTAGTTTGTTTAGGATGTCTTAAGCTAACTAAAGATATATAACATGTCGGTCGGAAATCTCTGGGTATTGGCCAATCCTCGATACAGTGAATGTGTAAATTCCATTTGCAAAGATTGAACAACTTCGTGGTCAATAACAAACGGGTCTACCTCATCGTATTAAAATGGGGTTAATTTTTATTTGTTTAGGATATCTTAAGCTAACTAGACATATGTGCCATGTCAGTTGGATATCTCTGGGTACTGGCCAATCCTCGATTCAGTGAATGTGTAAATTCCATTTGCAAAGATTGACTATCTTCGGGGTCAATAACAAATGGGTCTACCTCATCGTATTGAAATGGGGATAATTTTTATTTGTTTAGGATGTCTTAAGCTAACTAGAGATATATAACATGTCGGTCGGAAATCTCTGGGTACTGGCCAATCCTCGATACAGTGAATGTGTAAATTCCATTTGCAAAGATTGAACAACTTCGGAGTCAATAACAAATGGGTCTACCTCATCGTATTAAAATGGGGATCATTCTAGTTTGTTTAGGATGTCTTAAGCTAACTAAAGATATATAACATGTCGGTCGGAAATCTCTGGGTATTGGCCAATCCTCGATACAGTGAATGTGTAAATTCCATTTGCAAAGATTGAACAACTTCGTGGTCAATAACAAACGGGTCTACCTCATCGTATTAAAATGGGGATAATTTTTATTTGTTTAGAATATCTTAAGCTAACTAGACATATATGCCATGTCAGTTGGAAATCTCTGAGTGCTGGCCAATCCTCGATACAGTGAATGTGTAAATTCCATTTGCAAAGATTGAACACCTTCGGGTTCAATAACAAATGGGTCTACCTCATCGTATTAAAATGGGGATAATCTCTATTTGTTTGGGATGTCTTAAGCTAACTAGACATGAATACCATGTAAGTCGGAAATCTCTCGCTACTGGCCAATCCTCGATACAATGAATGTGTAAATTCCATTTGCAAAGATTGAACAACTTCGGGGTCAATAACAAACGGGTCTACCTCATCGTATTAAAATGGGGATAATTTTTATTTGTTTAGGATATGTTAAGCTAACTAGACATATATGCCATGTCGGTCGGAAATTTTTGGGTACTGGCCAATCCTCGATACAGTGAATGTGTAAATTCCATTTGAAAGATTGATCAAGTTCGGGGTCAATAACAAATGGGTCTACCTCATCGCATTAAAATGGGGATAATTTTTATTTGTTTGGAATATCTTAAGCTAACTAGACATATATGCCATGTCAGTTGGAAATCTCTGAGTGCTGGCCAATCCTCGATACAGTGAATGTGTAAATTCCATTTGCAAAGATTGAACACCTTTGGGTTCAATAACAAATGGGTCTACCTCATCGTATTAAAATGGGGATAATTTTTATTTGTTTAGGATAGCTTAAGCTAACTAGACATATATGCCATGTCGTTCGGAAATCTCTGGGTACTGGCCAATCCTCGATACAGTGAATGTGTAAATTCCATTTGCAAAGATTGAACAACTTTGGGGTCAATAGCAAACGGGTCTACCTCATCGTATTAAAATGGGGATAATTTTTATTTGTTTAGGATATCTTAAGCTAACTAGACATATATGCCATGTCGGTCGGAAATCTCTGGGTGCTGGCCAATCCTTGATTCAGTGAATGTGTAAATTCCATTGGCAAAGATTGAACAACTTAGGGGTCAATAACAAATGGGTCTACCTCATCGTATTAAAATGGGGATCATTCTAATTTGTTTAGGATGTCTTAAGCTAACTATAGATATATAACATGTCGTTCGGAAATCTCTGGGCACTGGCCAATCCTTGATTCAGTGAATGTGTAAACTCAATTTGCAAAGATTGAACAACTTAGGGATCAATAACAAATGGGTCTACCTCATCGTATTAAAATGGGGATAATTTTTATTTGTTTAGGATGTTTTAAGCTAATTAGACATATATGCCATGTCATTTGGAAATATATGAGTGCTGGCCAATCCTTGATTCAGTGAATGTGTAAATTCCATTTGCAAAGATTGAACAACTTCGGGGTCAATAGCAAACGGGTCTACCTCATCGTATTAAAATGGGGATAATTTTTATTTGTTTATGATATAAGATATATAAACTGGACCTATGTAGGTGCTCTAACTGAGCTATGTATTTTACAAATTTTATTATCGTAATTGCTCTTCTTAGTCGTTTCAATTTTATGCTGCCTAGAACCTTTCTGTTATCGAACCCAACATTTTAAGTCATTTTTTATTGCCAAATTTGTCAAATTTACTAATTTTTCTGTGAATTCAATTATTTTTCAAAGACTATTCAAAACCGTAGTAATCGATTTACTCGACTATAGATACGCAGCCAATATTCGCTCATTATCGTAAAATTTCTAACATCTCGTAAATTGTTTTCTACTACACCAAAGATCGTAACTCCATAAAAAAATATATTCGATTTCAAATAGAAACAAATTTTGACCACACTTTTGAGTCATGGTATACTCATGGTAACGCCTATAGCGGCACTTAAAATGGCGAATACAGTAATTGGTTTTTTAACCAACCTTCCAACAAAGCGAGATTTAATTGTAAAATGTATTATGTATTTAAAAAAAATAAATACTAAGTATTTACACTTAAATACTTAATGTAAATAAGTAAATATACAGGATTTAATGAGATCTTTCGAACGTCGTGTGCAAATCCCGTCGTGTGCAATTTTCACATTGGTCAACAAATGTGTCATCCGTTGATATAGGGGTAAATTATTCGATGTAATATCGACGACAAAATGACGGTTTACCCGCCACATCGTCATATTGTAATATTTACCCCAATCCCCAACTCGCGTTTATAACATTTATTTGTATTAGTTTTCGTTTTCATTTTTTTTTTAATTTACACAGTTTTATTGCTCTCAAACAAATTTCTGTTTAGTTTTGATTCAGTAACGAATAGTTGCCCATAGTGGCAAGTTTACATAAACAAGTAGTAGTAGCAAAACATATTTTTGAATAATTTACTCCCGACAACTTTTTGGTGCTCATTTATATATACATATATTAGTGTTGTGTATGTGGATTTGTGTATGAAAGTATAATTAATTATTTTGATTTTTTTTTATAAAAACACATCGAAAATGTTATTAACGATTATTCGTTATCATAATTTACGTGAGATCTGTTATCAATCGAACTCGGCTTGGTGAAAAGTTTCGTTAGGCGACTGATTGGTTTTGCTATTGTGTTTTATTGAACGTTTTAAATAACTTTAATATTATTGTATTTTTGAACACTGTGTAAAATCTAAATTTACAATTAAGATATCGATAAGAACGTGAAATATATTTCTTCGTTAGAAACAATTCAACCATTATCGCTATTCAAAGTACAACATCGAAAAGAAAGTGAGCATTTCACGCTACAAATCTAAATCGTGGATGTTTTTAAAAAAATATTATTTTCGTTTTAATAAAATGTAATAAAATTTTAAATTTAGTGTACGAACAAATTTTTGAGATTAATAGTTTTGTGTGAAGTGCACGTGTACACATAAATAAAAACAGTAAAATTCTTTATAAAAAGTTTTAAAGTTGGAGAATACTTCATTATATACAGAAAGTGCAATATTTTAAAATATGGAAGTCAAAATAGGAACTTTTTTGATCGCGGTTTTCTTAATCGTTGGTAAGTTTTATGAAACTGTATATTAGATACGGGCATCACAGGGGAATCCCATTCAGTATCTGGTTTTATATCTTTGAATTCTTTTCTGTTTTAATTCTGATTCAACAATTTCCCAGCAATTAAATCTGAACCGTTACACACTGCAAACTTCTCGGAAAATTTAATTGTTTTTCTCACGAATTCTCAATTTAATTTATATTAAAAAATTATTAACAAACACATCATTGAATTAATGACACTTCATGATCGCATGTTCACACGTCTTAAAATTGTTCTTTATGATTGTGTTCTCTCATAGTTCATCTAGCAAAGACGAGTTATGTTTCACAACCGTCAAAAATACAATTTTAGTACGATTCCAAAAAATAAGGTGATCTACTCTCGTTTATAACGACATTATGTTAGCCCAAGAAATGTGTGGGGTCTAAACTTTTTTTGGCGAAGCTTACTCTAATTAGATACGCTATGTAGCTTTAATTAAATTATAGACAATTCTCCATACAAAGGATTGGAAAAGTTTATACTGTTCTAAATAGAATACAATTTTTGTGTCGTCTCCTCAAGTACCAATATAGTAAATTATCGTCGGGATAGAAGTTCTGATGAAACAGACATCAAACCTTCAACAAACACAAGCATTGATTGACCCTTCTCATGAATGACATTCAGCTACTAAATTACCAACCGTACCCACAAAGGAAATAATTGCAATTGGCCATGGCCATCTAATTCTTGCGTATTGTGATCTGCCACTACGAGGCCTAAATCGTCTTCTCCAGTGCCATATCACGTCGATTGACAGAGGTTTGTGTAAGATACAACACCACCTATTCTTTTTTTTTTATTTGAAAGAATATTTTATGGCATTAAGTATGGAATAGAACGTTGTTCAACCAAAGCACCAAAGGAATAAGTTTAAAGGCATTAAGTAGTACGATCTCGATGGCCAGATTACGTCGCCCCCGTGCGAGATAACCATGCACTTAAATCGCTCGTGCAGAATGCCCCTCGTAGCATATGCTGGGTGGCACATAGCACCATTATGTTGGAGCCACATGCCGTCGGTATCCAGACCGATGATTCCGCCAGACCAAAATCCGCACCAAACAGTGATTTTCTCGAGATGCATTTGGTGGATTGGTGTCGCCCCAAATCCAAAAATTTTGCTTACATTTACATTCATCCAAAAATGCGCCTCAGCAGTTTAATCAGCGAACACACAACGTTGTCTATGACCGTTTCCGTTAAGTTTCTAAGATTTATTGAGATTTTATACGGGTGCTTAAGTCCCGACGCAAAATTCGTCAAGTTGAACTCGCAAAAAGTTCTTGTGAATGACGAGAAATTGACTGCCTTGGGTTTTCCCATACACTCTCACGTACAGCAGCGATGTTTTCAGCAGATCTCGCGTTTCCGTGACGTACAGATGTTGGTTGATTATTTATCGAGCCGCTCGACTCGGCAGGACGGTTGTGGGAGGATAAAAATAACGTAATGCGTGAGACGTGTGTCAAACGGAACAGTGATTTTTGAAAATAACAAATTTCGAGCGTCCATATTGAATGACCTTTTATTTTCATTTGCCTAAATGTTGATGCCATGTAATACACAGATTATATTGTTTAATCCAGGTAAGCAACCAATTCGAAATTACGAATAAAATCAATATCGCAAAATGCGAGTTCACATCACACATCTCTTTGTTGTGTTTGTAAAATAACTTCAGTGGAAAATCTTAAGACGGCATAGAGTAGGAAGTACTGTAAAATAATACTTGAACATGATATCTTCAGACTTTTTGAATGATTTTACTCTAAGTGAACGTCAAGCATACAAATTTTAAATTCTAATTCATCCGACGGAGATTTGTTAAACTTTTGTGTTTTGGCTATAAAAATTAACTAAGGCTAATTGAGGAAAACATTTTCTTACATTTTTCTGTGTGTGTGTGAACCGGCGTTTAAGTCCGAGATCTACCTGGATTGTTCCGTAGGTGTTTATAGTCGAGTCATTGGTGGTGTCGATGAGAAAAGTCAGGTGCTTTATATTTTCGTATAGGAAAAGGTGGGTCGATGTTGCCGTCGAATCGACCAAGTGACTTATTAGTTTTTTTCGACACGTTAACCGGTTGCTATGGCGTCGGTACATCGTATATTTTATTAGTCGTTTTTGCCAGCTGATGAATAGGTATACTGTTTTGTCGTTCGCCAACATCGCAATTTTGATCGGTTCGGTCAATTTTCGGATTCACAACGAGCGGATTACGTTCCATAAAATTCTTCTGAGGGCCCGACGTTCGCCAATATTCTGGTCGCTAGGCGGCGCTTCTAGCTGTCACTCTGCTGATGGTGCTAAACGTTCCAATAATATTCGTTTAACCGTCGTGAATGGGTTTTCTGTTGGCCTACTCGTAAGCAAATCGCCCACCGCTTTGAATGCTTCTGGTAGGATGGCCATCGTTACATTTAAAAATCGTGTCATTTCTGTACGTCGTTTGCCTTGAACCTGAAAATGAAGCTCAGTCATTTGAAACCAGGCCCGTACAATATTTAGCCATATGGGCTGTAACCGTAGATTGCCGGCGGGCCGAGTTCTCTTGTTGTTAAATTGAGCCGGAGACGGTATGGTGAACATGGTCTCAACGGATCGATGAGGGTTCTTAATTCCCTCGGCTTAGCGACCTTTGAACGAGTTACCCCCGAAAATGGTACTTTTTGTAACCTTACTTTGCGGAGAGAAGGAGGGAGGAGGGTCTCATAAAATCAGGATAAGAAAAAAATTATAAATAATAATTAAAATTTGAATTTAATACATTTTGAAATACGCTACTATTTTTGACATTCGGGTCTCCGGGCATGATGCTTGACAATGAAATCTATTAAAGCTTTCAATTTTTGTTTGACCATACGTGCGAAAATATCATGACGATCCGATGATGCTGTCTAGTCAAGAAAAGTTCTTTTGGTTGAGGTACCAAACAAATCTGGACGGGACGCATATGCGTGAGCATACATATATCATCACATTTTGTGCGTATTCATGCATGTGCCGTGAATTCACTGTAAATATAATCGGTTCATATTTCCCAATTCATTTGAGACAATTTGGAACGAGGTAGAAGATTTGAATCAATCGATTTAATTACAATTTCCGACGATTTGACTAGAATTTGAGATAATTTGAAACGATTTTATGTAGATTGAATATGATTTGAAACGATTTGGTTTCAATTTGCGCAACGATTCTATTAGGATTTGAGGCGATTTTAAATTATTTGGATCTATTTAATTATAATTTGTTTGCGACTTGAGCTGATTTGGAACGATTTGATTATAATTTGTTACGATTTGGTACGGTTTTGTGTAGCTTTGAAACTATTTGAAATGATTTCGAACAATTTTATTAGAATTTGAATTTATGTAAAATGATTTTATGTAGATTGAAGATGATTTGAAACGCAATTTGGTTACAATTCGAGACGATTTGGAACGTTTGTATTATGGTTTGCAATGGATTGGATCTATTTTATTACAATTTGAGGCGATTTGAAGTGATTTGGAATAATTCGATTACAATTTGAGACGATTTGCAACGATTTGAATGATTTATTGGAATTGATTTAATTTCAATTAGATACGATTTGGAATCATTTAATACTTTCTGGATGGTTTTAATGTAGATTTGAGATTAGAACAATTTGAGACAATGTGAGATCAGTAATACATTTAGAACAATTTGATTTGTAGTTGTATTTGTTTTTTTTTGTAGATTGAAGATGATTTGAAACGATTTGATTATAATTTAAGGCAATTTGGAACAATTTTATTATGATTTGAGGCGATTTAAAATAATTTGGATCTATTTAATTATAATTTGATTGCGATTTGAGCTGATTTTAAACAATTTAATTATAATCTGTGGTGATTTGGTACGATTTTGTGTGGATTTGAAACGATTTGAGATGATTTGGAACGCGATTTAATTGCAATGTGAGACGATTTAGAACGTTTGTATTAGAGAGGATTCGAAATGATTTAATTATAATTTTAGACGATTTGTGGAAGTTTTTCATGTACATTTGAGATTATTTAGAACAATTTGATTACGATTTGAGACAATGTGAGATGATTTGGAGCGATTTAATTAAATTTTGAGACCAGTAATACAATATTTGGAACGATTTGATTTGAATTTGAGATAATTTGAAACGATTTTTTGTAGATTGAAAATGATTTGATCGCAATTGAAGGCAATTTGTAACATTTTTATTAGGATTTGAAGCGATTTAAAATTATTTAGGTTTATTTGCTTAAAATTTGATTGCAATTTGAGCTAACAACGATTTGATTATAATTTTTGACGATTTGGTACGATTTTGTATAAAACGATTTGAACTGATTAGGTTTTGAGATAATTTGAAACGATTTTATGTTAATTGAAGCTGATTTGAAAAGTAATTTGATTGCAATTTGAAACGATTTGGAACGATTGGATTTGATCTTAGATTTTAGAATATTTGCAATTTTTGAGAACGCTTTGATTACAATTTTTGACGCTTTGTAATCATTTAAATAAAATTTGAAACGATTTGAGATGATTTATTGGGACAGATTTGAAATGGTTTGGTGCAATTTGATAAGATTTTGAGATAATTTGAAGTTGAGATGATTTAGAACGATTGTATTAGAGACGATTTGTTATGATTTAGATCTATTTAATTACAATTTGAGGCAATTTAGGACGATTTGATTATAATTTGAAACGATTTTGTGCAGACTTTAGACGATTTGAGAGTTTGAATTTTTGACTCATAGATGGAAAATTTGTAAGAATCACAATTCGAGAGTACTGAAAATAGACCAATATAGTACAGAACAATTACAATAAAACATTACAATCGAAATAACAAAGTACGATTTTAGAGTATTTGAAACGATTTGGTTACAATTTAGAACTATTTAGAATGATTTAATTACAATTTGAAACGATTTGAAGTGATTTGAAACAATTTGAATACAATTTGAGACGATTTGGAATTAACTTAACTTCAATTTGAGTTGATTTGGAATCATTTAATACAATTTGATTGGATTTAATTACAATTTGCGATTTTCTCAATTGATTCATTGAACTTACATTAAGAGTTTGAAAAGATCTTAAGTGAATTGGAACAATTTGATTACAATCTTGAACGATTTACTTACAATTTGAGATGATTCGCAATGATTTGCTTATAATTTGAGATGAACTGGGGACGACTTGAAACGATTGGTGGTCCCTTCGAGAGATTGGAATTTCTGCACTGCCCGAGTCGCTGGTTCTTTATTGCGATGAATCCCGTACTACTGTTACTGCGGGATTCAAAATCAGGCAGTTTGGGTACGCTCTGTATTCTTTTTCAAGCTGAGATATCAATTCATTGAATAACCCTTCGGATCTTTCCAAAGATTACTTACTCTTCAGTTATAGCGAGTTCAAATCTTTTTTAGCTTTGGGTGCGGATCTTTCTGGGTTCCTATTAATTTCTTATTATCTTATGCACGATATTTCGAGAATGACATTTCATGGCAAGTGTATTGTAAATTCGGCGAATTGAAAACGTCAAGTGATAGCATATCATTGAAAATGTCTAATTAAGCTCCCGCTACGGAAACCTCGGGAGGTTTAGGCCCCCTCTTTTTTATTTTCGCCATTAATTGCTATTTAAACTAAAAAGTTTACAATATTGTTCCCAAATAAACCAGGCGAAGGGGCAGCTCTATTATGTTATTATTTTAATTTTACAAAATTGTCTGCAAAATAATTCTATTTCCGCAGTTGCAGATTGATAAGGAAATTATTTTAAATTATGATTCATTTATTTTACATCACAATAAGGTCGATTACCTATTAACGGATAATTAATTACACGTTTATTCCAATTTACTGGGTTGCATCACTGGTCTACTTAACACATATACGTATATATATTATCCCACATCATCCTACTGCATTCGTATAAATAAACCATATTCACGATATAATAGATAGCAGCCTGTATTGCGTGATCGGAAATAAAAAACTTATGTGCAAGCACCCGATTTTAATTAAATAAACATACATATATGTATATACCTGAGTATACCTATATAGTTTAATCTGAATTACATAAAAATATTTACGAATTCATCGCATGTCTTCAACACACATAATTTAATTATAATAACAAACTGTCACAACCGCGCAAGAATTCCTATTACTCACCGCAAATAAATTTCGGATGTGTAGCCTTCGACAAAATAGACGCGTACGAGACAAATTACGTATAGAGTAATCGCACACCTCAATATATCAAGTTTTCTGTCTCATATATGTATGTCGTCTTAAATATGCAAATTACAATTCGATGACATCATATATACACCGTTTATAAATATAGTTTTAAGAACGCGGTCGTGAATTGAATTATTTAATTAAAAATGTTTTTGGTTGATTAATTTGTTTATAATGTGCGGGGATCATCAAATATTTAATAATATTCACTTGATCTTGACAATACTAAAAGTTAATTGAGTTCAATTAAATATCTATATGTGTATTCTATTTCTTTTTAAATTTTTCAAATGTAGGTATAAGATCGTCATAAGGTCAAGGTTTTTATCATATACATATGTACGTTAACGATTTTCCTCTCACGTTAAACGAAGCGTGTTCGCAGGTCGCACGCATGATTTGATTATGAATAATAAAATAATCAATTTTCTATACGCATTTTAGGTAAGCGCAATGAACCTGAACCGGTAATAAAGCACAACATGTTTGTTGGGCACATGCATCGCACGTGAACAAAATGGTTACCATTTACTGCATAATCTAGGATTTGCATGAAAAATTGTAAAGATAAATGATCTTGATTACCTCGAAAAAATACTATAAATAACTAGGTGTGTTTTATATAAATTCATAATTGTGGGTATGTGCAAAGTTTATGACGTATAGTAAATTGCTTTCACTGTAAACATGCGACTATACACAATATTCGACCGTGTGTGTGTGTGTGTATTACGAATGTATTTATTTACATATTGTGGCATTATGATGAAATATTTAATGTGTAGGTACGATTTATATAAATCTGGCCAACCAACAACAAATATTTTATACGGGAAATTCCTTTGTGCACGCATTTCGGTGATTAATCCTGATTAAAAGATTTTATCTATGCTTAATAGTTGTATTTGGTGATATTACAATATATAACGGTGATATTTCAATTAGTTCTCTAATTCTCCATCAGGGTGAGTGTAAGGGATGCAAATTCTAAAAATTCACTTTTCGAAAAACAATTTTAAAATGGATTTCGTGGTTCATTTATACGAGAATAAAAGTTTGCTTGCTAAACAAGCGACGTGAGAACCAGTCTACTAGGGCAGGCCCGAAATGCAAACAAAATTGTTCTGTTATCTCCATGGTCATTTTTGACGAGACAAAAACACACAGATCATGCATTTGGAACAATTATTTGTCCGAATGTCGGAGAACCCCAGTTCATCTTGTATGGCTGTTTTATGAGCGATTCCTTCTAATGCTCTTCTCGAATTTCAATTTGAACGAAAAATTAAATATGTCGCCAATGAAGGATTTATGTATTCTTATCTGTGTCCAAGCTGTGGTGTTCATTTGCTGTATTCGTAAAATTTTACAGCATTCCTTGAAGTGTTTTCCTTCGGAATGAGAACCTTGGTCGGTTAATAACGCTCAAAATGTTCCACGAATGCGGAAACTATAGCTTCCGCAGTCTGATTAGGCACGGCTACAGCTAGTGAGTAGTTTGAAAGGTCGCCCTGTATGGTGAGTATGTAGCGATTGTTATTGTAAATGGAAGGCAAAGGAAGAAAACACATGTGTTAATGCAAGACTCAATTTGACGAAACATTTTGGGAAAATAATAATATTTTCTTAAGCGACGATAGGTTCGTAACACTCCCCGATGTCCTCCTACAATAGGGTGTTATGAAATTCCTCAATTAATTTAGTTTGCTCTGTAGGATCGGAAATTACAATTTGGTTATTTGAATTTTCATTTGAAGGGAATTTGGATCTGGAGTATGCTGATTTATCGATTTTTGGATGATATTTGGAGAAGATTCAGTGCTGGATTGTATAGGATATTTGGATTGTCACTTTGAGTTTTCACGGATTTGGATTTGGATCGGGTAATCACATTTACGATTTCGTTTGAATTTATTGGGATGGTTAAGGAATCTGAGTTGGATCAAGAATTTGTTGTTATTTCTATTGAAGAGTTAGAATTTGTGATTTTGTTATTTAAAATTGAATTCGAGCAAATAGATTTAGAAAATTTATTGTCTTGGTCGGTATGAGAAATGGAATTTGAATTTGAATTATTTGAATGATTAGGGAAGGAGTGGAAGAATTAGTTGAAAATTGATTAGGAACTGGTAATTTATGTAGGTGACTGATGGTAACTTTGGATTCAAAATCAGGAATTGGTAGAGTTTGTAGCAAGTAGCAATCTCCATCGAATTAGTCTTGAAAAAGGATTGTTAATGCTGTTTAACCAAACCAAAGGTTTGTGATCAGTAATGATCTTAAATTTTCTGCCATATACATAAGGTCTCAAGTACTGAATTGACGGATAATAAATTCTCGCTCGAAATCTGAGAATTGTAGGGTTGGCGGTGTGACTAGACAATTTTGTAAGTATTTGAAAGATTCATCGCAAAATCGAGTCCACTCGAATACGCTATCCTTTTTTAAGATATGATTCAGAGGTTTGGCAGTATTAGCAAAATTTTTGATGAAGCAACGTTAGTACCCAAGGAAGCCTAAGAATAATTTTATATCACGAGGAGTTTTTGGTCTAGGCCGGATACTCTAATATTGTTTTGGTTTTTAGAGGATCTGGTTTGAGTCCCTCACGAGTAATTAAATGATCTATAGATAGGTTATTTCCTTCTGAAGGAATTATCATTTATCGGGACTAATTTTCAAATTGTATACGAATGTAAGCAATCGAAAATGGCACGAAGCTTATACGGTTGTCTAAATTATACCGACAAATAACCACATCATCTAAGTAAACGAAACACTTGAGTCCGTTGAGTCCTGAGAGAACTTTATTCTTGAGGTGCTGAAAGGTTTCTGGAGCTTCTTTTAGACCGAAACACATTCGTTTAAAATGGAAACGACCATATGAAGTGCTGAATGAGGTTTTTTCCTTATCGGAATCTTTCATTTTGACTTGATGGTAACCATGGGTTAGATCTACGGTACTGAAATAAGTTGAACGGCCTAATTGATCAAGGATTTCATGAATATTTGGTAACAGAAAAACTCGATCGGCAGTGATGTTATTAAGACGGCGGAGTACTCTTTTTTTTGTACTGCGAGAAGTGGAAAAGTTCCATGAACTATCGCTGGGTTCACTGATATCGTTCAGCACATCTCATCGACCTGTTTATCAATCTCGACCTTGGTTGATTCGGGTAATCTATATGGACGTCGATGAATTTTAACCGAGATGGAAAATATCATTGTACTATCTACATATAGATAGAATTGATGATGCTTCTTCCGAATTAAGGGTTTCTAAGTAAAGTTTGGTTTTGAGAAAATTTAAACGGTTTCTTTCCATTGCTCGATGTCGATGTCTTAGCTATACAGACGTTCGATCCAACATGCCATGATCTGTCCGTAATTGGAATTTTTGACCCTAGGGTGTTTTCCAAACACCGACTTATTACAGAGTTAATGACTTATTTGACGCCATATTGAATAAGTGGGTCAACTCATTCCAAATCATTGTACCGACTTATTTGTGACGTAATAACAAAAAACAAAACGCAATTTCTATTATATGGAAGAAAATAAATTTCTTGACATGTTGATCGTGGCCTTTAGATTTGAATATAAAAACTGTATGTTATATTACAATTATTCAAGACACACTTTTGGAGACATTTCTGTGTAGACATACTTATTCAAATAAGTCCCTCGCGAGATGACTTATTGGAATAAGTCGGTGTCCACAAATAAGTCGGTGTTTGGAAAACAGCCTTAGAGGTATTAGGTAATCTGTAGCTAAGAAATACTTTCAAATCAGACAATAGCAACGCTTCGTTTCGCTAGGACTTCTGTCTAATATGCAATAACTTGCTTTAGCCCACTGATTTCTTGTGCCAACATTCAACCTAAACCATAATTGTTTGTCGTGATTTAAAATAAATGAAACTGGATGTTTTTAGTTCTTTTCTCCATCAAAACGGTTTATTGGCGAACATTGGTAGTTCCGGGCACGAATAGTCTATGGTGGATGCATAATCCAAGGAAGCTTTGTAACTCATGCTAAATTTTGGATCTTGGCCATTCCTTTGTCGTTGAATTTTTTGCATCATCTGTGTAATTTCAGTTCATTTTTTTGAACTGCCACCTACCAATAGAGAATATTGACCAAATAGCAACTACTTTCTTATCGCAACTACTTCCTCGATCTTATAATTTTCCGGCTTATAGTTACTTCTTCATATACTCGTGATTATCTGGGTCTGCCACCGTAAAATCTGCTAGAGCCATTTTCTGTGCTTCACAATCCCACCACCGTCACCTTAATCACCATTTATAATTTTTCTACTTTCGGTTTTCTTGTATCGCATTCTGAATCTCTTCTATGACTAGTCTCAGATCCAACGATTAACGGTTCATTATTTATTTAAATGCTCTCGCCTAGATGTCATTGCAATACTTACTATAGTTATCAATCATATTTTACAAATATGCGTAACTGTAATAATATTATTTTGAATTTGCTACTACCTCTATACTACGAAAATATCTAAACAGTGGCCCATTTATATTTTTACGATCGTGCCTATTGGGAAAATATGACTTACCGAAAATGGTCACTTGGGCAAATAGCTAGTTGACAACTATCGCTTGTGCTTGTACATAGACTGTTTTAATTCAATTTTTCTTGATTTTGTCAGAACTAATTATTATTGTTTGAATTGTTCGAAACGGTATTTAGTGATGGACGTTTTCAACTAATTGAAACTTCTTTTGATTTCTTATTTTCGCATTGGATAATACCACTTTAATTATTATTTCAGTTTCCGTTGGTTAATCATCATAATTTTGAAATCATCTGGTATGGAGTTAGACTCATTAAGCTCATCATTTTCGCCTGGAACCCCAATAGTTTGAGCGACTTTTTTCTGTTACGTATTATGTCATTTTCGTAAACACCACAAACTTTTCTGGGTTCCGACGTGAATGTCAGTTAATTTTTTCAAGAAAACTCAACTTTTTTAAATAGATTTCGGCTAGTTTCTGCCGTTTTATTGCATCCGCAGTTTATTCGGGTATCTTATCGCGCACCACCATAATAAATAAGTTGTACTCTGATGACAAAGGATCTACAAATTCGCAAATTAAATCAATCTTTTACGATACTGAAGGGGTCATTTTTTTTATAAAATCTGGAACTAACTGTAGCATCACAGACAGTAACCAAAAAAATTAATTCACCGCATATCATAGAATTTTATAACTGAAAAATTATAGAAAAAAAAAACATTTAAAATATTTCCTAATACTAATGGGCCACTTACTTCTCAAAAGACTATGTCCGACAACCAAGTTTCCGAACAATGTGTAAGCTCTTAAAGACGTTTAATTAAGATTCCATATTCTATAGAACACTAGATAACAAAGACTTTCATAAGTTTTGTTTTTATCAATCGTTAAAGTGTTTATAGGACCTTCTTAGTTGTAATCAGCGCTTCATTTACGAGAACGTTAGTCCATCAGCCACTGGTATTTAGAAATGTAGACTGGTTTATAGAAATGAGTATATGCTCACTCATCGTGAAAAGGCTTTTTCGTAACAATTTTGTAACATATTATGAAGTAATTTTTAAGACTTGTGTTTCAACATTTTGGCTTGCACATAGAACTAAAATAGATCAGGTGAATAGTGGGTGAATAGGAGAGCAGCTGGTTACTGGTGGATAGGAACGCTCAGAGATTCTTTACAAAGATGTTAAAAAAGACCTATTAGGAGATACCTATAAAAAATGAATGAAGTAGTTTGGTCGAACGTATAATTACAAGAATTTCGTTAGACAATGCATTAAAAGTAAGGCATGTTCGAGCGAAGGGGTGTTCCCTGGAACTTTTAGAATTGCACTTCAAATCTATCCAAAAGGCTTTTGGATATTAAAAAAAAACTATAAATATTATATTTTATTCGAATTTTTCGCCAGCTACTTTAATCGTTTTTTCAAATTTGCTTGCAAGTATTCTATTATTTGGGGAAATAAATCCGCATTGATTTACCCAGTCGGAAATTTCTACCGATTTTTGTTTAGTAGTGAAACTGGTGGAAAAATTTGAGCTGTTGGGACAAGTTAGTGATGGGAAAAATCGAAACCGTGTGCGACGCTCAAGAACAACTGAGAATATTGCTGCTGTATAGCGCGTTAGTGTTGAGGAAACCCCAGGTTTGTCGATTCCTCGTCGATTTTTGGAATTAGACATTCCACAAACGACATTACACCGTATTTTCCATAACGACTTAGGTCTTAAATCTTTTAAAGTTCAGTTAACTCAAGCCGGTTGATCACCATAAACGTCGTATCTTCGCTGATTGGGTCCTTCAAATGCATGATCCGGGTTTTCATCGAAAAATCATCTTTAATGATGAGGGTCATTTTCACCTCGGATGCTACGTTAATAAGCAGAATTGGCACATTTGGGGCTCAGAAAATCCAAGAATGATCGTTGAAAAGCCTCTTCATTCTCAACGTGTCACTGTTTAGTGCGGTTTTTGTGCTGGCAGTGTGATTGGTCCTTGCTTATTCGAAAATGAAGCTGGTGCAACTATTATGGTGAATGGATTATGCTACTGAGCTATGATTAATTAATTTTATGGCCGGAATTGGAAGATATTGATGTGGAGGACATTTATTTTCAGTAAGACTGCGCTACGTGCCACATTTAACACCTTTAGACTTTCTTTGGAACCATGTGGAAGATAAGGTCTATGCCAATGTCCACAATCGATTCAAGACCTTAACGATGGAATCCGTGAAGCTATCGAGGACATACAGCCGCAAATGTGCGAATTGGTCATGGAAAATTTCATGAGAAGGATATGGTGCTGCAAGCGTAGCCGTGGCAGCCATTTAGCTGATATCGTTTTCAAATGTTAATGGCATACCTTTGTCTTTACAATGAAATAAACATTCATTGATTTATCTTAAAAAATACTGGTTTTTTTAATACCAAAATGAAACCTCTTATTGGGATACTCTTTATAAAGAATTTTAATGCAAATTATAAACTGCATGCGGAAATATCCACCGATTTCAAGAATACGCGCCCTAGAAGAAATTCGTGTTCGTGAAAAAATTAAAAAAGGAAAGCTTTTTTCATAAATAATCTAGGAGGCTTGATTTAAATTACATTTGGGCGAGTATAACAGTTAATCTCAGTTGATCCAGCCTAAGTGCAGTTACTATGTTTTATCACCGTATACTATTAGCGACCCGTTCTCACCAAGAATCCTTTCAAAACATTTTAATTCTGCGAAGATTATAAACTATAAATTACCACGTCTTCCAACTCAGCATTCTCACAAATTGATGTCGTTTTCATTAAGCAACATTTTTCAATTTTAAAAATTGTAAAAAATTATCCATATACAAGTAATCGAGCCAGCATGATGTAAACAATCATAATGATTCATAATTTTAAATAATTTCCCATCTGAACAAATAACAGTTAATTTCCCTGGAAATTTTGTACAATAAAAAACCCCCATTCCTATCAAATGACAAATTTGCCCAGATCGTAAACGTTTATATCTATAGGAATCCTACTACTAATTTGGTTGCGTTGCGTATAATAAGGTACACGCGTTTCCGTTTAGCTAAGACACATTCATAACAATAATTCACGAATATAACCTTAATTAATTTGTTTTTCTCAAATAAGCTTGTGTCTCGTCATCATAGTGTGTACAGTTAAGTATCTCGTTCTCCTTGGAATTAGCGCTTTATGTATGCGCACAGCTTCTTATATAGCACAACAAAGATAAATAAATTGTAAATAAAATACAGTGAAAGGGGTTTTACGATGTTTTGTTTCATTGATTGATCTTGATCGTTATGGCATTCTGTAATAATTATTATGACTGATGGTATGAGAAAGAGAGCGGACATTTTAATATGACGAACGGTAAAATCAAAAATGGTGACCTCAAAAAACCTAAAAATATGTCAGTCACAGTCCTTAAACCAAAATATTATTGTGTTTATTACCTAATTTAAATTTATTACGATTTAACCTTAAAATTTAATTTAAATTAATTTTTATGTATATTTAATAAACAATTTCTTCTTCTCTTTTCAGGCGAACTAAATTGTCAACCAGTTAACGATAATGATGATAATTTATTGATAAATAAAAACCGTGATATTACATTACCAAATAATAATAAATATAATAATACTAGCGATAATGATAGTGATAATAGTAGTAGTAGCAGTAATGAAAGTAGTGATTTAATTATAAGTAATAGTGGTAAAAATAATAAGAAAACCGATGTGCCATTAGTATTCCCCGAGGATACAAAAAATTATAAAATTTTACCATCAAATGTGACGATCATCAAAAAATTGCTACATCAAAATGGCGAGAGTTCAGAGGTATGGTATATAGCTACATATTTGTATATAAAAAAAACACATCGTTTTCTCATGATGATCACACAATAATATTTAATTGAATTGTTTATCCGATTTCTTTATTTTATGTTTATTGCAAAATTCCAAGAAACATGCGTCCATTAATGGAATTAATTCGAATGAAACTGCCTTAATCTAAATGTGTAGTAATAAGATAATTTCTAATGTCCTGTTTACACACGATGTACGATTTTTTAGTCTTTTATATACATTCTTTATTATGTATCACTTTAAATGTGGCCGCCACTCTTTATATACATAAAAATTATTATTATTTTTTGGTCGATCACTGACCTGCCAAGGGGCAACTTGTAATTTTTGAAAATATTAGCGAGCTAAATCACAATGTTCGGCAATGTCAATGATCTTTAAATGAGATCAAATTGTGGGAATTTCTTATATTATTTTGTTTCCGGAATCGCGCGCGCGAATGAATCTCGCCAAAGGAAAAGAAAACATTCATATTTTTTTAAGTTCAACATACGAATTATTGAATCAAATGTATATATGATAAATTATTGCATATTGTAATTATTTTAATATCATAATATATATATAGTGAACTGTAATCGTTCTGATTTATGTTTCTTACCACCTGGCAAAAATATATAAATTTTCCCACCTATCTTGACGTAATCTAGCATCGCTGGTTTAAATTTTTTAAAATTATTTTCTACTTCCTCCTATCGATTTTTATTTTTTGCATACACACACTTAAGTTTGTTGCAGAATTTCTGCCCTCCCCCAATTATGAGAATAAAATCGATTTTCTGACTTCTTTCTAAATAAACATTAAGTTCCATACAATTGCGGTTACAAAAGTGTTATAAAAATAATGCCATGCACGCGACTAAGTAAATATGTACATACTTTAAAATGAGCGAAATATTTCGCGATTATTTTTATTACTTTTCTCAAAAATACATACATAGAATACAGATAAATACACAGACGAAGGTCATATAATAATTAGCGGCTTATTTAGTGTCTGGTTGTATTTTATAACCACCAAAATTTTCGTCGCGTAATTAAATTCAAATTGGTGCCGACCGTTTGCGCGATTTCTAATTAATCGCTAATCGATTCTGTGGCGAGTGCAGGATTAAATGCCGATTTAACGTGGGCTTCTTATGGGGATTTTATATCAGAGACCTCGACGAGAAACAAACAAATTTAAGAATATTACCTATTCAACTTTTAAATATTAAACCCAGTATTTCCTTAGTTTTTGCGGAAAAGATTTTTTTTTTCAGTTGGATTTGGTCTAGAACAAAGTATAAAAACATCTATCACAAGAGTTATAAGATCCTCGAAGTGTCTTAGAAAAAATGTTTTTACTTGATCGATACAACTTTTCAGTACTAAACCCAACTTTATTAATATATATGTTACGGTAAAAGTTCGAAATCGGTAAATGCCCGGATAAAAATTGAAAAAAACTGTTTTATAGCTTCGAAATCTATAAAATGAGAGTCAAGGGTGCAGACTAATGGCTTCACTAACTCTCACGGACTCGCAGGAGGTAATTGTGGCCGTCATGACGCTAAAGCCATGGCGAATAAATAAAATTACGGGGTTGTAGGGTGGAAGATCAACAAACATTTCGTAACCATCGGATCTCTCTCGGTATATAACGATCCATAATTTATCAAAATGTAATAAATATTATTTCGATCAATTTTATTGAATTATTTTAAATTGCCAATAATCGGTGTGTTTAATCCGACCAAAATGATAAAAGTTATCAAGATATTTTTTGTGACCCTAACTACACTGCGTACAACTGTATGCTAAACCCGAGTGAACGACCTAACTGAAAAAAAATATAATGACGTCAAATCATTGCTGACATGTTTTTTTCACAATGGTAAACACTTCACATATTTTTGCTTAGCTAAATATAAAAAATCAGGGAGAGCAATACATCGTAGTTGACGTTAGCAGATAATTTAACGTGCTCTCACCCAATTCTTAAATACACGAATAATTATATACCATAGTAATTATAAGTTGAGCAAAATATACACAAATTTTGACAGCCAGAATCAAAAATATTCTTGTTTTTTTTTTGTGATAAATGAGTGCGTTTTATGACAAAAGCTGACAAAAAAATATCGTGTGTCATTTTTACCCAACTGAATGAACACTCGATCTCTCAATGATCGCTTTAGTAATGAGTTTACTTATCAAGCTCTTTACTCTTCAGCAGGAAATTGATTGACGACACACTAATGACACATCAGCGAGAGTCAAGCATTACACTACACGTATATAGATATTTATCAGAAAATGAGACTAGTTTTCGCTTGTGACACGTCTGAGTTGAATCGTTTACGACTTGTCTGTGATGAGTCTCATATGAGAAGTCATAGACGAATCGAATGAAGTATGGCATGAATGAATCGTATATGATATGTCTTGGGTCGATTATGTGACGTTTTGAATTGTCAACTAGATTTATGCTTGTCAACTAAACACTTCGACTTGTCTACTGTCTTTCAATAATCGATAGACATGTGAGAATTTTACCGAAAAACACAAGAATTCAGTTTACTGAATTCCCCAGCAAGTCTAAACGAGCTCCAGATTTCGGCAGGTTGAGTTAAATGTTTTTCAACATTTCCTGTTCTCAATTTTGGACACTGAGTTAAATTAAGAAATGCAGTCTGGTCTTGCAACGTATTGGATTTCAAAATCACCTTCGAGATTCCTTACTGATTTAATTTCGCTTTGGCTGTCCATATATTATTGAAATTATAGTGACAGTTGGTATTTCCATGACCAAGAAAAATTTTGTTTCCTCCCGTACTCTTCATGAAATTTTTTTCTTTTCAAATTAAACTTGAAATGATTTCTATTAGATCTGGAGTCCCAGATCTGCTAATAACAAGTCCTCTATATGTGGTCCGGATGGACGCCAATGATTGTGCTGGCATTCCTGCCTAGATTAATCCTATTCCTGCTATTTTGACAAGAATCCTTACTTTTTCAATCTTAGCCTTTGTACAGCTTCTTGGTGATGAATGAGTTTTTTGATTCTGAATCGCATTTCTTTCCCGTTTTTTTTCTCTAGTTTGTTATGTTCAAATTTCAGGTCCTCGTAATGCAGAAGTGTATGGTGATATCTTTTGCAAATATTCCAATTCACTTAATCTGAAATCGCATGATTTCCTGGAAAGTTCCAACAGACTTCGGATTTGTTTTTCGGATTTCCTGGATGTGTGTGAAATTATCTAATTTTCATCTTTCCTTGTTTTGGCGGTGCAGTGGCTGGATGACGTTTCTCGACATTTCTTCCATCATTGCTAATTGCTTCTATTGATTGGAAACGGGCTGCCAAGCAAGAATATAAAATTTCAAAGGCTGCAAACTCTCTTGGACTAGAAACTGTTCAAACCTTCAAACTGTTCGGGCATGTTCAAATAACCTCTGGCGGTCTGTGTCCATTTTGTGAGGGGTTGTACTGTTATTATGCATGTGTTAATTAAAGGGTTTTTCAATTTGGGCGGGTCGTTGTTGGCAGCCTGTGGCCGTCTTGTTGTTCTGGTGGCGTCTGTCTAAACTGGTGGTGGCCAAATCACCATGACAAGTTACACGACTGAGCAATGGGACAAGTGGTGCAGTGGTTAAAGCTTCGACGCTTGGACCTGGAGGTACTGGGTTCGAATCCCATCAGAAGATGCAAATCGAATTTTCATCATCGATTACAATTGGTGATGTTAATAAACACAACTAGGACCCTCTGATGGAGTGCAGAATTCAGCGCCGACCCACCGTCCATGTCAATGTACAGGTTAATGTGCAGGTGGTATACTGTAGTTGTGTGAGTAGGTGAATGGGTGGGTTAATGATGTGGCGTGAATGCGTGGAATGGGCCAAAAATGGCCTAAGTGTCAAACCACTGAAACCTAACCTACACGACTGAGCAGCAGGTTCAAATGATAAAACTTTATTGCCAGGCCTAAAACATTACTGCAGCCCGTGAAAGTATACAGGACAACCCGATACAGTCAATTCCTCGCCGTGCACAAGAACATGGCCTTTCACAGACTTCAACTTGGTGAATTTTGCGTCGGGACTTGGCCCTACACTCGTACAAAATCCAAATGACCCAGGAGCTCAAAGTTGTTGTTTGGTGCAGATTTTGGATGGCAGTGTTATTAGTCCGCACTTTTTTGAAAATGACGTCGGTGGGGCCATCACCATCAATGGCGAGCGCTACAGAACGATGCTAACCGATTTATTTTGGCCCAAATTGAACGATATGGAGGTATATACGACATGTTTTTCGAGAAGGACGGGGTAGTCCGACACAGCAACACAGCAGACGCAACGATGGACATTCTGCATCAATGATTTGAGGGTAGGGTTATCTCTCGCAGGGGTAGCGTGAATTGGCCACCAAGATCGTGCGATTTGACCCCGCTAGACTTTTTCTTGTGGGTTTCCTCAAGTCGCAGGTCAATAAGCCGCAATGGACCGTTGCCCTTAAAGCCAACATAACTAATACTATCGCCCAAATATTCCATAAATAATGGCATACATGAGCCCTTCAAATTTCGTACAAAAGAATTTCGTTAATACCTCACACACAGCTTGTTCTATTCCGTTTCGACATCGACCCGCCCAAATTGAAAAACCCTTTATTTTTCGTTAAAAAGTGGCATAGTTATTTCGAGTAATTCGATATTCCTCCATTCGGAAGACTTTCGGAAAATTTTTACTTCCATGCTAACACACATTTCCATTAAAACACCTGCATCCAAATGCGTTGTCTCTTGTACCTCATGATATGTTTGCTCAGGAAACCCCGCTCACCGGAAATGGCCTAGATGTACCAAAGAAAAAAACCATTTTAAATTTATTTGCTGAATAACTCAAAGAACCTGTCCTAGGTTCGGCTGTTGCTTTTATTTCTTGAATTTTTGATTCATTTTGTTTTAGTTTGCTGTTGCTCTATTTTGAAAATTTGGATAAATTATTTTTAGCTGTTTCTTGCCGAATTCTTTTGGGTGTTCTCAAAACATTATGAATCTTTAAAAATAAATTATTGTTCAAGGACCACATTCTCAAACCACTTTTACACATGCTGTATCAAGTGGGGGTATAGCTCAGTGGTAGAGCATTCGACTGCAGATCGAGAGGTCCCCGGTTCAAACCCGGGTGCCCCCTTGTTTTTAAATTTTGTACATATTTTAAAATTAACTGTACACAAATTACACTTTCATCTTCAGATTGCAGATTTAAACAAACCAGCACCAACTGAAACCGTTGCACCAAAAAAGGAACCAACGGGCGATGACAAAATTAAAGAAAATAAAAAAGATTATGCACCACTGGATCCCAAACTCTTAACCGGGCGTAATCTAAAATTAAAACCGTCTACTTCCACAACGAAACCACGTACAAAACAGGGAGATTACTACGAGGACGATTACAGCTCTTCAGGCGAAGAAGTTGAAAATTATAAAGATGAGGTGGAAACGATACAGCAAAAACATACAAGAAAACCGAAAGTCGAACTTGAAGAACAATTCGAACGGTGAGTAAAATTGTTGTAGTTCCGTCATTTTCTCGTTAAATACTAATTTTTAAAATAATATTCACAGAAAAGATGATAGGAAATCCCAACAACAACTACCGGTCGATACTCAAGATATCGAGAATCCCATTCCAATCATCAAAAGTGACGATTCGACATCATCCAGTTCACTACTCTTCGTTGCAATCGTGCTAGCCGCAGCATTCTTGTGCACCACTATCTATCTCGGTGTATTTGTATGGCGACGAAAATTAGAAATCCGCTATGGTATGCGTGAACGCCTAGTAACAAACGATGACGATGTACTCCAAGATGATGTACACTATCGCAATCAGGCACAATTTGGCCAGAGTGTTACGGTGCGTGAGGATTGTTGAATACCAGGATGGATATTTATTATACGTTTTTGTGCCATTATTTATAAGTATTTTGTCTACCTGTATAGCATAATAAATTAATGTTGTTTTTTTTGTAATAATATGGCGGCTCTGGCTAAAATACACAAAATTATGGCTGTGATAAAATAAATAATTAACCACCACACGGTGTCTAATATTTTGTAAATGTAATAGTAAAAATCTACATTTAGGCGTTTTTTTCTTTATCACAGTCGTTTTCAATTTGAATTTACTAATTATTTGGTTACAATTTTTTTTAAACAAATACAATAAAAATTTAGTTTTATTAATCGATTCGGTTTTTATTTATAAAAAACGGAAAACTATTATACTTTTAGGCCCCTTTACACGATTTTGAAAAATATCATTAATTCCGGTTCTACCGGACGAGTTTTAACTTAATAGTACATACATATTTATGTAATTTATTTAGATTTATGCTTAACTACTACGGGTCCCAAATTGTCTCCGGTTTCTTTGTTGTGTGTACCATGAGCACCATCACAATAAGGCCAATTTTTGGATTTCCAGCATCGGCAAAATGCAGCCTTTTCAGCAATATCTTCGATATCGATCGTATCGACTATTTTATTCTCTTCCATTCGAATTTTACGATTAACACGGGCGGTACATTTTCGGGCTTCTGGACAAAATGCTAAATATGACATGTAGCCAACGCCGGCAACAAGGGCGGTTGGTGGCACTAAAGATAGCCAATCTTTAACTGTAACGAAATAAAATGAACACGTTTTAGTTAAGTTCCATTAATGTGATCTAGATGTCAACGGTAACAAAAAAAATTATTCTGAATACAAAAAACCCCGAAACGTCATTCAGCCATGAAAAATGAATAACACACTTTCGCAATAAGTCATTACAATCTAATTATATTAGAAAGTCATATTATACGATGTGCTAAGTAAATATGTACGTAGATAAAATAATCAAGATAAATATTTTATCACTCAATACAATAATAGGTTATAACAGTTTACATAACACATCCGAATTGGATAAGAGCTTAAATACACAAATTGGATTCCAAACTTAATAATTTGAAAGTATGTTGACCTTACGTAAAAAGCCACCTTGCAATCACAGGTAGGCAATTGGAATTACTTTATAAATTGTGCGCACACTATACTTACAGCCGAGTTTAAACCATCCTCCGAATGAGTCGGGTATTGGAAGATTAGACAAATAATTTGGAATTGATTTACGTACTAAACCCGATAATAATTCCATGTTGTACAAATGCAAATGTCACTGTCAGACTGAACTGAATAAAAAGTCCAATTGGATTATTTTAACGCTTTGATATAACTCGTTATATTGGTATTTCTGAGATTGGAAACTGTCATACTTATTTGTTAGTCAATAGATGTCACTAGTAAATATTGGTTATTTTTACTAATACTGCAGTATGGATTGTGCAAATTATTGAAATACTGCAAAATATATATATTTAATTTTTATGTTCCGTGCTAATAAAACAAATTTTGCATAAAATTCTAATTAGAAATTCATTTTTTTAGT
Organism: Nephrotoma flavescens; assembly: GCA_932526605.1. Taxonomy (NCBI): domain Eukaryota; kingdom Metazoa; phylum Arthropoda; class Insecta; order Diptera; family Tipulidae; genus Nephrotoma; species Nephrotoma flavescens. Next base: position 11,261,344 of record OW052222.1, read on the forward strand.
GTTGGCAGTACACCCAAACAAAACGAAATTGGAAAAAAGAGAAAAAACGAAAACAACAAAAAAATGTTTACATCAAGTTTTGCATCAGTCAACACTAAAATTTCGTTCGATCGATGTCAAATCGAGAGAAAATACAAAGTGAAATAGAAAAGAATTAAAGGAAAAATAAATATTTTTTTTAAGAATTTATATTAAAGAAATTGTGTTGTGTATTTATTTTTTTTATTATTTTTTATGAGTTTATTTTTTTCTTGTGTGTGATTCTTTTTATTTAACATATAAAATAAAATAAAAAAAAAATTATTGTGTGTTGTTTCGTGTATCAATCTATCACAACTTAGGTGTGTGTAGTAGTTTTCTTCTGTGTGTCTCTAGTGTGGTGAGTCGCGCGCGGCCATTATGGCTGAAGAACTTATGGTGGTATTAAAGCGAAGTGAAAATTTAGGTTTTGGTTTTTCATTATGGGGCACAAAAGATTTCCCCCACGTTATATACGATATTATGGAAAATTCACCAGCGGCCGAATGTGGTGAGGTAAGTGTTGTGTTAAGCCTTTCATTCATCGTTCCTTGTACAATTTTATTGTGTGAATTGTTGTGTACATGTGTGTGGTTTTACGAGCGGCTCATAAAAAAAAATTAAAAGATTCCAATCCGATTTAATCCTATTTGGGGTTCAAACTATTTTGTTTATCCTCAAAACATTTGGTTTCTGATAAAAGTTTTATTGTGATATAAACTCCTTATTTACTACTGTGAAATAAATCGTGTTCCAAATGCGATCCTAATACAAACATGTGTATGATGAATTGCGGCTGGAAAATCAGAAAAACTTCTTAAGAATTTGTGTGAAAACAACTTTTGACAACGCCCTCGTGCATTCTATTGTTGTTGTACAATTTATAAAAAATTTTTAATTTGTTTTACTTCTGTTTTGGTTTTATTTTGTGATTCTGGAATATTGGTATGCTATGCAATGCAATCGCTTCCAAACGGCGCTAGTGAAATAACTCGCATACAATCATACATTGCGTGCGTTATATTAGCTAATAGCACTGCTGCATATGTGGTGGCCAATTACATCATCGGACAGATGTTTTTTGTTTTGTTTGGTTGGGGTTAAATTTTTCGGTCAGTTGATTAATTGAGTGGTATGTTCGATTAATTATAAGATTAAAATATACTATGCCACATCTTAGGTATTTTAAGAAGCAACTCCGAACCTTGTGATACGACTAACTTCTACATATAGTTATATAAAATTGAACTAAGTATACTTATTCTTTTCAAATCTGAGGACCGACCAGGTAATATCAATTGACGTCCAATTCAATTTTAAACTAATTCTGAAACATTTCACTAAACTTTAACATTTTTGTGCCTGTATTTGACGCGGCTATGGGATTAAGTGAATTGTGATATGGCGTGGCATACAACATGACAAATTAAATTATTTTCGAGTTTTGAAATATTTCGGCAAGTAACTTCGCTGAGACCACCTAGCTGATCAAATTACTGCCGTTTATTCGAGTCCGAGTTTGCTTTAACTATCTTTTAACTCAACACAAACATTTTGAAGGATTAGTTTATTTTGATGGGGTCAAGAGACTTCCATAAATGTTTTGTTAATGAAAGGTGGAAAGATGAAAAGTTTAAAGGACAATTTAGAAAATATTTTATTTAATTTTCTGGAACCCATACATGTTTTGCGCTCAATGCCACTCAGGGTCCATGATATAGCTGACAGATAACCAGATTAAATGGCATGTATTTCTCTTTGTTATGAGGTTTGTTTGATCCTTTATCTTGTAGAGGTCTGATTAGATAGATTGTTGTTGTGTGGCTGTACAAGTTTATTTTACTTTGAGCTAGAGACAAAGTATTGGCCTTGCCTGTCTCGATTAGATCACCATACATTATAACGCACCCCAATAGAATGTTCCTCTATGCTTATAGTAAAGTGAGTTTCTGCGATAAGGAACAAATCTATGTTTTCTATATTGATAACTGCTTGTACTTCTTATTGCTGTCTTCTAGAAAATCTGTTAGCAGTCCTTGATGAGTCTTTTAACAACGATATACTACACACAGTCTTGTTATCTGCGCATAATAATATTCTTATTCACTTCAGGAAAATTTAAAGCTTCAAACGTACACGCATGGGCAGGGAACATAAAACTCTTGCAGGAACATTAGACCAAGTGCCATCTGAAAAACTGATCATTGAATTACTAAAGCCGAATTCAGCCATGAAATGAAAATTAAACTCAAATGAAACTTAGAGGAACATGTTCGGAGCAATGTAAAATTCTTTCCATAGAACGGAGAGAAGTTGAAGACATTGTCCCCGTAAGAGGTTCGGCCATAAAGGATGGCCCATTTAACATTCGTTTTTTTATGCTAACGAAGTTCTGCTAAAAACGTTTTTGTAAAGAAAATTTAATCACACAATAATTTATCAAACGTTTTTCGTCATACCATCCAAGTGGAACAACCTTGAGGATGTCGAATTTTGTGTTACCACCTTTTGTATAACCATATATTAAATAACTGTCGTCACTTTTGTCGTTTTTTTTCGAACTTCGAAAAAATATTCAAAGTAATCAAGCTGTTCATAATTTTTGGTTGTAAAAGTGTTCAGTAAATATTTTGGATTGAAATTAAACGATAAGTTACAAGTTGTAATACGGGATGGTATCCAGTATATTGAAGAATCCGCTTATATTGTATAAGCATATATTTGATTCGATCATTTTTGATGTCCATAATAAAAAACCATCGGTCTCACGTCAAAAGGCATCTTTTTTCTGACTCTGGTGTGTCGTGATGAAAATTTACTAGAAAATTTAGTGAGCGATTTTAAAAAATCGGTTAAAGTTATCTACACGTATCAAGTGAAGGAGGAAGTAAATCAAATACTGTATTGTATTGGTAGTAAAGTTTACGAGAATGAGATTCACGATGATTTTTTTAAATTAATAAAATCAGCGATATACAACGGTATAAACTATATGGTAAAAAAAAAAATCCATTCGTCCGAAGAATTAATTTGTGTTGCATTTTTTAAATGAATTAAAAATTTAAGACAACATTCGTACAACTTTTATTTTGGTGTACCGCCTTATGGCTTTGAATATCCCGGGAGTTTCTTTCGTATGAAAACCCATGTCCTAAATATACGATTATAAAGGTGTTAGTAGCAGACGGTTAAGTTTTGGTATGTGTCTGATCCAAAATGATAAATCAAAAACACCAGACCGTAAACAGAAAACCACTTGCCAAACCTTCCATGATGTATTGCCAGTCTTCCTTCTGTAGTTGATTCACCACTTGAGGGCTCAACAATTACATCGTAAATAATTCCTATGGATTATAATCGAACATAATGACATGGTCTATACACTTGAACGGTGCGGTATGTACTTACCACCGGTAACAAAAAAATACGATACCATGATGAACTTTAGATTTTTAATTAGGAACTTCCAATGTTAAGAACGGTTCTAGCATTTTTAATTAATGGAAACAACTAACAAACTACACTAAAATTTAATTGAGGACATGTTTTGACTATACATCACAGTACTTATTTACTTTTTTATTTTGACAAATAACCTACACAGTTTTATTTTTTCACTAGCTGTTTTGATTTTCGATTTTTTTTCGAACTTGTACTAAAACACCTAAATTCACTCTTGTCTTATATAAAAGAAAATTAGAGCACGATATTACAAGGCAGTGACCTATATTGATACTATTTAATATTTTGTATAACTAGGTTAGATCGGATAAATTATAGTAAATCCTGGTTTGCCTCGAATTGATCTATTAGCTACCCTCGCATACGTGGTGTGCTGTACATCAAAACGAAGCGATTTTACGAAACAGGGCGATTCCTGAGTCTGAATAAAATCTCTTGATTTTATCCCCTGAATCACGGTTTGTTCATCATGAACACTCGTCATCCTCTTGCGGATCTTCTTACGGATTGCGAAGGTGTTAAATTTACTACATCTTTCTTATTATATTTGGTGGTAATTAGTATCTATTAAGTAAGTATATTTGAACAGCTTGATTCGTCTGATTCGTATTTGATTCCGGATTTAATCAAATAATGCCTCAGTTCCAGAGCCCTCAAAACTTTTGTGGTTTAAATTGGCGATTATTGTTTATCCAGATAAAAACGAAGAAACCCTTTTCCTTAAGAATTCAGAAGCGCTGGTCTTTTTAAAGGCCATATTCTATTTCTTTGCACGAAATAATGAACGCTAGAGATCCACAACGTCGCCCATTGTCTGAAACCGATTATAAGGCACTCCAAGTAGGAAAAAAGTTTGCCTCAGTGTCGCAGTAACTTCCTCTGCCGAAGAGCCTCAACAGTTGTGAAATCAATCCTTTTTCTAAGATGGTGTCCTCTCCTATTTATCTTGCATTATTCTCGTAAAACGTGGACTTAATTTATTTAATTTTATTAAATAGATTGAAGATGATCGAAAAATTTGTCATCTTGTGGTAAGTGGGAAAGGACATCTGGTACAATCAAATCTTCCCCTTTTTTGTTTTTTTTTGTACCCAGATAATATAATAGCTTTTTTCTGCAGTATATACGCACATGTGGTTGGTATGTCCTTTTTTCTATTAAATAACAACATTGTCTTATCATCCGTAATTAAAATAAAATTACGACTTAAAATATATTTATTAGATATGTTCAGTCCAAAAATTATAGCCAAAGCTTCTTTATGTAACTGGGAGTAGTTTCTTTGTGCTGCTCTTAGATTCGGGACCACTAAAGTCGGACTAGTCCAATCTTTGTTTTGAGATGATATTAGAATTCCTTTTTTCACCATATTACTTAAAAGGAGGACTTTTATTGTTTGTACCTTTTTCCAGTCCACTCTAGACCATGTAAAATGTCCTTAGCGTTCAACCTTTGCTTCTTGCGAGGTCGTCTTGCACATGGCCCATATTGAAAAAGTCTACGTCTCACCGTTCTCTCCGATATTTCCGCTCCAACGCATTGTACCCCTCATTGAATTGCTGGATAACGTTCGATCTTCTTTAGCTTTCCGCATTAAAAATCTGTCCTGGCTGACTATTGTTTCATGATTGCAACCACATTCTCCTCTTCTTCTGTGACTTGTTTAAGACAGATGTTAATTTTTGTGAATATTTACTGACGAATGATCGGCTCATTCCTGTTTTCTGGGCTATTTGAGCAAGCGTATGCTGGCCTACTTCCAAATACGTCGAAATTTTGGATCTGATTGTCAATCAAAAAAAGTCACGAAGTTTCTCATAACTTATTTCAGGGCGTTCCGAAAGCGGCTTGTTTGAATCGTTTCATTTTTTAATTCGCATATAAATCAGTCTCGTAACGAATTATTTAGAATCGTCCCAAAATTACAAGTATGCGTTAACCGATTAAGTTCAATCGCATAATTCAGATCTGCTACGTTTATGAAATATTTGCTTTTCTAGTCATGGCATTTTTTGGCACTTTAATTGGTTTTAAAGTCCAAATAAACGTCTGTTCTCGAAGTTAGCGGCGTCTGAAGCGGATTCTTGACTTGGATCAAGCGGCTTGGAATATGAACGTGTTCAAGGTATGGCTGTGGTTACCTTAAGATTTCCCACTAGTACGTGAGCCATATTCGTAACAACGGGTTTCTCCAAAATCTTCTGAACCTGGGAAAAAATTTCAAATTTAAATATGCACTACTATAGTTTAGAATTTAGATGGTCTGGAAATGGGATTCATTACATTAAGGGTTATGCTCTCCTTTACATTGGTCACCATTAATGGAGGAGAATTAGGAGTTGATTTTCTCATCGATCGGCGGATGGAAGGAATGATGAAATTAATAAATTAATAGCTCTCTCACCGATAGTTTTTAATCTCATTTATGCTTGTAAAAAGACAGCCTTTTAAGGTTCCCTTTATTTTTGGAAAAAAAGAAAAGTCACGTGGTAAAAATTTTCAATTAAGCAACGAAGCGTGTTTTGCCACGATACCGGACGTTTTTTTTTGGATTGTGGCGTTCAACTTGAGGCGATCGTTCATAATCATTTCTTTTATTGGGTGTACAAATGTATTTCCAACCTTTTTAGATAGGTGTCGTTAGTATCACTGCTTGCATATTATTCAATCGGGCAATACATGATTTTTGGAGGTTATGCCAAAGAAACAGCATTTAGTGAAGGCTGACCAAGAAAATTTGAAGATACAGAATTGGAAGAATTGCTTGATGTGGGCCCTTGTCAAATCGAAAAACAATTGGCAGAAGAGTTGAATATTACCCAACAATGTGTTTCGCAACGTATATATGCAATGGGATTGATTCAAAAGCTGGGAAATTGGGTGCCACACAAATTGAAAGAACGGGACATAGAATGTCGGAAAACCATGTGCGAATTGTTGGTTCAACGACAACAAAGGAAGGGGTTTTTGCATCGGATCATCACTGGGGATGAAAAGTGGATCCATTATGACCATCCAAAGCGCAAACAAGAGTGGGTCAAGCCAAGTGAACCATAGCCGTCTACGCCAAAAGCAAATATCCATGGTTCGAAGGTGATGGTTTGTATTTGGTAGGATATGAAGGGTGTCGTCTAATCGCTGCTGAGAAAGCGTGAAACCATTACGGGACAAGTTTATCGACGACAATTGATGGATTTAAAGCAAGCTTTAGCTGCAACGACCGGAATGGGACAAAAGGCACGATAAGATTATTTTGCAACATGACAACGCTATAGGCCACATGTTGCAATACCTGTCAAAAACTACTTGGACAGGCAGAACTGGGAAATTCAACCCCACCCGCCGTATTCACCAAGCATTGCTCCCGCTGATTACCACTTGTTCCGGTCGATGCAATCAGCACGATGACTGGATCGCCTCGAAACAACCAGACTTCTTGCTTCGGGGAATCGGTTTATTGCTTGAACGATGGGCGAAGGTTATAGCTTTCGAAGGAGTATACTTTGAATAAAACATTCTTTCTTTCATCATAACTAATATTTAACATTTTTAAGACTGCCGCATTTTATTCTTATTAGCAAAATTTGCGCCGATCCTACCAATACAAATATAGCCTTTTTGGCAGCTGGCAACAGGCTAAATATCCAATATGGCTAGCACTATACAGATACTTTTTAGTCATGTTCAGATATGGACTAGAAAAGGTTGGAAAAGGTAATGAATAACATTTCGTTACCATTACTTTAAAATCATCGTATTTGCGACTTTAATGTAAAAATCCACAATATAACGTTTAGATCGAATAATAGAAGAATGGAAAATCAAATCGTTCACGTCATGTCCTCTAAAAAACTCCCCGTCAGCGTATTTTCTTAGATCTTATAGTGGTACCAGCACGGACAGTGGTTATATGCTTGATAGTGCAATTTGTCACCGTTCGCTGGAATGTCGATGCTTTCAATCATCTTGTTATCAAGCAGCTGTCACCGACTATCTAAACCGGTTCAGTAATAACGAAGAACCTCTACCTAACATCCAGGAGCAAATTCTCGCTATGCAGCCAATTGTAACTAATTTGGCGGAAAATGCTATCGGATGAGACCACCGAGATCCCACATTCACTGGTTCGATGAAGGAACACTCTAGTAGAATATCTCCTGCCAGAAAAGCTATGTTTGGAGTAAAATATAACCCATACATCAACTACAATATAGACTTGCAGCAAGCATATTACGTATGAATCACGAGAAACTATTTGCCGCGCCCATTTATCTAGAAATCCTAGAGAAACTCGTTCAAATCAACAAAAGGCCTGTCTCTATATGATGAAACCCAGTTGAAGGATCTGGGACAGACCCCTCTAAAACACCATCAGTTGTTCGGGGGTGATACATTCGGACATACCGCTAAACTAGAAGACTTGGTTTAAAAATGAACAGCAGTAAAGCCAAATCCTTATCAACACCCAGGAGTATCTCCATGGCAATCTCGGAATCGGCAATATCTTCAAATAACATGCAGGTAGAAATAAAATCCCCAATCGCTGCCAGGCATGAAGTTTACTAACCTCGCAATTTTCCAAACTCGTACGTACACCTGTGCTAACTTTCGCAAGCAGAAGTTGAATCTTTACAAAAGTGATTTCTCGGCTAGGCCACGTTACAAGCTCGCCACAACAACGTTAGATAAACAAAGCGTTACGCTGGTGTATCGACATCGAACAAGACCTACGTGTAATAGAACGTCGAAACTGAAGGGCGAGAGCGATGGATGGAGATTAGGAGAATCGGGAGTACAGAAAATTCTTAAAGTATTATATGCTTCCATACCAGCATCATCTAAATGGTGACCCATCTAACGTTTGCAATTTAATTTGGCTCTAATTCAAAGACGAATGAATATTTTTCAAAGCAATTTCATCCAAATGACTTCCACGGCTGGCTTTACAGTACCCCATTCTGTCAACTCAATTTTTAGAACATATTCGATTGTGTGGGCTCCTATCTCATTAATGGCAGCTTCGATTTGATTTTTTCAGTCTTAGAAAGTCTCTGGATGGTTAGCGTAACACTTATGCTTAACGGCTCCCCACAAATAAAAGTCAAACGGAGTCAAATCGCAGCTGCAGTAACAAAAACTCGTTTATCACGGCTCAGAAACGCTCCTCATTGGCTGCAAGGGCGGCTTTCGAAAAAAATGGGCCAATGATGCCGCCGTTCCAAAATCCACACCAAAAAGTCACTCGGTACGGATGCACCGGCTTCTCCATCGTTCTGCGTGGATTTTTTAAACCCCAAATGCGACAATTTTGCTTGTTGACGTCGCGTTTAAGGTGAAAATGAGGTTCTACGGAATAGATGATTTTTCGGTAAAAATGTTCATTTTCTTCCAAGCGTTTCACAGCCCAATTAGCGAACCGGATGATTATTTTGCTTCAGCTCCTGTGCTAATTGAACTTTGTACAACTTTATACCTAGGACAATGTTCAATTCTTGAGCACTACGATGGCGAGTTGATGTTAATGGATGCTTAGCCACATTCTGAGCAACAGCTGCAATATTCTCAGCTGTACGCGCTGTGTTCTAAAATCAATCCAGTTGTACGAAGTTCACAAATTGATCCACAATATGCCTTGTATCCACGTAAATTTCTTACAGTTTGGGTAGACGACCCACCACGTAAGTTTTCCAATTTTGATCAAGCGTAAAGCGACCCATTTCATAAATGCCAAACATTAAACTAATTTTCTGTCTTAACACGAATGTCGTAAGTGTTGCCACACTCGAAATAACTGGTAGTTGAAATTGCAAACGCTAGATGGGCTAACTCGTTAGATCAGATTGAGCACCAATAGACTTCTTCGACATCCCTGCCTCTAGTGGTAAGACTATTGAATTCGTTTCTTCCTCGAACACTTTCTATGATTGGAGAACAGACGATTAGTGAGATTGGTTAATATAAGTATGTTGTACCCCAGTAAACAGTTCGAAGGCGGTATAAGGATTCAATTTCATGTTTTGTTTCATTAAAACAAAAAATGTATTTTGATAAATAAATTAACCAAAAAAATATTTTACGTTGTTGTTGTTTTTATTGTAATGGTTTTGTTGTGATTGTTCCGTACATTGGTCTACTTCAAATTAAATCCCAAAAAAATATATTTACTCAAACTGTAGAGTGAATTTACTCAAGTGTAACATTAAAAAATGCATTGTTGTACTCCCTAACAGAATACCAAATTCCAAATCAATTCAAACTCCACAAGTAAAGACGTTGGCTTTATTTTGTTGGTTTGCTTTAAAAACGGTTACATGATACACAATCGGCATACGGTATTTACCTTAAACTTCAATTTGTTTTTTTTTATAGTTTGCGTCACTTTTTTTTTCAGATAAGAATATTTCACTTATTAATTTACAACGCCGTTAAGTTTTAATTAGTTTATCGAATAAAACGTTATCGCAATTTTATGAGCTAAGAGTGCTATTTACCTTCCCCAAGGAGCTTTGAATTTAGCCAATCGCTAAACACTTACTAGACAAAAATATGGCTCACCAAACTGCTTTGCTACAGTAGATGGCACGTCTATGTCTCGTCACATAAACATTCTAAAAAATTTGGGTTAAACATAATCGGATTATCTAAACTAGTATGTAGTAAGTAAATAGTGGCTACTAATTCCAGAGATTAAATTGGTAAATAATGTTACCGACTTTTTGTTGTTGCTCGTTCGATTTAATTTTGTACAACATAATTTTTCAAGGCTTTCCCAGACACATACACAAATTGCTGTTGAAAGGGTGTTTGCATGATTTCAACTAGCAAATACTCACATACTTAATACTTATTATTATTATTAATATAATTTGTATGTGTGGGCGTGACCATATAAAAAAAAGTTTAGATATTTAGAATTGATTTATTTGCTTTAACAAAAAAAAAAAAAAAAAAAATTATAATTTCATTATGGTTTCTTGTAATATTTTTGTAAGAACTAAATATGAAGTAGGCAAATCCTATAGTTACTGCACTAAAAATGCAATAATGGTTGAAACACATGTTTTGCTTGCACGCGGACATGGATTCTCTATAATACTTAGCATGATACTCGTTCAGTTATTAAGAACGTGCTCACCTTATCTAAACGAAACCAAAATGCTAATAAATAGAATTTTGTCCGGATATGGCCGGAAATTATTTTTTATTTTCATGTATTTTGCCGCCTATCCCTTTCCCCCCCAAAAAAATTAGTTGTTTCTGGTTTAAAAATTAGATAAATGTGAGACGTGAAGTTTGACCCAATTCCTGTTTTAAATATTTTATTGGTGATATCGACGTGCTCTCTTATATCGAGAGTTAGTACTTTTGTACATATTTGGTGGATGATGTGTTGCTATCGTCATACCATGTAGTGATTATATGTTTGGAAAGAAACGCGAGAATAAAAATTTAATTGAATATTAAATTTTTGATTACAATTTGAATAATTTACTGTTTGATTAAACTGTTGTGTATTAAACTATTGTAAAGTATATAAAGGTACAATACAAATGACTATTATAGGTGATCATCCCTGAACTTGTCTTAGGAAGAAGCCATTGAAATGAAATAAAAGCAAACAGTAAATTTTGCCGATAACCTCCAAATTGCTTATTCTAGAAATAATATACGTTTACATTAAATGGCGTTAATTAAATTACATAATTACATATTTTATAAAAAGTGTTTGGAATTGCTGAAAACTGCAATTAAAATGAAATTGGTGCTTTTCAAAATTTACAAGTATTTCGCATCCCATTTAATAATTTAGGTCTTGCTCGTGATGTGCGCATTCGCTACATCCGCATGCTTTTGTCTCATTAATACTGAAATCTGCATTAATTTTCTCTCTCTCTCTCTCTCTCTCTCTCTCTCTCTTTCTCTCTCTCTCTCTCGCTCTAGCATTCACATCCCATGAAGGGATTTGCCGCCCGCATTATGGTCCTCTATGCGTCTCTAATACGAGTAGGTCTTGTTCGACGTAGTCGCGCCAGCGCAGTCGGGGTCTTCCTCGCAAGTCTACTTGCGCAGCGATTGAGCGGGATGAAACTGTCCTTGATGTCGCTAGGTTTTCGGCCGAGAAGTACGATATGATCTGCATATCCAAGAATTTGGCCTAAATGTTGCTTTTCCTCACTACGTACTCAAGCGCCAAGTTTTACAGCACAGGCGCGAGTGCATCTCCCTGTCGAACACCAGATGTTATTTAAAAGGAGTCTGACACAGCTCCTTCAATTAAGATTCTACATACAGACCCAGACGTTGTTAATTTATTTACACAGAGAAACAAGTTTCTCTGGAATTCTTAAGCATATGGGCGCGGCCAATAGGTTGTCGCGGTTTATACTGTCATATGCCTGTTGGAAGTCTATATATAGTTGATGTATAGATATGTTGTACTCCCAACATTTTTCCAAGATCATCCTCATGGGAAAACACTGGTCAGTGGTCGATCGGCCTGATTGGTAACTACAGTGACGCTTGGTCTTTTAGAGCATTGACATTCCATCGAACGGTTTTTTGTGCTTGTCTATTGAACGTAGATGACAGTCTGATCAGATATGCTGGTGGATTGTCTCTTAGACACCATGATGTTATCAATTTGGTTTTCCGTTCTTCCATCATTCGATCTCCACGTTACTTTGTGGATTCTCTTATGTGGAAAAAACGTACTTGATACAACTAAGTTGTACATTATTGCCAGATCGGTGACGCGTTGGCCGTTGTTGTTACTGGTTAGGTGCAGGCTGTTAGGACCGATGTGCGATGTATTTTCTGCACTCCTACCGATTTTCGCATTAAAGTTGGTTACGATGATTTTAATGTCGTGGTGCGATATGTTATTGATGACTTCCTCCAGCTCGACAAAGAATAGATCTTTGATGTCATCTGATTTATCTTCGGTGGGTCCATGTACATTAACGATCGTGATGTTAAATTTCTTAGTGCGAAGTCTGACCGTGCACATCCGCATGTTGATAAGGCGGAAATCTATGATATGATGCTTCACGCGCCGACGGATGACGAAGCCAACTCCAAATTCTCTACCATTCTGATGGCCGCTGTAATGAAAGTGTAACCTCATTGGTGGTATCATGAATCCCACTCCCAGACCATCTAAGATCTTGCAAGTACGTCTTATGTGTAACTCTTTGCTTGGTTCAAAAGGTTCTGGAAATCTCCAGGTCTTAAGAGTTCCCATTTCTAAAGCGTTGTCCGTGTACAATTTCCGAGGTCGAGTTTGTGATGGCCTTCCCCTCAACTCGCTTATTACATGTGTGAGTCACTTACTGGCGAGAAACAAGACTGACGCCCGCTTCAGCCGCACCTAGCCTGGAGAAGAGACGCTGATTTGGTATTGGTTTTGAGTCGCCAATGACTCGCCCTGATATGTAGTGTCCATGACTATAAACAGGATTTCCCCTGCTCGTCTCCAGTACATCGCCTGATTCATTTAAAGTTACCCAGGGAGCACCACAAGGAGGTATGAATCTAGGACTTCGCCCCTTCTTCCATTTCAGTACTGACTTTTGTTTATTGGCGATTTTCATAGAATGTAGGTAGCGTTGGTTTCTACGTCTACAAAGGAGACGATAATTGTCAAGTCCATTGTTTTGAAAGTTTTGATCTCACTTGCTTCATAGCAAACTGCGATTTGCGTTTTGTTCACTAGTGGCACTATTCCGACTTTCCCTGGGAATATGGAATTGGGAAAAATATTTTTATAGCTTTTTTGTCCAAATTGCATTTTTCTGGCCTATACTGAAAGAATAAGTTTAGTGCAATAATTTTCAAAACAAAGTTAATTGGGAAGCTTTTGTTCCACAAAATTTTTATAGGGAAAAATATTTTCCCATTCAACTTTGTTTTGAAAATATTTACACCAAATTGATTCCCTCAGTATAGGCCAGAAAAATACAATTTAGACAAAAATGCTACGAAAATAATTTTCCCAATTCCCGAAAACCAGAATAGTGCCACAAATGACAGCTACTTTGATGGAAATCGCAAATAAGAAAATTGTAAAAAGGCTACTAAGCCGTAGTTATATACATATTTGTTGATAATAAATAAAGAAAATAAAATTAAGTTAATTAATATCAATTTCGGGCGTTCGATGGATTCGTGGAGAGTTTCTCCGAAAGGACTGGGAAAGGTACATTTTCGTCCTTAATTTCATCCCTATATACTCATTGAAATCATCAAGCTTTGAACGAAACATAAAATGGCCTTCACCTTCACTTCACAAAAGCCCGTCAGATCATTTAACCGAAGAACTCCTGGAAATTTGCAATCGGCTTGGCGAGCTGCAGCAGAGCAAATTGCTGTTTCGCAGAGATATCAGAAGTCCCGTTGTTGGAGGTCTAGCCTTGGCCGATGGTGCAATCCTGCCCAATGATAATGATAAATTATCGTAAGAAACTCGATTCAACCACCATTCCTCGAACATTCCCTTGCATATTTAAACCATCAGTGGAGAAGTTAGCACCATTCAGGTTTCAGAACAACTTCTCTCGTCCTGTCCTCTTTAGTGGGAATATTAGTTCGAAACTTCTCCACAAAGAATGATGACGAAACAGCCGGATACCCACGTAGATGGGGGATACCCTGTGTTCATACCTGTCCGTATGCAGTTATAGCTGAGCTCACACATTTATCAATTACCATAGATACCCAAGAGTGTGAGATGAAAGAGAATCTCCAGTTTTCGACTGGGTGTGCTGCTAGTAGCCTACTGATGCATAAGGTAGCTGCTCGCTGCAATTTATCAAAGAAAACTTTAAGTTTGCCAAAACACTTACAGCCGACCACCAGACAGTAATCCCATATAATGAAATGGGGAAAATGGCTGAAATATGGAGACAGTGTGCGATGTTGATCTGTAAATTTCGTTTTCTTTCAATGACACTTACAGAAGTAAAGTGCGTTTCGCTTTATTCGTGAAAGTGAAGTTCACACTGTCTAATGAGTGATTCAATCTGAGGAAGTTTGTATTTCTTAGAGAAAAGGATCAGTCCAGTCTTGTGCGAATTGACACTTAAATTGCAATTGTTAGCCCATCTGAACAGTAATTAGAGTAATCAAGAGTAAAGTGCTGATTGCAATCCTACAACGATTCTGCTTTTGCGCATTCGATCTATCCAGCCGATTAGTGATACACTCACGCCAAGGCTCGAATGATTACCTGCGGTCTGAGATTGTTAAAGACCCCTTACCACGCGGCTAAATACAGTGCAGCACGTAGTTGAAAATGGAAAACGAATTCGCTTTCACCATTGGTCGCGATCAATGATATCCATACATTAAACGAAGCACTCTCGGCCTTAGAGCGTGAAATACGTGCTATAAGAAAAAAAAATTGTCGGAGGGTTTAGGCTCTATTCGTAACGCTGGCCATACGGTGTACCTGGAGAAAGTCGAAATTACTTCTATCTAAATGCAAAGAGATAGTTGGGTCGAGTGAGAATAAAGTTCAGAAAACTTGGAGTTCTTTCTGAATAAAAAAGACTTGTCGGATGTTGGTTTGGTAGCAACGCTACCAGCCAAGAAAAATCGCATCATCGCATATAAAGGATGTTCCATCTTTTGTTTTTTTTTAAGCTTACCCTTGCGATATACTCGACGCGACCGACGTGACTCAAAAGTAAAAATATATGATTTCAAATTACAGCAATTATATTCGACGCGATTAACGAGTCTTCAGTAGGCTATAGAGAACAACGTTTTTGACATTTAGAAACGTCACAGTCACGTCGAGTATATCTCAGGGGTAAAAATATATATTGCACAAAACAAATGTTTTTGACAAATGACTTAAAACTATGCTATTTTTAACCATGTGTCCGTTTACAACACAACGTGTTTTGGTTATCCAAACATATTACGAAAACGGTAGTTTTATGAAAGTGTTTTTAAACAAAACTGTAGCATTTGGGGGACTGAAAATTCTCATGTTTCAATTGGGTGATAGAAGTGACATTAGCGGCTCAAAAGGGATCATGGTTTTCAAAATCCCGGTTTTGTATAAAGAAAAATCCCTATTTTTAGGAAATTCCGGTTTGAATTTTTAAAATTTGACATGTGGGAAAGTAAATCAATAAATTATTTTTTGGCAAAATTCAAAAATGAGTTTGCGATAAAGTTCTAGAAAATAGCTAATAGGGATGGAATTTGGCAATTTCTTAACAGATTTTGTTGAAATTCGATACGTGCGATGGAAATGGGATTCTAAAATGATTTTTCGATAAAGCGGTCAATAGAGATGGAACTAGGCCATTTCTAAACCGATTTTGATGAAATTCTACACGTGCGATGGAAATGGATTTCTAAAATGATTGTTTGATAAAGTTCTGAAAAATGGCCATCGCTATGGAACTGGGCCATTTTTTAACCGATTTCGTTGAATTTTTTATTGGTTGAAAAAGGGATATAATCCGCTCCTACGTGGGGCCCGCAGTGCGATGTGTTTACCGCCTCTGCCTTGGGGTTTTCTAGTAAATTTTTGTGCAAGATATCTTATTTTTATTTTAAAATATTATTACTTAGTACAGTCGGCCCGCATTAAAAAAAATATATTTTTTTTCAAAATCAATACTTTAGAACTAGAAGAAAAGAAAACCGGAATTTTGGAAACCGGGATTTTTGAAAACCGGGATTTTGAAAACTGGGATTTTAAAAACCTGGATTTTGAAAACCGGGATTTTGAAAATCGGGATTTCGTAGAACACCTGGCGCGAAATACAACCACGAAAAACTTTATTACGATCTCAATGTGCTTCAAATGCCATGCATTTAAACACATTGCAAGATTTTGCAAAGAACCAAAGCAAACATATGAACACTGCCTAATGTTGAGGTGTGTACAGCCTAATTTGCAAAATGCAAAAGTTGTTGCAGTTTAGAGTCATTCATTATGGAACATGGTAATGCAGAACAATGACGCTTCGTGTACAAATTCAGCACTAGAAAATTTAAAAACATTGATGTTTTCAGTATATTGATAGACGGTAGTGGTCAAGCTACCCCACATGTTGGCAAGATATTAATGTCTTCTAAATATTTTCTTGCCGATTATTACTAGCTGCCTGAAAGCATATCTGGATGAAGCAATTTTTCTAAAATCTTTTAAATAGGGC
Source organism: Nephrotoma flavescens (assembly GCA_932526605.1). NCBI lineage: Eukaryota > Metazoa > Arthropoda > Insecta > Diptera > Tipulidae > Nephrotoma > Nephrotoma flavescens. The sequence goes on from OW052222.1 coordinate 11,277,999, forward strand.
GGTGATCACAGGCCACACCGATTACAAGAGAACGCTTTGGTAAAAATGATCAACCTAGTAAATGAGTCAGAATTACGCAAAAGTACGTCCAGGGAGTATTCCTAGATGTATCTGGAGCTTTTGCTAATTTGTGATAGTCGTTTTATAACGAAAGAGTTAACGAGAAAGAACTCTTGCTAGTGCCTTCTATAGTACTGGCCTGTGACAACATTCATTTTTTGCTGATGACGTCAACGTAAGTCGATAGCCAGGGAGTAGATTTTGTTCAAAATTCGACAGAAAAAACATGACGTTTTCGTATACGTATAAACAGTATATGTAGTATACAATTTTATATTGGTTTGTGTAATTTTTCTGTGGTTATGTTTGTTTGTTTTCTGCAAATGTAAGCATAAATAATTACGAATCGCTCCAAATCGGTTCAGTTTTTTGATGCTTATGTCCTTTCGTCGTCTCACTTTTTTGACATCTCACCAAGTATTTTAATGGTGAGTTAATATGTTCGCGCAAATGACTGCTATTGCAGTCATACAACTTTTCCGTTTTTTTAACACGTTCGCGCAAACATCATTTTTTAAGGAATAACTCGACATATTCCTTTCTGCGAAGAAATATCATTGCAATTATAAAATTTATCAAATATGTTCTTGAGTAGTACTATATACTTGCGGTTATTTCGTCAACTTGTCGTATTTTGAACAAAATAAACCCCCAGATGTCAGCATAATTAAGTAAAAATAATACACCTTGCCTCCTTATTACGACAGTAATAAATTTCACAAACTTAACCAAAACCTAAATTATTATAAAATAAATTAACAAATTATGATTAATGCATAAATTGAATTTTTCATGCAGATCTGCACGCAAAACAGATGAGCATAATTTTTTGACACTTTTTTTTGTTTTTTATTGTTAACTATGCGATCTGTTTTGGGGCTCCAAGGCTCACCCTGCTCTTCCGCGGTTATGCTTTTTACGTCCTACTTTGCGCCTCCCGGCCAACTGGAGGACGTACGGCTATAGGACCGATTTAAGACCATCTGCACATTGCAAGCTCCATGCCAGCCTATACTGGCATGGAAGATGAGTCGGCTTTTGCACACTGACAGAGGGTCATAGATGTGTTACATTTCACCACAGATCGTAATCTGTTGATGAAACTTCACTTTGCATTCTGCCCCTGTCGGGATTCGAACCTGGGGCCCTATTTCTGAATACGAATACGAACAAAAATTGTACGAATTCGTATGATTGGTATTTTTGAATACGAATCCGTGCAATTGTAATACGAATTCGTACCTACTTGATACGTTCACAAATTTCCCTTATTTGACAATACGAATTCGAACAATTTTTGTACGTTCATGAACGAATTTTTGTACGATGAATGTTTAGTTAACGACTCCATAGAAAAATCAAAAATTTCTTTCAAAATCAAAGAAAATCTTTTATTTTAAAACGTAAACGTGGCCTTATAATTTGTTTACGCCAATTTAAATGAGAGTATAAATACATATATGAAATTTTCGTAGTCAGAGTATTTAGCACGTACTACAGTTGATGACCGAATATAGAACGGGGTTAGAGCACTGTTAAAAAGCCCGAGACCATAATCCAAAAATGATATTGAAATACATATTTAATAACACAATTAATTTATGTTTAAAACCAAAACCTAACCAGTTATTAATTCATATTTAAAATCATTATAAAACCAAATATAATGGGGCACTATCACACAACAAGAAATTATTTGGTGGTAGAATTTTATATTCCATCCTAACAATTTTGTCGGCCACACAAAACTACAAAATATTTTGCTTCCACAAAACTCTAATTTTATTTCACTATTTGTTTTTATTTATATGTATTACAACTTAAAAGAATCTCCAAATCAAAAGTGATGCAACATTTGAAACCCCATTTGTACATTTGAACACCTAGAAAAAAAATAATATTATTACATCCATTTCAAGTAGAAACCAAAACGTCAAAACTCAAAATAGTGTCCAAGTCGTACAATTTTATTGCAGGTAAAACGATTTAAAATAAATTTCCCTTATAGCAAGGACACGCACCAAACAATTACGTACGATCGTATTCAGAAATACCAAAGTATTTTCGTAACGGATATCATTTTCGTATCGAATACATTTTCGTATCGTATTCAGAAATAGGGCCCCTGGTACCTCCCGATCCAAACTCCAAAGCTTTAACCACTGTGCCATTTGGTTTTTGACAGTTGTGTGCGACATTTTTTATTTCGAGTGAAAGCAAACTATCAACTTTTTGTCATCCAGATAAATATTTTTGCAATTGAAATGTCTTGTATCGTATAAAAATCGGTTTCCTTTTATAAATCCTGGGGCCCTATTTCTGAATACGAATACGAACAAAAATTGTACGAATTCGTATGATTGGTATTTTTGAATACGAATCCGTGCAATTGTAATACGAATTCGTACCTACTTGATACGTTCACAAATTTCCCTTATTTGACAATACGAATTCGAACAATTTTTGTACGTTCATGAACGAATTTTTGTACGATGAATGTTTAGTTAACGACTCCATAGAAAAATCAAAAATTTCTTTCAAAATCAAAGAAAATCTTTTATTTTAAAACGTAAACATGGCCTTATAATTTGTTTACGCCAATTTAAATGAGGGTATGTACATATATGAAATTAAATAAATACATATATGAAATTTTCGTAGTCAGAGTATTTAGCACGTACTACAGTTGATGACCGAATATAGAACGGGGTAAGAGCACTGTTAAAAAGCCCGAGACCATAATCCAAAAATGATATTGAAATACATATTTAATAACACAATTAATTTATATTTAAAACCAAAACCTAACCAGTTATAAATTTATATTTAAAACCATTATAAAACCAAATATAATGGGGCACTATCACACAACAAGAAATTATTTGGTTGTAGAATTTTATATTCCATTCTAACAATTTTGTTGGCCACACAAAACTACAAAATATTTTGCTTCCACAAAACTCTAATTTTATTTCACTATTTGCTTTATTTATATGTATTACAACTTAAAAGAATCTCCAAATCAAAAGTGATGCTTATTTGAAAACCTAGAGAAAAATAATATTATTATGTACATCCATTTCAAGTACAAACCAAAACGTCAAAACTCAAAATAGTGTCCAAGTCGTACAATTTTATTGCAGGTAAAACGATTTAAAATAAATTTCCCTTATAGCAAGGACACACACCAAACAATTACGTACGATCGTATTCAGAAATACCAAAGTATTTTCGTAACGGATATCATTTTCGTATCGAATACATTTTCGTATCGTATTCAAAAATAGGGCCCCTGTAATTTTCTCCTCCATCTTGACAAAATTTAGTGTCAAAAGTTGAAAATATCAAACAATGTCGCATGAAGTAGCCGAAGATTTTTAGTTTTATTTTTTGTCATGTTGTCAACACCAACGGATGCGCAGTCAAATTAGAAATAGAGACGACGTGCGGAATTCTGCATGGCATGCGTCGTACATGTATTTTAACCCAAATACAATAATGTATTCTAATTTTGATGCATGTAGAATTCTGCACTGCCGCCCCGGTGGCAAAGTGGTCAGCATGCTAGCCCCAGCGACCGGAGATCCCGGTTCGATTCCCGGTGGTGACAAGGAAAAAATTTCACGGTTGGTTTAGGATCAATTAATTGATCACTAATTATCCGAACTGAAAATATGATTATGAAACCTCATTTGAGGCGGCCAAATCCCTTGATGGGATATAGTGTCAGAGAGAGAGAGAGAGTTCTGCACATGTGTTCAAGCATTATTCAAAAATATTTAGTACGAATTTCAAGAAATGTGCGTATTTAATAACGTAATACGAAGTTTTAGTGTATTCCACTTCAAAAATATAAATACAATCGTGAGAGCGCAGAGCTATGCTCTACATTATATGATCATTTTGATTATATTTTGTGTATGTATTATTAATATTTTTAGTGTCACGCAAATAATCGAAGCCGTACGACGCATTTTTTCTGTATTTTCTGTATTCGTTCTTTTTTTTGCTATTTTTATTGAATCTACGTACTAATTACAACAATTTCGAGTTGGATGGTATTACAAATCGACTTATGTTGGATAAAAATGACAAAAAAATGTCAAAATGTAAAATAAAAATGTACATGCATTACTAGAAAAATTAAAAAACGAATATCCTTTGGCTTCAACAGTTTGTTCGAAACTAGCAATAAAATTACAAAACAACTGGAGAAAGAAATAATATTTTTATTGTTGTAATTTTGTATGACGAAATTTATTTTGGTTTTAAGAGAACGAGGCGGAGACAAAAACTAGAAAAAACTGGAAAACGAAAATATAAAACGAATAACCTTCTACTTCGATGTAATAATTACAACTAAATAATATTTGGTATGTAATTTTCCTTTTTAAAATTTATCTGCCGTCTGGATAATATACGTTGAACCGTCGACTTAGTGTGTCGTCATCAGTTGATGTATAAGCGGCCAGTAGTTTAGAAGGCATTGGTCTAGCTTACCTCTATTCGATCAATAACAGATGCTTCTCTGTTAGATCAGGTGTTGTTGTGTGAAACTACGGCACGCTTTCTAAAAACGTAAATCAGTTTTTTGGACTATAGTATTCCACATTAGTGTGTAGTATGATGTCCAAGTAGCACTCGCGGACGATAAAAACTTAAAGATTCCGTTGACATTAGGAGACCGCCATTGGTGGCTGTTAATGGAAAGGGAATGCAGATGGTGAAATCTGTAAAATGGTTAGGAATTGATTTTGATGAAAGACTCAGGGTACCCTCGTACACCAAAAGAGTGCCAGTGAGTTACAAAAAGTGTTCTTATGCTGAAAAAAATAGCCAACGAAATGTGCGGTTCGAAACAAAATACCTTGGCTAAGATATACGAGTGGTTGCATCCATGCCCTACGGCTCCTCTGGGTGGGCTAACAGAATGAATTGTCACCCACCACCGAAGAACAGTCATTAGACTACAAAGTGGAATACTTCTTGGTATTACTAATGTGTATAGATAAACACCATTGCCCTGTTAAACTAGGCAAGTATCGGGGTTGCAAACAAAACCATATAATAACCTTGCGAGTCGATTATTTAAATTAGTCTGTGTCGACAGTTAAAGGCAGAGTCTGGCAATATGGCAGAGTAGGTGAAATTTTCAGGAAAGTTTACTGTCTAAGGTTCTTAACGGATACTTATTGACTTATCAGTCGCCATCTTAAATAAGTAAAGTATGCAAAACCGAATTGTTTTAGCATACTTATTTGCTGGAAAATGTCGTTTTGTATCATATAAAAAAAATATTTTGCCGAACATTTTTTGTGGAGACTTGTTATTTAAATAAGTGACCTCGCGAGCATACTTATTTAAAGCGGTAGGCAGTTCGTCAATAATTTTTGTCTAGTAAGAACTAGTAAGTGGTTTCATTCACAAGACTTCCAAAACTTGTAGAGCGCGTTGCATTATGAGGTCGATAGACTTTCTCCAGCGATGCTCCCATCTCTTTAACCATCTAAATAACAGTTTGGCATTTTACTCTGTAAAATTTGCATATACATGGTTGTGATAGCCTCATAGTTTGATGAACATCTGTCTTCCGAGCTTTGAACTTAGACAAACCTCAAACTTAGCCCAAACCCAGATCTGGTGAATAGGCTAGGAGGTGAATTATTTGTCAGGGCAACCACCGAATTATAAGCCGGTGTTTTCTCTTGTGAAGAGCGCACTTCGATATGAAATGGAATTCAGTCACATCACCTTCTTGATCGAAGAAATCATTTTTATATTTTTGAATTCTGCTGGCCAACTTGTGACGCAGTGTCCGCGATTAAAAGCAAAAATTTAATGGCGGCACGGATTCCGACTTTTTATTAAGAAAATGGCAGGCTTCGAATAATGCACACAATTCATACGTACTTGTTGGAAGTATTTCTGAATTATCTAGAACTTTTTAGAATTTTGCAAGACTACCGACTAATGAATAACATACATTAACAAATTTTAAAAATTTAGCAATAATTTTTGCTTAAGCATTACAACGAAGGTAAAGAAACTTTGAAAAAGTTTAAATCGTTGCTCTTGAGTTTGATTTGCTTATACGGATTTTTGAGGCCTGAATTACTTGTTTCTCGTTAGTACTGATGCCAAGGTAACAGCACTAAAACATCTTCCATCCCTTAACATCTTCGTCTACAGTAGAGAAATCCGCCTACATTTGAAACATAGTTGTCTGACGTGGTGACATCATGACAAATTAAAAAAAAAATGTCTAGAAATGGCACAGAAAAATGTATTTATCCAAAATATTGCCTTCGCATATTTACGGCCTCATCGTTATGACAATTCCCTCGACAAATTAATTGTGTCAAAACACGAAAGTTTTTGTGTAATTGGTTCCATGTTTACCTATACCGAAAAAAATACAATTTCCCAATTCATTAAGTTGTATATGTTCCCAATGTACACACAACAACCGAACAATATTAAGAGAACAAATGAAAAGAAAAAAAAATTAATTAAATTCAATTAACCTTTAATCTTTCGACGCCTTTAAGTAATTCTGTTTTTTTTTTAAGAAGAAGAAGAAGAGAAACGCAAACAAGATGTCTTAAAGATGAAAATGTAATAATATACGAAAGTTTTCTCAGATCAGTAGTACAACAGAATATTTATGTTATATACTCGTACACAGCATGAAAAGTTTAAACCCTACACACCCTCAACAAAAATTGTTTAGAATTTTAGATGTGAAATAATTCTCCACCGTACAGCGTTACATCAATTCATCTTATTCTCAAATTACACAAAAAGAAAAATTATTTGTTTTTCAAATATTTAGAAGTATGTATGTACGAGTATGTATATAAGTAGTTTTTTTTCTGGAAAAGAGTTTAATTTTATAACACGCTCAGCAACAGTATACGTGCATGCCTTAAATTTGGAGTAGTATAGTTTCAGAACGCCGCCCTTAACATATTAATATTGTACAACAACAAAGTGAAATGAATTCCAGTGAGAAATGAAATTTAGATCCGTTTTTGTTATATATTGTTGTGGGGGGTAGCATAGTTTATTAATATAAGTGGGGTGGTTTGATAGTTTTGTTTGATGTGATGTCATTCGATAAATGTATGTGACATAAACATGATAGACATGAAAAGAGGTAATTTATTAAAAGGAAACTTAATTTTGAAAAAAAAAAACGTTTTTTATCGGTGGTGCGATAATTGTGTGGTGTGATCCAGTCATATCATGAATATTTAACACATCAAACAATCGCATAAATCCAATATTTACTAAACTTTGGTTTTGTATTCTTTGATGGTAAAACAGGTGTCTAATGTATAAATACGGTATACAAACACACGCCAAATATGACAACCACACACATTTCAAAATATTTTGCTTCGCGTTTATATTTTTGGATTGTTAATATTTTCATCATAATATTATGAGTTAAAAGTAAATAAAATGGGAGAGATTCTGATTTTCCGATTTTCTGAATTGTAAATTAATTAATTTGATTGATTTTATAGTTGCATTAATGAAAATTTCTTTATTAGGCACCTTTTCAGCTGAGTGCGGATGTTTTCAAAGGGGATTTGGTAAAAGCACCGTAGAGTTAGAGTTAGTTCTGGATGTTACTCTGGTCTCCGATTTTATTTCAACTATAATCAGGGAATGGAGGGAGGGTGGCGAAGAATCATTCCTACTCTGGTACTATCAATATCTGACGTTTAAGCTCAATCTTCCAATTACAAATCAGTACGTTTTCAGAAATCCCAGGAGGACAGTATGGCGCGTATATAGAGAAGTATTGGAGGGAAGCATTCCATCTAGAGTTCCAGGACTACCCGACACGGCAGTGATCCGGATTCAATGTGTGGATATTCTTACTAGGGCTTCCAATAGCTCTATGAGGGAGGCTTGTCTATTAACAAAGCTGAGGGGGAAGCGAAAACCAGTTTGGTGGACCGCGGCACTTGCGGAGTGCCGAAAAGTCTGTGGGTCTGCTATCAATAGAGTGAAAAGATCGAGAGATAGTCTAGACTGGGGCTTCTATTAGGAATGCCTTAGAGAATACAAAAGGGGAACAAGGAAGGCACAAAGAAATTCGTGGAGGCTCTTCTGTGATATAATGGAAGGGGTCTCGAAACTTCGCGCTTAAGAAAGATTATCTCTACCAGTCCAGCTGTACCAGGCTGCCTGATTAAACCTGATGGCGGATGGACGGCTTCTAGTGAAGAGACTGAGGCCTTTGGATGACCGCGGGTCTATGGATGACTGCGGGGCCCAACTGTTATGTACAGAGTATTCTAAATATACGAAAGATAAAGTAGACTTTTAAAAGTTTTATGCCCTTTAAGTCAGCTGGTCCAGATGGGATTGTATCAGCAGAAATTCAGAAGAACTCGGAGATCATGCTCCCCTGGCTGGAGGTTATCTTCAAAGGGTGTCTGAAGCTGGGGTATATCCCGAAGAAATAGAGGCTAAGGTAATTTTCATCACGAAAGCGGGTAGTTCCACATCAATTCCAAGGACTTAAGACCAATATCTCTGTCATCCTTTCTGCTGAAAATCACAGAAAGGCTGCTGGATGTCCCTATTCGGTTGATAATTGTACCCAGAAACTAGGCACAGTCTCAACATGCGTACCATAAAGGTAAGTCCCTGGGCACTACATGCCTTGGTTCGGGAAATTGAGAAGTCACTGGACTTTCAGGAATTCTCGTTGGTGGCGTTTTTCGATATCCACAACAATGTGAAGGTGGAGGCAATTATGGAATAATTGTTGCCACTTCAGATTGAATACCCAGTAATCAGGCAAATTAATCACTTGCTACGAAGCAGAAGGGTCAAAAGACGGGTTATTCGGGGAACACCGCAGGTGCCATTCCTCCCCTTCTTTCGAATGTAGTAATCAATAGAATACTCTTGGAACTGGAGGGAAAGGAATAGGTGTGGTTGTTTATCTCGATGACGTAGCGATATTTGTCTCGGGAGAGCACCGGCGTACTATCAGGGATGTGATGCAGAATGCGATATGGTCGTTTTCTCTAGGAGGTATAAAATTCCGAAAGTGGTTCCACCAAGTTTGAATGGTACCATGCTGCTCTTTACTGATAAGACGAGATTTTCAAGTTGTTTTAGTATACTTTATGATCTGGAGTTTTAGACTAATTTGTAATAAACCATAATAGTCATTTAAATGACGCATCAAATGATTGTCCTCGATCGAATACTAGTGTGGGACATGTCACATCTTTCATGATAACAGGGTCTCATACTTCTTCTTTCGTGATAACAGGGTCTCATACGATACATTTTAGGTATGTCGGTCATATGCAATTCATTTCATATATTTTAACGAATATTAGCCTAATTTGTTGATAAATCTTTATCGTAACGATAAATCTGATCAACAGCCCTGCTGTGTACTCAGAAATATTGCTAGATTTGAGGATATATGAAAAACCGCATTAAAACAGAACGATTCTTATAAAGGCTTGCCACTATGGCCATTTTTAAGAATCTGGGAGATGTTAACAGGTGTGGATGGGCCTATATCTCATATAATAATGAAATCCAGCTTTTATTTATCATCAATCAAATCAAAATAAAATGGGCTGGGGTTGCTTCATAATAATTATTAAGTAGTAATTTAAGCAACACTATAAGGCCATTTTTAAGAATTTCAGAGAGGCAAAGTGGATAGAGCTTAGGAGTTGCGTTAACTCAATAATTTTTAAGTCGCCAAATTATACAAAAATTGTCAATTTGCTATGACTCGGCCATTCCTAAGAATTTCAAAGATGTGACTATAGAATACCGTGCGATAACCTAGATTTATTTTGTGAGTTTTTGTTTTAAATATACCCGAAGTCAAGGAACTCGGTGCAGAGACTTCTTGTATCTTAAAATGTTAGACAAAACGCGGCATTCCTTTACCAATGATAATAATATTTAGTCGTACTATTTAATGAGTATGGGTCACATCACCGACAACAACATCGCCGACTGGACAGATGACCGACAACTACATCTCCGACAGGACTTTTGGCCGACAAGCCCACATCGCCGACACAACCAGATCGCCGACTGCCACATCGTCGACAACCACATCGCCGACAACCACATCGCCGGCCGGACAGATGGCCGACACCCACATCATCGACAGGAATTTTGGCCGACAACCCTACATCGCCGAAACAACTACATCGCCGACAAACCACATTGCCGACACAACATCGCCGACACCCAATTTCTAAATGTTGCATTAACAAAATATTGTTTTTTTTATTAATCTTGCAACTACAAAATGTTGCAAGTACCAAATCTTGCAGGTAAAAAATTATTACTTTTTTTGTGCTTTTAGTTCTAAAAGAAAAGAAAACCGAAATTTTGAAAACCGGGATTTTGAAAACCGGATTTTTTAAAACCGGGATTTTGAAAACCGAGTTTTTGAAAACCGCGATTTTGAAAACCGAGATTTTGAAAACCGAGATTTTGAAACCGAAATTTTGAAAACCGAGATTTCGTAGTACACCCGGATGTTGGCGATGTGGGTGTCGGCGAAACGGGTGTCGGCGATGTTATTGTGTCGGCAATGTGGGCTTCTCGGCCAAAATTCCTGTCGGCGATGTGGTTGTCGGCCATCTGTCTTGTCGGCGATGAGGGTGTCGGCGATGTGGGTGTCGGCGAAGTGGGTGTCGGCGATGTTATTGTGTCGGCAATGTGGCTTGTCGGCAATGTGGTTTTGTCGGCGATGATTCTAATATTTAATTTGAAGGAAGTTCTGGAGTTTGATAAGTTAATTTTCGCTGTTGGCCAATTTCTCGAAAAAGCCTTCTTTCAAAATAATTTATAAGGCCGCAATAATTCAAAAATTTATGAAGGTACATGACAGTTTTGCTTAATTTTCCATGTAATTTTGACAAGACCTTAGCTACTAGAGAAATAAAGAACATATACTGGTAACATTTGTGTGGGTTTTTGAGTTTTTGGGCAGTTTGGGGTATATGGAGGTAACCTCGCCATCTACATCACGATCGTCATAAGCTGCCTCGATTTTATTAACTTTGCCTTTGATCGTGATGCCTTTTAAACGAACAAACAATTAAACAAAAACAACGTAGCTGCTTTTCTGGATAATTTTTTTCTCTCTCTCTCTTTTCTTTACTTCTTATTTTTCATGTCGCAATATTCCCTTGTGATGTACACCGGATGGTTGTTATTGCAACAATTTGTTAATCATTCAATCACGTAGGAGCTCTTTTCATGTGACCTAACCAGCTTATTCGATTGATTTTTTTGTAACGGACACAATTCCCGTGGGGTTGTTTGATTTCAAAACTCATGTGAAATGCTGCAGCAATTTTAATTGGGTCAAATATCGATCGTGTGACGTTTCCCTCAAACCTACAGTCGGCGGTGTATCTGGCTCAGTCGTACTTCTGAAGTAACCGGTCAGATTAGTGCTTTATATAAAATGCGAGTTTGCACGACCGCATTAGATACTATGAGATATTTCTTAATGTTGATAAGCACATCACCTGCATCGAAGAATTCTGCGGGGGAGGGGGGGGGAGGGGAGGGGTATACGGGGTAACGGTTTAATTGCTCACTAGACAACTACCTATAAAAAAAAATATTTTTAAGAAAGATGCTTCACAGCACTATTCATTTCCTGAATATTTTTCTAAATTGAATATTGTTGTTAAATTGAATATTGTTGTTCTATTATGCTAATCCAGTACAACTTATCGCGCAAACCAAATAAGTCGTGTCTGTATATAGATGGAAATAGTTGTCAATAAACGTGAACTTACACGGAAATTTTGTTTTTACTTTGTGTGCACCATATCGCGCTACTTGTTTCTGTATCGCACACACACTAAACAAATTTTAATAATCCATTATAATGTATACCACAACGACAATGCTTAAACATTTTTTATATATTTTCCATTCATTAAGCCATCACCCAAAAAAGAAAATTATCAGAAAAAAAAAAAAATATTTACCAACCCACTCACCCGCACACATTATATACATATAACACAAACCCTTTAAATCGCCCATCCCCTATTTCTTGCACAAACGAAAAAAAAAATATCATTAAATACGAGCCTATATTTTCCATTGATACAATCAATTAAATACAAAGCATTTTCCATATTTTCCCAACGCACACGTTATGTTTATGGAAATTTTTGGGTGAGATATTATAATATTAAAAGAAAATTTATGTTTGTATTTTTCATGAGCAGAGGATGGTGCAAGGCTAATGTACGCTATACTGACTATTTACTTGTCTCTTGTGGATTAAGCACTATGGGTTTGATATTTTATGTTAGGAAATTATTGTCGCACTTTTTAACTGGATGCTGGCAGAATCGCTTATGTTAACCATTTGCAACTATGTTTGATCTTAAAAATTGATTTCCCAGCTGTTTTATTAGATGTCAGATGTTAACACACAAATTCTGTTCAGGTTTTTCCCATTTGGTTTAGGTTCTTTCAGTTTGGTGTAATACCACATTCCTTCCGCTAATTAGTTTTATTTAATTCCGTTTAGTTTCATCTAACCATAAATTCCTAGCATTAGTGCCAGTCACGTTCAGATCTGTTTCTACGGATGAGGGTTAACTTTCGTTCAACTTTACGATTCATATGAGGTGTCCTTTTCGTTTAAGATTCTTCTCATTAAATTAATTTTATTTTCACTCTGCTGCGTAATCCCAGCCAGACAAGTACTCTGCCTTCGTTCAGTTGTCTTCGACTTTATAGTTTTATCAACATTTCCATAATATCATTTAGTTGCCCAGTTTTACAAAATTTCGTCTAGACTTTTGCTCATTTGACTTTATTCAGTTTTCTTCGTCTTCGTTGAGATGAGAATTGTTCAGTTTAATTCAGTTAACCCATATTCGTTCAGTTTATTGAACTATGTATTTGTGACAATTCGTTCGGTTTTGATCAATGGTCGTTTGCTTAATTCTAAATTTTTTCTTAATAATCGTTTAGTTAAATTTATTTCAATCTGTTTTGTACAGTTTACGGCAAATTTTAAAATTTATATCATTATTTCACTTTCGTTCAATCCACTCAATATCTCCATTTCGAAGACTAATCTCTTGCAAATGTGTATAGTAATATGTCTAGTCGTAATCAGTTCTCTACTTGTCGTCATTGCACGCGTTGGTTGGATTGTTGTTGATTTTCTTTCAATCTCTTCTAAAAACCATTTTTATAAAATTTCAGTAGTTCGAAGTCTTCATTCATTTCGATTAGTTTGTTTTCGTCCAGGTTTCTCTAATTTCAGGCTTCGTGTTCATTGTACGGTTTGATATACGTTTCGTTAAACTTCAGTTAGATGGTTTGGATTGGGAGTAAGGCCGTGGTGAATGGAATTCACTAGCTAGAGAACTGTTCTTAACACGTTCGCGGACGCTTTCAAAATGTGTTTAACAGAAGTTTGATAATTTTTGTAATTGCAATGATATTTCGTCGCGTAAAGGAATGTATTGTTGAGAATTTACAAATATGTTATCTTATTTCTTAAAAAAGGAAAAAATTAAATGACTGTTTAGCGCGAAAGTGTTAAAAAATGAAAAAGGTGTATGAATGCTATAGCATTCACGTCCACGAACGTGTTAAAATTGATTCGTTTTGAATGATGAGATGAGTGAAACTATTTTATGGAATGTGGCCTTGCTGTTTGGAAGGGCTGTATATTTAACTATAAGAATAAAAAATTGGATTTGGTTCATTTCCTTTTTTCGTTCAGTTTCATTAATTTTCTACCCATAGTTTCATCAGGTTAGGTGACTTTTGTCCATTTCACTATTTGAGATGTATCCGGTTTCGGGGGGTTGGTTCCTTGTCTTTCCTTCCACTTTTTAAGTTTCGCTTTATTTTTTCCAAGTTTCTTTTAAGTATAATATCCCTACACTATTTAAGTTTTTAACTTTAGCCTAAGGTTGTTATCCTGTTATTATATTTTCCAGTTTGGTCCTGGTTGTCCGAATTATGGACAGACTTTGTTCAATGTGGTCTATACTCTTAAGTTTAGAATCCCGCATCGGTTCAGTTTATTGGTGAATAAACTTTCAAGTTTCGTCAAAATTTCCATAATTTTGTTTAATTTCATCCAGTTGCCCTGATTTTACCCATTTTCGTTCAAATTATTGTACTATTTGAATTTTTTAAGAGATTCGTTCAGTTTTGATTAATATTCCAATTTCATAAAGTCGGTCAGTGGAGTACATTTTTGACACATCTTGTCTTGTTTTTTGTTTAGTTTCGTCAAGTTTTGCACATGTTGGTTCATTTTTGATCTTTTGTTGAATTTCGTCTATTTTTCTAGTTTGTTTCCGGTAGGTTTGTCTAATTTCAGTTTTTGTCTTGGTTGCAAGGTTTGTTCCGAAGTCGGAATGCTCTTCCATTTCTGAAGCAATCAATGATCGGAACCAAATTCAGTTTGTGTGATATCAGTAATAATTTAACTAGACTGATATTTCGTTTGTACGATGGAACTGCAGTCGTGCAGTAGTTAACCGGTACTTAGACCTCCAGGTACTGGTTTCGAATCTATGGCAGGATGCAAAAACAAATGTTCCTCAACGATTACGATCGGCGATCTAAATAAATACAACTATGACTTCTTTGTTGGAGAGCAGAACTCTGCGCCGACCCATCTTCTGGAAAATAAAGTAAAACAATTTTTATATTAGGCTAAACACATCTGAGCCCTGTATAGAATCAATCAATACCGGTTTAAGCTCAAATTTATTTATGTCCTGGAATTGTGGTTTTTGAAAAATATTAGACTACTAGATGGAACTCTGACATTTGTTCGCCGAGTAAGATCAAACCGTGTTTGCATGATGGGATTGGGATTCTAAAATGTATGATTGGTGAATTTGTGAAACATAGCCTTACTGAACGAAACTTGATCTTACCCATTAAATTCAACTTTGTTTTATATGATGGAAAAAAAATGAAGTTGAACTTAATGGTTACGACCGAGTTCCGTTCACTAAGGCTGTGTTCAAGTACTTCTTCAATTGTGCATTTTAGAATCCCAAGGCCATTTCTCATTCGGTAGGGTCAAATTAGGTACTTCATGAAATTATCGTTTTACTGTAAATTTCGGAGATGTTGTGGAATATTCCGTTACTGAAAGGGCTGCAGTAATTTCCTAACTAAATCATGGACAGTTCTGTTTTTATGAGATTGGAGTTTTACATAAATTTTGAGTGAAAAGTTATGGAATATAGCCTGCTAAATGAAACTAGGCCTTTTCTTTTCAGATTAGTCATTATCGGGGTTTCGTTATGAAATTAAAATTCTATAATGCATGTTGGACTAAGCTCTGGAGAATATTACATTGCTGAATGGATTTCGGCCACTTCGCAACCGAGCAAGGTCAAAATCAGCTGTACGAGCCTGAATAGATCAATAAGTACTAGCTACCACGACGGATACGGCATTCCGGAGCATGAATATTAAGGGAACCAGTAAATCGGAACATGTTAGCCGGACAAAGGCAAATAAATAACCTTTTTAATGTAAAAACACAAAAATACATGTGATTGGTGACAGTAGATCCACCACGAAAAACCGTGGTACTAATGACTCGAAAATTTGGATGGATTAGCTGAGAGACAGGAATCCCATAGTTAGGTTAGGTTTCAGTAGTTGCTATCGCACACTTAGGCCAATTATGGCCCATTGTGAGACCACAGGGTCCGATATCATAAACACCCTTAAACCCATTTAGTACTATTGACATAGCGTAAATGATCTCGCACATCACATCTTTCGAGATCACAGAGGCTGTCCATAGTGTATTTGTCCAAGTGATCCTGTCTTCTGCCAGCTAGCGCAGGACACGAGCAAAGGAAGTGAATAAGAGTTTCCTCCTCGTCCCTGCAGCTTCTGCAGAAGTCATTTGCACCCAGAACTAGCCTTCTCGCATGATCTCCGAAAAGGCAGTGCCCGGTAATTATCCTTACAATTCTACCTAAATCACGCTTACTCAGTGTGATTAGGATCTTAGATCGATTCAAGTTCAGCTCAGGCCATACTTGTATCGCTACCTTACCAGTTAGACTGGCGATCCACCTAGCATTTGTCAAGGCTTATGGCTTACTCCGACTGAGAGTCGTACCGTACCTTGCTAACTCGTGTGCTCTGCAATTTCCCTCAACGTCAGAATGGCCCGGAACCCAGACCAACTGGATATTGAAATGTTCACTCATCTCGTTATGAGATGTGTGACAATCCAACGCCACCCCTGATGCCAGGGAAACTGAATCCAGCGAAATAATGGCCGCCCGACTGTCCACATAGATAGGATATCAGTTAACGATATTACATTATGCTTCAATCAGTTCTTGACCTCTTCAATCGCTATAACTTCAGCCTGGTACACACTACAGTACTCGGACAAACGAAAAGATAAACTTAAATTTAATTCCCCACAGAATGCACCAGCTCCCACTCTACCATCGAACTTGGAGCCGTCGGTGAAAAATTTAACTGTCCCGGCTCCATAACGATACCACTATTCCAATCCTCCCAGTTCATGCCTCACTGAATTAACTATAGCTGAGTACCATTTTTGCAGGCACTTCCAACTCGAAGTCGCTGGTAGCCACGCGGCCATGTTAACCACCATTTGCTTGCCGATAATATCCAACGGGACAAGGTACAGCAAAACCTCTAGAGCACTAGTGGTGGTCGTCTTCAGTGCCCCACTAATGAGCAAACAGGCTGCCCTCTGCACCTTCACCATCATGTTCCTATATGCTACTTTCTCCAGATCAGGCCACCATACCGGTACAGCAGTACCGGAGCAGCAGCTCCGGTCCAAAGCCCCATTCCCTTCCAATTGCATTTTTACAAGAGTAGAGCGCCACATTGGCCTTCTTCACTTTTTCTATCGTGTTTGGTTTCCAGCTGAGCTTATGGTCCAAAAGAATCCCTAGGAATCTCGCCTTATCAGTAAGAACCAGCATAGTACAATTCAGACTTGGTGGAACCATTGCTGGAATTTTATCTCTCTTATAGTAAATAGAACCATCTCTGTTTTAGATGGGTTAATCCACAACCACGTCTGCTGGCCCAACCCGCAGTGAATGATAATCCATTCTGCAACACATCCGTGATTGTACCCAGGTGCTTACCCGAGACAGCTATCGGTACGTCATCGGTATAAGCAACCACACCTATTCCTTCCCCTCCGGTTCCAATAGTAGTCCATTGATTACTACATTCCAGAGAAGGGGAGAGAGGACACCTACCTGGGGACTTCCCCGAACAACCCGTCTTCTGGCGGAATCTTCCCTCATCCCCGCTATGACTCTTCGACTACCTAGCAAATGAATAATTAGCCTGGTTACTGGGTCTTCGATCTCAAAAGGCAGCAACGCTTCCATAATTGCTTCCACCTTCACGTTATTGAACGCGCCGAATGCGTCTCGATATCGAAACGCCACCAACGACAATTCCTGAAAATCCAGTGACTTCTCAATTGTCCGAACCAAAGTATGTAATGCCGTATCCACTAACTTGCCCTTGAGACTGAGCCCAGTTTGTGGGTACAATTTTTGAACGAATATAGATATCCAGCATCCTTTCCATAATTTTCAGCAGAAAAGATGACAAAGATATGACGGGTTTAAAGCCCTTTGGGTTGCTATGCAAGCTTCTCTCCCGCCTTCGGCATGAAGATCACCCTAGCCTCCTTCCATTTCTTGGGGATGTACTCCAGCTTCAGACACCTTTTGAAGATAAGTTCCAGCCAGGAAAGCAAGACCTCCTAGTTCTTCTGAATTTCTGCTGGTACAATCCCATCTGTACCAGCTGACTTATAAAAGACTTGAACCCCTTAATAGCCCATTTTATACTCCGCGTGCTCAGAATATCCTCTGTAAACAACAGTTGGACTTGGACCCCACAGTCATCCCTAGACCCACAACCATCCAAAGGTTCCGCAGTCGACACATCCTCACTTCCCGGGAAGTGAGTTTCCATCAAGGGATCAAGAGTCTCTTCACTAGAAACCGTCCATTTGCCCTCCAGTTTTAACAGATAGCACGAGGGTCCCGAGACCCCTTCCATTCTATCACAGAAGCACCTCCCTGAAATTCTTTGCGCCTTCCTTAATTCTCGTTTGTGTACCCTGAGGCATTTCTTATAAAAATCCCAGTTTTCACTATCTCTAGATCTTTTCGCTCTATTAAAAGCTGACCCACAGACTTTCCGCACTCCGCAAGTGCCGAGGTTCACCAAACTGGTTTTCGCTTACCCCTCAGCATTGTTAAAGGGCATGCTACCCTGATAGAGGTATTGCAAGCCCTAGTCAGAATGTCCACAATAGAATCCAGTTCACTACCCGTGTCGGGGAGTCCCTGAACTCCAAATGGAATGATGCCCTCCAATACATGCCATACTGTCCTGGGATTTCTGAACATGTACTGTTTTGTAATATTGAAATTAAGTTTAAACGTTAAGTAACGGATGATCGGAGATGGAATGCTCCTTCGCCACCCTCCATTCCCTGATCATCGGTGAAATAAATTCGGAGACCAGAGTAATATCCAGAACGTCCTGTCTATTACTAATAATAAAGGTTAGTAAGAGGACTCCCATTAGTAATTACTAATCTCACACCATGTATTCCCGTTTTGAAAGTAGGATGAACGAGTGAGATCGTCCAAGGCCGAGTGAGGATGAACGAGTGAGATCGTCCAATATTCATTAAACATTCGAGAATTTCAACTTTGCTAGGAGAAGTCCTGATAAAACATAGGCATAGGAAATCCGACGACATTCCTTTTGCTGTTGATAAACTTCCCAAATATTTTCGTTGCGATACAGCCATGACACTCGCACATTGCGTTGAATGGCGCCTCAAAACTAAATATTGAAACACATTTAGTGAAACTGTTGTTCTTTTCATGAAGAATAATTATCGTAATATGTGAATGGTAAACGCTCGGTCAATGAAATCCTCACAAGGTGGTAATCTAAATACCTTGTTTAATTGAGGCAGAAAAAGACGCAGTTAAAACACCGTCAACGTTGCGGACCTGCAGATAGCCTCTCGAAAAATAAAGTCGCCGTTAATTTCAACTTAGTTTTATATGATGGTTTTGGTATACTAAAATGCCTTTTCGATGAAGTACATGAAACTTGCGGGTTGCATCTGAGATATTAAAATGATTTATAAATTGTAACGAAATATGACGATGCTGGGATAGAACTCGGCTATTTCTTACCTGAATAATGCTTAATTTGCTTTGTATAAACAAAATTGAGATTTTAAACTTACTTTTATTTTATTGTATTTACGGTTGGCGAATGAAGCTTGGGAATTTAACCTACTTTAACCTATTTTTGGACCAGTTATGATTGTGTAAATCCAAAGGTTGTTGTTTGTTAAAAGATTTTCTTCAATTTGTAGGAAGGAGTTGAGATTGTGTAAATTTCATTTGAAGTTATGGAATTTTGCCGAAGTTATATATTACCCTGCTAAATAGCACTGGGCCAATTCTTAGGCGATTGTAATGAAATTTGGTTTCGTACGTATTTTAGCCAAGTTCTGTTGCCTCTTCAAAGGAACTGAAAGGAATTAAAATTATAATGCTACACAAACTTTCATAAACGAACCCAAATATCGTGAGCGCAGGTATAAAGTTTTCTTGACGCATCTTATTTTAAATTCATACTGATTTAAAAAAAAAAACATAAATTTTACACTTTTTATAAGCTTTCTATTATTTTTGGCAAAACCGCACTACATTCCCTAATTAAATTGTATACAATTTTTCAACGGCATACGAGTATAAAAAAAAAAAAAAACTTCTCCGCAAGAACAATGGAATTTCATTTTCTTAAATTATGAGAAATAGTTTATTACATTTTTATAACGTGCATGTATATATTTTGTGAAGAATATATAAACTTTTATTTTGTTACAATTGAATAACAATGTCTTACTAACCTAAAACTAAAATATAAATATGTTATTATGTATACATGTTTCAATGTTTTAAGATATATACATATTTTGGAATCTTACTACTCATTATTTTATGTTTTCTATTCGGTGAATATTTTAAAAGGTCAAATGTTATGTATTACCTAAAATAGAATGAACCGCCTCCCCCTCCGCAAACTTAAAAATATAACATCTTGATGATGATTAGATTTCATAACAAATTTCTTGTTTGTTTTTATTTCTAAAAATGTTTTTTATACAATTGGTGCCCTAGGTGCAACGATCGACGCAATTAAGTCATTGGTAACCATTTATGTTATATCCTTATCCGCCATATTTCAAATACATAAATAGTTTATCGAGACAATGCAAACATCATTAAAATACTAAACCAACAACAAGGAAGATAATTAAGATTTATGGCCGAATTCATTTCCCACCCCATTCACCCACCTACCTTCCAATGTTTGTTCTATATACAAAAATATAATCTTAATATTTTGGAAATTTTATAAAAGTCACGGACAATGTTTATATATTCATTATGTATATACCTGAGTAAATGTCTCAAGGGTTTCGGAATTATTTTTTTTTTGTCGGCCGAAAGTAAATAATCGTGCGACGATTAAATTAAAAGGTAAAAAAAAAAAAATATTGAATGCTGATAAAAATTAACTAATTATCACTGAAGAAATGTGATTTTTAAACATCTTGGATTATAATTTAATTAGGCCAAATATATATACGTGTATACAATGTACAATGCTTGCGATTACGGTTGAATGACTCGCAAAATCACTCGATTGGTAAAAAGAAATGAGCATACAACAACAAAAAATGAAAGGTCTTGTATCTGTGTAGTGGTGAAAGAGTGAAATTTCCAAAATGGTGGAAATCGATTGTGTTTCCATATTTCGTATATAAAATGGCGAATGAATGATCATGTATTACAACATCTTAAGTAATGATGTATTATCGCACGTATCTTAATTATCGCCAATCTCATAATTTATTACTTTCTTTATGTTGGTGTAAAATGTGTAAATATAGAAACATATTTTAATGGTGTAAGGCAAGGTCATATAATGAAGTAATGTTCGGTCGGTAGTGATGCTTCTTAACCTTTAGTAAATACGGTGAATATGTGCTGTTTTATGTATATACAATAAAATTACAATTTCAGTGATGCGCAATTAATTTGGTTGTATATAGTCTTAAGGTTACAGCACTTCAAGCGTTGCGACTGCGATTCTAATCAATTTACAACGTCTGCTGACGTAATTTAAATTTTAAACACTTCTTGCAACGTTTTTGCGTTCTTTCTATTTAGCTGTAATCTGTATTTATAGGTAAACGAAAATCTATCGGTAATACAGGGTGAGGCCATAAGTCACGTACACACGATCTTTCAAATATCCCCACAAAAAAAAAAAAAAATCTTGTGTTAAGTCGGGTGATCGTGATGGCCAATTAACATCTCCGAATCGTGAAACGATACGGTTACCAAAAACCGTTCGCAGCTCCGTCTTGTTGAAACCACATTTCTTGAGTATTATCAAGTTCAGGAAACAAAAAAATTTCTAACATAGCCCTGTAACGGTCACCATTTATAGTCAATGCATTTTCGTCTTGGAAGAAGTACGGGCCTTAGATCTTGTCTGCTGAGTTTCCGCATCAAACTGGGACTCGGACGCTGTTGAATCACTCTTGGGTTTTCAGTGCCCCAGATTCTAAAATTTTGCTTATTAACACAACCACTTAAATGAAAATACGCTTCGTCGGTCATTATTATTTTTTTTTTTAATAATTCGGTCAAATTTGCACAAAATCTTAAGCGGGTTGCATAGTCTTGCGGCAAAATTGCATGTACCATTTATATCGTGTACGGAAGCAGCAATAATTTTTTTTTCATTATTCTACGCAGTGAAGTTCTGGACATTTCTCAGGGTTCTCATTTACGCTCTCCCGAACTCGTTTGATATTATCTTGGTTTCGTGCTTCAAGCGGTCTTCCACTCCGAGATAAGTCACTAACAGATCTCGATGACTGAAAACGTGATGGTTCGTTTCTGGTGTTAAAAAAATTTCGGAATTTTCTTTGTGTTTGAATTATTGAATTTTGAGTAACAAAATAAAACTCAACAATTTTTGCTCGTTCCTCAATCGTATACATTGCTATGTCCCAAACGTTGTTTCTAATACTGAAAAATAAAAAGAAAAAAAAATACAAAATAAAAAAAATATATCAAAAATACAATGTTCAGTGACTTATGGTCCACCCTGCAAACTCGGCTTTCTTGTGAGCGTCTGCTTCCTTTTACTTAAATTCATGACGAGAGGGTAATACCTAGGTATTCTTTTACAATGAATACGTTTTTTGTGCGTGTATGAGTGTCTAGTATACAGCGATTAAAAATCATCGATCATAGACAAAATGAAGCTAAAAGCTTCAAGATAGGGCTGGATTTACCGCTTTGGGAAGCTACCGTGCAATACAACGTTTTTATCTTCCAACAAGATTTTTCATCGGTTCACAATCTTACTTTGACTCAACAATATTTCTCTCTCTCTCTCTGGCACTATATTCCATCAAGAGATTTGACCGCCTCAAATGAGGTTTCATAATCATATTTTCATTTCGGACAATGAGTGATTTATTCATCGATACTAAACCAGCCGTGAAATGTTTTCCTTGTCACCACCGAGAATGACTTTTTTGCCACAGGGGGACTCACCAATGGGCTCTAGAAAAATTTTCAGATTTTATCGGAGTTATGCAATGGCCACAGTATTTGCCGGATTTAAATCCTTTCAATTATAAAATTCCGGCAAACGGCAAAGAAGTCAGTCAGTGCTTTTATATACAGGTGATCTTACTTGTCACGTATTTGAATGAAAAATAATGCAAAAAGCATTTAAAAAATTAAATTGGATTCAAGGCAACTTTTACAAAGAGGTTTTTGTATCAGCTTCGGTAGGTGGAAGATAAAGGACAGTTCATAAATGTTTCAATGCAATCAAGTAAGTGGAAGGTTTTATTGTGGTAGCAGTATTCAAGCCAATTTTGATAGGCAACGTAAATAGAAAACCAAGCGAATAAGATTTGAAAAGGAAATATTCTCTTAGATATATGTTGTTTTATCAACGAAATTGTTAACTAGTTTCTTCACCCATTTGAAAGAGAAGATGACGCAATTCATGCTATTTCCACTTATCGTCATTAAGATAGCAAACAAACAGCAAATGATAATAACATTTGTGAAGATTATGTGCTGTGTAATATGTGCTTACTACAACGGGTTGTTTCTAATCAGTAGAAAATTAAGCGGCTGATCCTTTTACCTCAAGGAAACAATCCTGTTGTAGACTCATTTTCATATCGTTCTCTCTGTGTGCAAGAAATTGCTATTAGAATACTCTACATCACTGCCAAAAAACACGGTACTGTACTTTCTCAAAATGCTTTGCTAAAGAACAGCAATATCATGGTGCGGTATGTAATAGAAGGATTGATAGCCAAACCTTGTTGAGGCCATCCAAACATAGATTTTATCAGTTAGCTTAAGATTAGAAGACCAAAAAATAAAAATGATATTAATAGCAGCAGGAAACATGTAGGGAAGTGGCATCCCTAACTTATTTGGGCATAAGATCAAATCAAATCAGGAGCCACGATGGACGAGATGCTGAATGATGGATGATAAACACAAAATTGAAGTTGGCTGGAAGAGAATCGCCGTAGCAAAAAAAATATGCGCCCTATTGCGTTAACTGCTTGAAAACGCCCTAGAATATAATAAATATGATTAGTTTCGTCCGCGAGTTAGCTTTCGATCGTTTTTCGATCGTCAGCCTGTATTACTTTGAATGTAACAGTTGTTTGTAATAGTAGTCACGAGTTACTTGAGTTGCGATTCTCCATTATTTTCGACTAAGAGAACGTCGACTTGATGAAATTTCGGATAAATTTTCGGGATTTCGAATTGAACTAGCCGGACTATACTTTACACGAGGATACTTGGAAATTATAATTTAGCGCTCTGCATAATGCGTAAATTATTCACAGTTAACACATTTAATATTTTCATCAACGGGTTTCTGGAATTCCTCCTCTGATTGTCATAATAATCATCGTCATGTCATCCGACATTTTCCCTTCGCTGTTTTCTAGTTAACATATACGATAAAGAAGTGTTTTTGTATATACGATAAAGAAGTGACATTAAAGTGACCATGTACTTCTTTTAGAAGCAAGATAGTTCTTTTTCGCTTTTTTACTTTCTCTTAAGTAGTAAAATGAAGTTAAAGTATTCATCAAAATTTTTAACTTCGAGGTTTTTGCAGTTTTACCATTCGCTATATCGCCTAAGTTCGAAAAAGTGTCCTCTACAGCCCAGACTGATCGAAATGAAACTTCATATACTTAATTTTTTCCATAATTATCTCCCAAATTATGGATGATTTTTGGGTGAAATCAGTCCACCGGAAGTCAGAAGAAAACTGACTGAACTAAAAGGTTCTTAAGCGGAAATAACAATTTTTGCCAAAAAACTTTTTTTTAAAAAAAAATCGGCCCTGTTCAGCCCAGATGGATCGATTGATCGTCGAACTGAAATTTCGTTCTTAAAAATTTACCATAAATTGGGAGATCGCAGTGATGTTTGGTCGAAATCGGTCCTCCGGAAGTGGTAGCTTCCATAGGAGTTTTTTCGGTTTTTGCAATTATTTTGAAAAATATGTAATATTTAAGAAAAACGATTAAAATCAAAATGATTTTGATAGCGAATTCTTTTATGTTTTTGATGTAAATCAAATCTCCGATAGTTAAAAAGAATACGAAAAAAATTTGATGTGTTTTTATCGTAGTGTGCCTAAACCCAAATGCCGAAAACAAAAACCATTTTGATAAAAATTCAAAAGACGCGTTTGACGTATTTGACATATTTGCGATTGACGTATTATATGTATGTATATAAATATCTGTATGTGGTAGTTAAAATGTAAGTTTTATACAAAATTTGTATAATTTGGTTTAAATTTTTCCGGGAATGATAGGTTTAAAAAAATAATTTATTTCACCAAAATTCGGCAGCTCTACAGTCTCCAGTGGCACTATTCTGGTAATTTCCCGGGAATAGGGAATTGGGGAAAGAATTTATATGGAATTTTTTTTAAACATGTTTTTTCTGTCATACTGAGGTAAAAAGTTAGTGATGGGGAATGATTTTCCCTGCCAATTTAGATATGGAAAAATTATTTTCAGTTTATAAATATTTACATCAAACCTTTCTCCTCAGTAGGCCGAAAAAAAATATTTGAACAGAAATTACATATATGTAAATTGTTTTCCCAGTTCCCTATTCCCGGGAATTACAAGAATAGTGAGTGCCACAGGCGAATTTCGACTATTGAGCGGATATCCTTGCGAAATGTGGTAGAAATTTGTTCCGGGTCCAGAAATGTTTTTTTCGAAAATGGTAAAATGGACAATTTGAGTAGAATTATGTCATTTCTTTACCGATTTGAATAAATCATGGTTGACGTGCCCAGTGTTCGGTTCTGGAAAAACGCTAATTAATTATGCTTTTTCTAGCGATTAATTTGAAACTTGGTTTGTATATCAAAAATGGGGTGCCAATAAAAGTTCTTGTTATATTGGAAATGAGTTAAGCTATTTATGAAAACTCTTTTATAATGAAAGTGTCATTCCAATGTCAGTTTCGAAAGTTCCAATTCAGCCAATTTTAAACTTCGATCCTTAGCACTGTACGTCCGAATGACGTTGGTTTATTGTTCAATAAGGTCCACAATATTGTGTTGGACGACCGTTGAGTAAAGATGAGTGAGTTAGTCAAGATCTTCGGTCGTCATATCTTACATCTCATTTTGGCTTGAGGAAGCACGAAATTTCGCGAATATTTCACGTTGAGTTGATGGAAAAGTGGCTACATTGTTTGGTGTCGATCATGACAATGCACCAGCTCTCTCATCAAACTCCAGATATAGGTTTTTGGTTTTTTCTTTTTTTTCAAATATAAAGGAACGTCTCTGTGAATAAAGATTCGGATCGAACGAGGAGATCATAGATGAAAAAATTTTACACAGAAATTAATGTTCATCGCAAATCGCTTTTAGCATTCGATGAGCTGGTTTCCGGCGAATTATCGTTTTCGGTAACGTTTTAAGTTTTTTGTGAATTGTATGCCACAACAATTCTTCTATAGGTAAGGTAGTTTGCTCGCATCGGTTTTCAGTATTGCCGAGCAACGTCACAAGTCTCTGAACCCAACTGCTTTACAAGATCACATTTTTCTTTTGCATTATACTCTAGACTGGATACGAAACCATGCTCGACATGAAATAAGAGCAACATATACGGTTTGGAATCTATCTAGCATTGAAGAGTAATCTAAATATTGCGACCTACGTCACATGAATTTATTTATATAAATCTTAGGTAGCCGATTTTGCTTCTTAACAGCAAGTGATTTTATTAGACAAAATATCTAAAAATATTTTCTATTTTAGTATCCATCCAATCCCCCGAAAAAAAAATTTTTCTTTCTTATCACATTAAATTATTAATTCAATTTTGTATATTTTATTTTCCTTACAATATAATAGAATATACATAATACAATATTTTTTATTTCCGTTTTAAGATAAAACAAAACACATAAGAAGCCATTAATTTCTTATACATAATATTCTTTTGTGCGTACTCGCATAAGTAATTTTCCTTTACAATCGTTTTATATCGTCTATCACAATCTGTGACAAGACCATCATCGCGCGTTTTTATTGTGCCTGTAAATCTTGATTGGAAGTGATTGACGTGATTATTGTACGTCTGGCGGTGAATATGTTAATATTCTAACAAAACGATGATGTCATATAAAAGTAATTCTATTATAGTTTGTTGTTTATAATTTCGTTAGTTCGTTAGTTTACTGTGTTACATGGTAAGTTGTTTGATTTCAAATAAACTTGACAAAAATAAAAAAATGCTACGTAAATAAAACGAGTGTTTTTTTTTTTTTTAAACAATAGGAATAAATATTGATAATGATTGTTTATTTTGATCAGCCTTGCTGATAAAGCGTATTTACCTATTATTGCAAATTCCGTTGAGAAAATTTGTAAAATACTAGTAATTTTTTATACACTGCGCAACATGGCGACAAGGTCATCGAAACATTTTATGAGAGTTTTCGCGTAGGAAATATTCTAACATTATTTTTCTTTGGATTAGGTAAATTGAATTGAAAGACGAGATGAATGGTGCCCAATTATGAAAGATTTTCCATTAAAAAGAAATTAAAGAGTCAGAAAGTAAAATTTTCACAAACTCAAAAAATCTTAAACCTTCCCCCTCTGTCGGAACCATTTAGAGACGCTTTCGAGTGTATTTACCCAACTGCGTTCGGGTCTCCCGTGCGCTAATGCCAAATTGTTGCAGCAAAATGAACTACAGTCTTCTTTTCTTCTTCATCATTGCTTCTTCTACAGAAGCAGAAGCTATTAGCAGAGAAGCTATCAATCCATCAATCATTTACGAAGGAAAAACCAAGGTTAAGCACTTAACCACCTTTTCTTTCCGGTCACAGCGGGAGAATTGTACCGTTAGGTTCCCATGACGTTCAAATGACCAAGGACCCTCGCCATCGGTATGTTGGAACGTTGACATATCTAGTTAAAAAAAGAGCGATGCTCCACGATTTCAATAGGCTCAATCGCTGTTTTCTCTGTCTCCCCATTGCAGTAATCAGGGAAAAGAAATTCATAAAGTGCGGCCTAACACAAATAAATAAAAGTTTAACGCATTTTGTCGTCAACTATACTTTAGGTTAACTTTTGATACCACGCATTTACGCCAAATCATTAACCCATTCACCTATTCACATACTCACACTATTACAGTATACCACCTGTACATTGCAAGCTCCATGTCAACCTGTACATGGACGGTGGGTCGGCGTTGAATTCTGCACTCCATCAGACGGTCTTAGTTGTGTTTATTAACATCACCGATTGTAATCGATGATGAAAATTCGATTTGCATCTAGCCGCTGATGGGATTCGAACCCAGTACCTGTACCGGAGCTTTAACCACTTGTCCGGTAAAAAAAAAAAAAAAAAAAAAAAAAAAAAAACTATACTTTACTATCGAGCAATTTTGGACGTAAATTACTAACGTACAGTTAAATTCATCAGCTAATCCTTTCTTCCTTTATCTTTACTGAAATTGACTGGATGGAAGTTTAATGTCAGCCCCCACTTGTGGGCATGTACAGGCTGTTTTTTTGCACCTTTTCTAACATTTTCATAAGCGTGTCTTTGGCGAGAGCTGTTCTTCACACGCTTACCTCTCTATACATAAATACAGGTTCTGGCTAAGGTAATATCTATATTATAGGCTCTAGCCGGCGTATAAAATTGAAAATGAACATACATAATATCGTTTTTTTTAATCCATACCATCTGTTTTGGGGTCGAATCACTCACAACTCTTTCGCGGTTTATTTTTCCGTCTTACTTTACGCATCATCTGCCAAATCGCAGATGTACGTACTATAGGGCCGTTTTAAGTTACCATATGCGCATGCCAGCCTATATACTGGACATGGAAGATGGGTCGGCCCATGAGTTTTGCACGCAGATATGGGGTCGTAGTTGTGTTCCTTTTAATCACAGATCGTAATCTCTTGATGAAAATTTCCTTTTGCATCCAACCCCTATCAGGATTCGAACTCGGTACCTCCCGTTCCAAACGCCAAAGCTTTAACCACTGTGCCATTTGCTCGGTATAATGTCGCTTAGATTTGGAGAGGAAACTTTAAATTTTTTTATTATTTTTTTTATATTTTTTTTTTTTTTTTAAAAGGGACTCACAATCCACATTTGCTGGTTCATCTCGTGAATATTGAGAGAGCATTCTGAACCACGTTTTTAATTGTTTCCAATTATTTGTCGCCGACAAGTTGCTCGACAGCATCGGCGTTACCCTCGAATTTCTCCTTCTTGTAAGTCCTCTTGCCTTTTTATGTTAATCAGGTTAACTTAACGTGCTATTGATACCATCAAGCATATCTGCAGTATACTCTAATCTTAGATTTTTTTCATAACCTGTAAGAGTGAGTTCAGTGCATTGTAATCAACGCTAAACAGTTTCGGCTTGTGGATATGTCCGCTTACTGTTATAGCAACTTCCATGTTACCCTGGTGAGCCTGCCTTTCTGAGGCGGTGTACCGTACCTGGAACAACAGTTTTTCCGAAGCATTCACAATTTTTCGTATGTCTGATAACACTTTACAAATAAAATTGGACCCTGTTCCTGTGTAAGTAGCCAATTTATTTAGAATTCTAAACGCTAAGTGCCGATATTTACAGCGGTGCTTCGATAGGGGAATTTTTCGCACTTTTGAGCTGTTTCTATGTGGTTCTACTAGTTCTTGGTTGATGCCTTGGGGCGATTGCTTACAGAAAGACTCACAAGAGTGCTCGCCATAGGTAAAGTTAAAAAGCCTTTGGATCACGCTCGATATACAGTGACTGATTGTTGGAGAATTTTGTTTAATCGCTCGGCTCACTTTATACCTTGATCCGTTCCATTTGCTGCCATTTAGCATGATCTACCCCTCATTTATCTTACATTCCCACTCGTTCCATAAGGAGGGCGGTAATGCTCTTGTGATTTTCTGGTTTCAGTCTCTGGTTTTTGCTAGAATATCTCTTTCTATCTCGAACCCTAACCCAACTAACACATATCCAGATCTATTCAGATTGAACGCCTAAAAGCGCCTAAAATAACACATATTTCTTGAAATATTTTAGAAGAAAGACAGACATTATGAAAAAATGAATGTTCCTCAATAATTATTAAGTGTGCAAGTAGAAACTTGGCTCTGAATATCCCTTCGATTGCATACAATGGGAAAAATACAGAAGGAAGGAAAATGGGTTCCTCATAAACTGCCCGAAGAAAACAAAAACCGAAGAGATCTGCATGAATTTGTTTTCTCGGTACAAAACAAAGAATTTTTTGCACAAAATCATTACGGGTAAGGAAAAGTGGATTTTGTTCGATAATACTAAATGAAAATAACCTGGTTGATCCAGGCCAGCCATCAACATCAGTTGCCAAAATCAATATTCATGCCAAGAAAATGTTCCTTTTTGTCTGCTGGGGTTGGAAAGAAGTCAAACTGTTGTAGCTGCACGTTACCTCGTCGTTACCTCGTTTACCGAAAAAGCCCATTTGCGGACCAAGGAAGGTGGAAGATGATAATGCTGCATGACAAACCTCGTCCACAGACAGCAAAATCAAAGGAGGAACTCATCTTTCCCTTTATAGGCTGGGAAGTTTTACAGCATGCCGCGTATTCTCCAGATTTGGCTCCATCTGATTACCACTTATCAGATCGATGCCATCATATTTGAAAGACTAGCGGTTCACGAAAGTACAATAAGATGTGCAAAAATGGCTCATTTCTGTTTAAATTTTAGAAAAGTAACAAGCAGTTGTTGTTGTATTTTTTATTTCATTTCATATTTCATTTCATTTCATATTTCATATTATTTATTTAATTAAAACAATTTAGCTATAAATTAAACACACTTTGAGCTTCAAAGCTCATTTGTAATGCGACGTGCAATCTATGAAAAATTCAAAAATTTTATCGTTTCCTCTCGTGGTCGTGAACTATCGAACATCTTCTGCTAAAATATACGTTGTGCTGTGCTTTTATTTTTTTCGGCCTGGTAGTCCTACAGGGCCGGAAAAAAATTGAAAAGCTCCCATGGAAGCTGCCAGTTTCAGTACACAGATTTTCACCAAATTTCGCAAAAATCGCCCAATTAATGGAAAAACGTTAAGTAAGAAGTTTGATCTGGAATAGTGAATCCGCCTAGACTGTAGAGATGCCAAATTTAAATGAAATAAATTTTTTTATCAAAACTCGTCGTTTCCGGTAAAATTTTAAAAAATGATCAGAAAAAAAATTTTGTTTGAAGCTTAATTTGCAATCTTTGCAGCTGGCACTTCCAGTGGACCGATTTCCGCCAAAATTCACTGGGGTCTCCCAATTTATTGAAAAAGCTTAAGTTTTACCCTGATCGGTCAATCCATCTAGACTGTAGACTTGTTTTGACTTCGGGGATATAGCGAACAGTAAATCTGCAAAAATCTCGTGCTCGGTAAAATAATTAACGGAATGGTGGGTACAAAGGGCCGCATTTCAAAAGGCCAAATGTCGAAGGGCCGATTTTTTTTTTTGTTTTTAGAAATATAATTTTTTAAATTTATCGAAATTCCCCGTATCCAGTCAGCGATACATCAGGAAAATTTTGTCATGCGCCACCATACACGACATAACATATCCAATACTACAAAAGTAATACATATACAGGGTGTCCCCGATTGGGATGCTAATCCGTTAAGGGGTGATTCCTTGGTTCATTTCATGAATAAAATCGTATGGTAGGGGGGTCAATTTTTGGTATCCTTTGTTGAGATACAGGATGTTTAAAAAATTTGGTTCGGGAAAAAGTACAAGCGAATATTAAACTGTAACTTACAAAATATTTATCGGACTGAATAGGCTATATTCAAGATCTTATTGGCTATCTTGCATCTGTATCCATTTAAGAGATATGACGTTTTAAAGTTAAAAAAAAAAATAAAAAAAAATGATTTTTATTTTATAAAACTGAGTTTTTCTTAAAAAAATTCCCTAATAAATTTTTTTTTTGTTACGTAATTTTAATCCGCTATGATCTCGTCAACAATCCCCAATCCGTTATTTGTACCCACGTGCTATAGTTTTTTACTTATGCGATGATGAATGAAAACACTACACACAAATTGTAGTGTAAAACAATTTCATCGCCTATTATTTTATTGATGAAAAATTCTTGTTGCAATTTTTACACTACAATTTGTGTGTAGTGTTATAACGGATTGGGGGATTTTAGAGGAGACCATAGCGGATTAAAATTACGTAACAAAAAAAAATATTATTAGGGGATTTTTTTGAGAAAAACTCAGTTTTATAAAATAAAAATCATTTTTTTTTATTTTTTTTAACTTTAAAACGTCATAGCTCTTAAATGGATACAGATGCAAGATAGCCAATAAGATCTTAAATATAGCCTATTCAGTCCGATAAATATTTTGTAAGTTACAGTTTAATATTCGCTTGTACTTTTTCCCGAACCAAATTTTTTAAACATCCTGTATCTCAAAGGATACCAAAAATTGACCCCCCTACCATACGATTTTATTCATGAAATGAACCAAGGAATCACCCCTTAACGGATTAGCATCCCAATCGGGGACACCCTGTATATATACATATAGGGTGTCCCAACAAGAGCGCCGGAATTAAATTTGCTGCCATTTTGTTAATAGGAGTTGTACGGTGATTTTTTTGACATTTGTCACGCACAGACCACACAATTTAAGAATATGGAGAAGTATTCAAATCAACAACGAGTAATTGGGCCGTATTTCTTTGTAAATGCCGCTGAAAATGCGCTAACTCTTAATGGTGTGGCCCGAATTGGATGTAATTGATGTGGAGGACTTGTTTTTCCAACAAGACGATGCGACCTGCCACACAGCACGTGAAACAATGGTGTTACTGCAGACTAAGTTTCCAGGCGGTGTCATTTCTCGATTTGGCGATCAACATTGGCCACCAAGATCGTGCGACCTAACACGCGACTTTTTTCTTTGGGGCTATGTGAAGCGAATAAGCCTGAAACAGTGTTGAAGCAGGGCTGGAAACCAATTTGAATTTTAGGTTGGTTTGGTTTCTGGTTTCTTTCAATGACAATTTTTGGTTTTGGTTTTGAAACACAAACCTATTGGTTTTGGTTTTCAATTTTTCATACAAAATTTTTTAAATAAATTAGTTTTATTC
This sequence comes from Nephrotoma flavescens, assembly GCA_932526605.1. Taxonomy (NCBI): domain Eukaryota; kingdom Metazoa; phylum Arthropoda; class Insecta; order Diptera; family Tipulidae; genus Nephrotoma; species Nephrotoma flavescens. Next base: position 11,310,987 of record OW052222.1, read on the forward strand.
ATTAATTCAAATAAAAAAATAAATACGGTATGCTTCCTAAAAACATAAAAAAATTCATCAAAAAATAAAATTCTAAAAACATAGTGAAAAGTAAAAATAATAATTAAATTTTTTAATTTAATTATTTAACTTAATGAAAAGAATGTCTTCCAACACATCCTCGTTTAAACCATCCCTGTTATCTGCTAGAATAAACTTCAACGTTGAAAACGCTCGCTCCACCGATACTTGTGTTGCAGGGAAAGCAAATAAAATGTTGGCTGTTTCAGACAATTGACCAATTTTTTTTTAAATTTTTATTTGGTTTTGGTTTTGAAACACCGGTGTCCAGCCCTGAGTTGAACATCTTAAAGAAGAAATACGAATAATTAACGATTTCATCGAAATCGTTTTAACCCGTTGCCGCACACTTTTAAATTGACGACCGTGGTCAGGAACACACTTGTTTTCTTTCAATTGTTTATGCCTGCCATATGAAATTGAGCGTCATTTATATGTTTGGAGGTGAAAATTATCACATTTTCTCACAACTTTTATTAATTACAATATGCAGGACGGCTAAAGCCGTCATTTGCCTACATATCACGGGTTAATTATCTGGGTATCGATTTTGTCCCGTGAGTAACTCATTTAAAATAAGTGAAGCAAACAAATCGAATACTTACACAATTATGTCTTTGTATTTTTCTTTTGTTCGTATTTCTGTCATTTTTATGATGAACAGTACCAAAAATCGCGATCCGAGCGAATCGGTTTAATTTTTATGGTGCTTATTTCCTTTTCTCAACACATTTCGTCTGCTCTCATTTCATATTTTTTTTTATCATAAACTAATTTTATATGTATTAATAAATTTTTATAAATAAATTTATTTTAAATTTCATAAATTTTAAAAATAAAATGTTAATTATAAAAAAAAAATCGGAAAATATATAAACTATTTGAAAACTAACACGTAAAGGCGGATTCAGTGTGTCGTTCTTTCGTTTATTCATTCTTCAAACAATTTTTTCGACCAATCATATTGCTCCAAAATGACGAATGTTTCCTTCTGCATTTTTTCGCAAGAGTACAACACAAAATATGGCGTTTAAAATGGTTAATCCTTTGAGTGTCTATACGGCCGTAATTATGTTGTCACTCAAAGGGTTAATATGAATAAACAAAAACATGACAGGCATGTGCCGTAAAGCAAAACCATCATACGCACGTCAAACACAAACACAAATGCTACTACTATATCTTTTCGGTTACACCCATTTCGTTTCACACATTTTGGCACAAAATTGATATACTGATGTGCTTGCAGTTACAGATTCGTGAGTATATTAGTGAGTAGGTAATAAGAGTTTAACTGCTTTATCTAATAATGATGATTTCGAACGAGTATTTTTTAAGCTGAAAATTAAAGGCTCCAGGTAAGGTATCAGAAGTAAATGCAAAACATTTTCCATTGTTTTTTTTTTTTGTTCAGTCCATTTACTGGAAAAATCTTCGTGATACTTATTTATATCTTAGTCACTTCCCCAGAATTGGAGAACCTTGGAGCTTACGCCTAGACGATAGCTTAATTATAATTCTGGTAGCGCACATTTCGACTACAATAAAAATTACAAGCCATTGTACATCACATCTAAACATTTAATTAATTTACCATTTAATTTTACGAGAATAGGAAGTTGCGGTCGTATGTGTATACTCGTATACGCGACTCAATACTACAAGATATAATAATGTCAATCATTAATGGTTAATATAATTATGTACTCAAGTAATTAAAACTAATAAACAATCGTTAAAAACAAAATATGTTTCGCCATATGTTTTCATTGTATACGAGGTTAACATATACATATTTTGTAAACGCGGTGGTTATGTTGTCGTCGGTCTCGGTCCTAATCTAAAACGCGTCACGCAATCGTTTTATACATTTTTTGGGGTTTGGATGGATATACACAAAATGTTTTAACTAATTTGAATAATTTTCTACCTATTTGGATAATAATTAATTTTGAATATGGTTTGAACTCAGTTTCCATCTTTCAGTGTTTTTGTATTGGGCAATGCTTGCATGCCAATTATATTATTGACTTTATATATTATGTTGCGTGCCTAAATCTAGTATGTATTAGTTTGCAACACATATAGATACCTACATACATCAATTAATAAAATTTTATAGTAATTGTTATTCTTTGACCGTAAGATGTGATTGAATGCTGCATGTGTTTAATGTATGGATTACACGATATTATGTCATCGTAAAATCAATCAATTTATATCGTTTGCGAGGGACTGTGGTATAAATGATGCATGTTTTATCTCAATTACCTTACAAATTATTTAATTTTACTTATTTATATTTTTTTTTTTTGTCTATTTCTAGGTAAGAAAATGGAATACAAATACAAATTATCACGAAAAGGTAAACCCATTTATTATTTGGCCTTCTCTCTCGAGACCACACTTGTGTAACATCCGTGGTGCACTATTTTCTATTGTTCTGTCAACGAAACTCATAACCTCGATTAATAGTTTTAGATTACAACGTAAATTTTAGTGAGTGGTGCCCACAGATTTTATTGTTTCTAAATTCATGTAATTGATCACCTAGTTGAAGTTCCATATTACTCATTCATCCAATATATGTACGTAATATTTTGTAATTTCAGTATTTTGTTGTAACCGAATGATTTCGGAATTACTTTTGAAGGGCACTTGTTGATATTTTGATTTTGTGGTTTTTTGTAATCTTTTTCTATTTGATTATTAGCTTGATACAAAAATATGGCGGTACGGCATAGCAACTTGACCATACTTTTCTAATTTATCAATACATTTTATTTTTACTACTTGCATCTTTGTCGTTCAGCGTTTTTTAAGAAACAATTATATAATTACGTGATAAATTAGCCGCAAAGTAGGTTGATAAATCAGATGCTGGCAAGCAGGATTATTATCTCGGAACTGGGGGAGTCCACCATTAGAAGGCGGGTGTTTAGAGGAACTCCGCAGGGAGGAGTAATGTCCCCCTTTCTTTGGAGTGCAGTGGTGAATGGATTGCTGTTTGAACTGGAGAAAGAGGGGATAGGGGTTGTAGCGTATGCAGATGATGTAGCAATAGCTGTCTCAAAATATCAAATATCTGGATACGATTAGGGATGTTATGCAGAATTCACTCCTGATCGTTACGAAATGGGCCAGCAAATGTGGATTAGGGATCAACCCCTCCAAGACAGAGCTGGTACTATTTACTAAGAAATATAAAATTCCGGTAGTTAGCCTCCTACCGTGAACGGCATTAGACTGGCTTTTGCTGACAGAGCGAGATTTTTGGGCATAATCTTGGACAGTAAGCTCAGCTGGAAGCCTAACATTGTAGAAAGGGCGAATAAGGCTAATGTAGCCATTTACTCGTGTAGAAACGCCATAGGGAAGAAATGTGGTTTGAAACCAGAGCTGGTACACTGGCTCTATACCGCAGTGGTAAGGCCTGTGCTGATGTACGGGGTGGGCGTGTGGTGGCCAGCTCTGGAAAAGGTAATCTACATAAGGATGTTGGAGAAGGTGCAAAGAACGGCCTGTATGCTTATAAGCGGGGCGCTTAGGACAACACATACACGCGCTTTAAAGGTTATGTTCCATCTTATTCCAATCGAATTTTTTGATAAGCAGATGGCAGCCATGTGGCTACAAGGCTCTTGGATGTCTCTCAGTGGAAGTGTCTTCAGGCGGGACACTCGACGATAGTTAGATCACTAGAGGAAGAACTGGTGAATCTAGATTATATTAAACCAACGTTGTGCTTCGATATAGGTTTCCGGATCATCTGTCCTAGGGGATCCTTGAGGAACGGATCAATACTGGAAAACGAGACACTGAAATTTTTCACGGACAGCTCTAAGCTAGACGGCAAAGTAGGAGCCGGAGTCTTCTGTGAGAAGCTCAATGTTAATATTTCTGTTCGTCTCCCTGACTACTGCAGCGTGTACCAGGCTGAAGTGGTGGCGATAGGGAAGTCGTGACATGGTTGAAGCATAACGTGGTATCTGTTAGGGATATCGCGATTTATGTGGACAGTCAACCGGCACTCAGGTCACTAGAGGCGGTTTCTCTGAAGTCACGGGTGGCGCTGGATTGCCGATAATCTCTTAATGAAATGAGCGAGTATTTCAGTGTTTAGATAATCTGGGTCCCTGGTCACTCGGACGTCACGAGAAACTGCAGGGAAGACGAACTAGCTAGATACGGTACGACTCTCCAGATGCAACCGGAAAGGACAGGTCTGGGGAGGCCTATAGCAGCGCTCAAATTGACGCTCAGTAAAAGGGCAATCGCCTTGACAGATGAGAGGTGGACCAACACTCTCACGTGCAGGGTAGCAAAACAGGGTTGGCCAAAACTGGACCTGCGGCGCTCCAAGGCACTTGTATCCCTGGGAAAACGAGATTTAGGATTGGTCGTAGGGATACTGACAGGACACTGCCTTTTTGGGGAACATGCGAGAAGGCTAGGTCTAGAGACGAATGACTTTTGTAGAAGTTATACGGACGAAGAGGAGGAAGAGACGTTAGTTCACTTCCTTAGCTCGCGTCCAGCACTATCATACAAAAGACGTAAGTACTTGGGTATGTACAACATGGACAGCCTTTCTGAACTCGCGGACTTTGGGGTGCGAGATATTTTACGCTACATCAGTAGCTCTGGTTGGTTTCAGCGGGAGTAAGGGGAGATTGGATCCTGTGGTATCACAATGGGCCATTGTTGGCCTAAGTGTGCGATAGCAGCCACTCTAACCTAACCTAACCTAACCTACGGTTACTTACGATAAATTTTCCAAAATTTAGGAGAAGCAGAAATAATAGTAATGTATATTAGTTGCTATCAGTGATTTTTCCATTTAACAAATTTAATATTTATTTATTTACTATAGAGAGAAAAGAGAGATCAAGTTATAAGATTGGTGGAACAAGGCAAAACATATGAAGATATTCAAAAAATTGTTGGATGGCCACCCATTTACGCCCACAACAGAGATTAAGAAGGAGTTAAATGTACCAGCAAGAATTCGAACAGTGAAAAATTGCCTTGTGGACAATAAATTAAATGCCCGAAGTCCACGAAAAGTGTCATTATTGACAAAACAACATATAGGGAAACGGTTAAAATCCGCTAAGGAACATATACAAAGGCCCATTGAAAAATGGTACATATAACATTTTATGGTCGGATGAAAGTAAAGTGGTATTATATAGCAATCGAGGTTCTCGACTTTATGTTAGGCGTCCTAATACTGCATACCATCAAAAAAACATTTGCTACTGTGAAACATGGAGGTTGTGGTATAATGATATGGGGCTGCTTCTCTTACTACGGAGTAGGTCCGTTTTTCTGGATCAAGGGAAATATAGATGCCGATATATACGTTAGCATACTACAGAATACTATACTGCCTTATGCAGAGGAAAAAATGTCCATGAGATTTGTGGTTAGCGGGACAACGATCCGAAACATAACAAAATTCAGGTTCTGGACTGCCTCCACAATCTCCAGACCTGAATCCAATCGAGAACTTATGGACTGATATTAAGAAGGCTGTGTCAAAAGGTAAACCCACAAATAAATAGCAGCTATGGTGTACTGTAGAAGAAGCGTGGCATGCGATACCTGTAGAAAGATGTTGAAAGCTTGTCCATTCAATGAAAAATCGTTGTAATTCGGTAATTACGAACAAAGGACATTCTACCAAATACTAAACTGATATATTTCAAACACTCACTACTATTTTTTCCCCCACCCAAAAATGTAATGAAATATAATTGGAGTATTTTTTGTTATTGAAATGTAATTTTAAAAAAATTATGAAATTATTTTCTTATTATATAATAAATAATGGAAATTTGGAAAACAAAATTTTTTAAAAACTATGCTTTGTTTTCAAGGCAGTTTGTATTGAATAATCTTAGTTCATTCACTACTATTATTTTTGCCGTTTTATCTCTGCATCTGTCCATTAGCATTAGTATTTAACTTATTTGCACAAATTTTTGTCTTCAAGCAAAACCACCGGCTTGCACGTATTATTCTTAATCAGTAATGATTACTCTCTCTCTCCATGGCGTCGATCCAACAATCCTTTTTAGTATAAGAAATAACTTCGACACAGCTGGATGGTTTACCATTCAATAAAATGTCTTGGAAATTTGCTCATAGTCGAACTATTTGACCGGTTTGGAGGCTCAAGCGGCGATTTACTGACACCCGCATCTCTTTAAGTTTTCGTCGGTAGTAAATATTATCGCTGTTCAGATTATTATTAACTGTCACGGTAAGATAGTCTTCTGTGTGAATGCGTCAAAATCAAAGTACCACGCAGAGAAATAATTGGTCATATTAACCAAAAATGTAAGATAATTTTACAAAAAAAATTGTTACAAACTCAACTTACTTATTGCTTTGTAAATAGTTCAACTTTGAAATAGTAAACTTAACATAAAGAACAGTAAAATAATTGAAAAAAATATTTTTTTTAGTTAACTATTGAGTAAGTAAATTCAACCAATATATATGTAGATTTTACTACAGTACAAAGTGAAATATGAATATCATTTTAGTGAAATTAACCGAACGATTAAGTAAAACCGACAACCTTTTAAAGTAAATAAAACACACACTGAAGAATATAATAGTTTCATACATCTTGAATTAACTTTAATTTAAGTAAAATTAATATAAATAAATTAGCAAAATAAATATAAATAAAATAAATAAATTTATTAACAAAATAAATATAAAATCGTGGTTCTTTTGCATGAGCTCTCACCTTTTAAAAACCAATGAGGTAAACATTTTGATTCTTTTTAATTAAAAGATTCGGTATCCTCTCCTCATCAGATTATGTAGTTATCAAACTACGAAAATAATGTTTCACACTTTATGAATTTAAATGAAGTAAACATCAATTGATCTAGCGAATTATATTGAAAATGCACTAATAATTGTTACTTATCGCCGATGTAAATTGCAAGTGTAAATTTATGTTAAAAAATTTTTTTTACATTGTAGATAAGTAAAATAATTTTACAAATCTATTAGTATTTTTCAAAAATAGTTAGTTTACGAAAATTATTTTTTTTTACTTTATCAATTTTATTAAATTGACAAAACATATGCTAACTTGTATTATAAAGATTACTAAAAATTAACTACAAAGTATGCTGTTTTCACAATATTAGGTTTACTTATCGATTTGCGAAATATTTTTCTTTTCGTGATAACCTCACCTCGATGTAACGATTTAAATAGTCAGGGGGAGAAATTCGGATAATGTAGAGAATTCTGAAGCAAAATATATTCCGAATGAGGAAATTTTCCCTGATTTCAAGAATAAAGCATTCAAGAATGATTCACTTTCCATATATTCCGAGTTTTAAACCGTAGTCCGAGCACAATTTCCGTTATCTCTGTTGTAATGAATCCAATTAATTGTTTGCGACAGAATGTTGTAATTACGCAGCACGCGACCGGAAGGGGAGGAAGATAGTTTTAGGTTTCATAATTTGTAAATATAATGCAAAATTTTTACAAATCACTTATGCATGTAACAAATAAACTCTGAAAACCAAAATCACCACAATCAAAATATAAAAATTATTCTTACACAAAACAATTAATAGAATTATGTTACTCTCGCATTCGGCACGTTTTTATCTCGACAGATCTTTTTACGTTCCAAATTGTGTAGGTGTCATCTATTATTATTCTTTCAATTCTCATCTAACAATAATAATAAAATTACACAAAAAAAATTCTCGTCCCGTCTCTCTTCTGGATTTCTTAATAATCTTATTTTTTTATTGCTGTTGTAAATTTATTTTTATTATTACACATATAGAAGAAATGTTGATGAACTTAATACACAACAAACTATCTAACATTTTTCTTAATTTAATTTTATTAGTTACGTTCTTCTCTATACAGCTCTATAGCATACAATATTGTATATAGTAAACAGAACTCGAGCACAGCCGCGTCGACAAAATAAATAAAATGCACTTTGGGGTTTGCGAAACTATTTGGATCATTGGCCTACAATATGTTGAATATGATTCGGTGTGTTTGTATTTGCCAACATTTAGGGTCAATATATAATCTTTGTATTTATATAAAAATAACGATTACTTCGACTTTATATAAAGTGGATCACACAATATTGATCATGTTGCTAATTTTGGAAAATGACTTTTTTTATAAATAGAATTGATTTGTTTTTTTAATTGAATGCATTCTAAGTGCTTAAGACATGTGTCGATTGTATCACATTTATCGTATATGTAGTAAGATGTCAAATTTTTGATTTTACTTGGTTTTGTTGCTCGGCCGATAATTGTACCTAGCACTGATGAAATTGATGCTTAAAATTATTTTTTTTTTGTTGCATGCTATCAAAACCAGATTTAAAAGCGATTATTGAATGAAACAAGTATTTACAAATTTTGGTGAAAATCATGTGATTAAACTTTAAGCAAACAAAATGTGTATGGGAAATGGGATAATATATTTCAATATATCTTCCCATTGCATATGAATGACTGATAAATATTGGTAAAGTTTTCATTTGAAAATGTCTTAGCAATTCTTATAAGTAAATGTTTGCGAAAATGATAGAAGCGAGAATGAATGGTTCATTATGCTCATTTTCATTTTATATTTTCACTAATTTATAACTTCCTGCTAAGATTATTATTTTTTTTTGAGTTTTTCCTGGCTCTTACTATTTGTTACATCTGGTGTGGATAGGTTTTCACACTAAATTAGTTGAATTTCAATATAACGTAAATGAACGCGAGTGAGATGGGCGTGGTTAAATGGGTATCGTTATTGATTGATGAGGTTTAGCAAGAATCGCGGATTCCGCTATATTTGACGATATTGTTCTAAACAAGCAGTGGTGGTTAAAAATTAAAATTCCACACTTTGAGATGAACTTAAAATACAACCCAGAAATTGGCGTTTGAAATCTCACTTGCTCGAAGCAATGCAGCTGAAATTCTTCGTTTGCCATACTATGATTTTTTAACGCTACGCTTGGTGTTCCGAGTTCATTTGCTCGTTTTGTTAACCCTTAAATGCCCTTAACCCTTAAAGTCCGTTATAAATGACAACCAGGAAAATCGCTAAAAAATGAGTTGCCGTTTTTGATCCATTGTGAGCAAATGCGGTACAAACTTCAAACACAGCTTGCTCATGGACAAATGTTCGGACAAAATATGACCAACTCATTCCATACAATGTCAGCTATCTCACGCAACTTCACGGTTTTTTATGGTTTCTGGAGTCACAGCCTCATTTGCAGCATACCAGACAATGCTGATTTTCCTGATTGCAGGGTCCGGATAACACTTATCAAGCCACTGCTTTTCTTGAACGTCATTTTTTCCCATCAAAAAACTGTGTTTAATCAACACGCGAAATTCTTTTTTTTCATTGTTTTGAAATTAACAAAAGTAGTGTCACTAAAACACTTGTAACTTGTAAACTTAATGATCGAAATGTTTTGAAATTTTAACAGGTATCATTTGAAGGTTGGTAGAATTTAAAAATAATATGGGCTATAAATGATGCCTCAACATCTATGTGTCGAGCCGGAAACTTTTCAGGCGACGTAATACAAGTTATGTATACATTGCTTTGGTGTATGATGTCCGTTTAACAACCAATTTTTCCAGATTTTCTGAAAATTTGGAAAGACCTAATTGGAAAAGAGTTAATCTGCATCACAAAATACATGACAAAATATTTTTCATATTAACATCACAGAGGTCATGCATTTAAGGGTTAACACTCAAAAATATCGAAATGTAAAGCTGATCTTAATTTGTAGACTATTTTCGAAGTTGTTCTTATCTAGCCATCGGTACCGCAAAATAATATGGAATTTATTATCAGGATGCCAATCTTAAAGATGTATTGGCAGGAAATTGGCTTCTAGGTCTGTGACCTTGCTATTTTAATTTTTTATTGAATCCTAGTGAACTAATAATGCTTCTTCTATATAGAAGAATGTATTGGTTTTTTCAGTGGTGTATCAATTATGTTATTCGGAAGGGGTCGAAGAAAACTCTGTTTGTAAAGAGGTGGACCATAATACGTATAACAAAATTGTCCCCCAAAACTCTGTGCGACGCTTACCTTGTGGCCTATAGTTATATATCCGAAAACGGATTGAAATAAAACGATTCGGCTCTTGCGGTAATTCACAACAAATGTATTTTTGTATCGTACTTTCCTTGAATTGTGAATACTTTTTATCGGTTTTGTTTATTTTGCTTAAGATGTCGAAACAATAAATTTACAACTAGAAAATATTAATGGATATCCGTAAGGAAAAATATGAAAAATTAAAAATAATGAAATTAATTTGTATGTGCTGATATGTGATTTTAATAATATAAAATGTGTTATATATTTTCTAATTAGAATAAAATTTGAGTGGAGATTTCTCATGTTCTAAAAGTTTAGTTTAAATCTATGCCAGTTTTCAATGTTCACTATTTTTAAATTCTTCACTAATTTCATTTAACTTTGTAACCTCCATTTTACAAAGATCATTTAAAAACGTCAAAATAAAACACCGAAATGTCAAAATTTTACCGGTTCGTCTTATAATCAGACACTCATTTCGTTTTTGGTTTCGTTTCCGTTTCATTCCGTTTCGTTTTCGGTTATATAACTAGCCGAAACTTAACGAGTTCTCTTGATACAAGAATGTTCACTAAAGCAACTTTAAATTCCTTCTTTGGACCCGATTGAATCTTTCCTCTAATGTCACTATAAAATTGATTCGAGGCATTTAAAATATTTACTGTCGTTGAACCGTTTCTTATTAAATATGTTCGCAATGTTATTTTGGTGTCACAAATGAAAACCCCATTTATGTGTTTGGCCATCTTACGGTTTCTTTTAAAAATCATATATTATTTTGACACTAACAGCCGAATTTTGGGTTCGGAAACGCACACATAATCGTAGAGAAGCTAATTCATCCTCAGCGAGTTTGGTGTGGTTTATGGAATGGCGACATCATTAACTCATTTTTATTTGAAAATGATGCTGGCAACACCGGTACAGCAACGGAGAGCGCTACAGAACGATGATTACCGATATTTTGCGGCCAGAAATTGAAGGTGTGAACTTTTACACCTTTGATTTCTTCTTGTGGGGTGCCATGAAAAATGTTCTGCGAACAATCCGAAACGTTCAGAAATGTACTGAAAAATTGGGTAAACGAACGTTTGCCACAAATAATTTTTGAATTCCATTTCCATCTTACACACCCAACCTATAACGATCGATTATGAAATCGCTTAGTTCCATCAGAGTTGGGCATATTCTATAACTTGTCTCAAAGTTTCCTTTAGATAGGGTCAAGTTTCCAACATGCTAACACCATGACCTGTTAAGAAATGGTGTAGTTCCCTTCTATGTTGCCATAGTTCGACGCTTGTTCAAATAAAATTTTGAACCATATTTCTATCCTACCTACATACTCAATTTCGGCATGATCGGTTATAAAATGGCCTAGATTCGTTTTAATTGGCCAATTTCTAGAACTTCTTCCAAAAATCATTTTAGAATTCTAATTCCATCCCACAATCAAACTTTCTCATCATACAAACCATCTTTATCCACAAGAAATGATTAAAAAACTCCCGGATGAGCAAAAATCGAAAGTTCGAAATCGGGGCACCTCGTAAAGGAATTTTCCAGGCATTGGAACTTTTGGCTCTCTTACATTTTTATAGAGACTGTTTTCGAATGTGTTGTAGTTTTTGGTAAATTGTCGTTTTTGGTAAACTATCATTTTCAGCTCATTGCTTATTCGGCTATTGGCTTTTCAGTAAACATTGTGGTTTTTGTGTTAGGTTATATCGCCTTCTTGGTCATTCGGCCCGATAATTTTTCTGAAGTGGAGCCCAAAATAATTTCCGTTGCGGAAACGTTGGATGGACATGTCATGTTTTTTAATTTATTCGTGGATTCCGCAGTGAAACAATTTTTTTCAGTAAAAAATACTGGGAAACCCAAAACAGAAGAGTACATATTTAAATTACGTTAGAGCGACAAAGACAGCAACTTTTGCTTGTATGTTTTTATAGCAAAATTTATAGTCAAAATATTGACAAATTTTGCCTCCAATCTGTCAATATTTTGACCTAAACAATTTGAAAATAAACGATTTTCAAAAATTTATTTTACCCTACAATGAACGTGTTGTGTGTAGCGGCACAAAAAATAATCCCGCTTTTCATTTTTTTCTTGACATTTCACTATTTTCAACCATACAATTCTCGTAGTGTGCGAAAAATATTTCTCATCTTATACGATTTTTTGAAGGTGTGTTAAAAATGTTGCCATTAAAAGTATTGAGTTGCATACTTGGCAATTGATTTCCTCACTTACTCTATTATTTTGCCAGTATAAATTTTACTGAAAAACTTTTTTGTTTCTAGATCAAGTAAAGCATTTATATTTTTATCTCGTGTTAATTTTACTGAAAAAAAAATATTTCACTGTGAAAATCGAGCATTATGGCTTTATTCCACTATGAAACATATTTTTTCAGTAAAAAAGCGAGATAAAAATATAATTTCGCAATATACCAAAACGAAATAATAAAAATTCAGTAAAATTTTATTGACAAAATCGTTTTATAGATGAGGTAAGTTGGGTCAAAACACATACATAAATAAATTTTTCACATACCCACACAATTGTGTACCCACACAATTGTGTTACCGAGCAGCAAACGGGATATGATTGTTCTTAAATCATTACAAAATGTAAAATGTTTTAGAATTGTCCATCTGTTTATGAATTTTGCCCACCCAATAATTACTTTGGCCAACCCACAGGAATTTAAATAAAGAATGTTCATTGATTGTCAATTTAAATAAACGAGTTTCAAGAATTGTCCATCTGTCCATGAATTTTGTCCACCCAATTATTAGTTTGTCTCGAATTCATAAACCGTCATACGGAATATCAAAATTTTTAATAAATTTTCCTAACAAAAAACCACTAACGTTAACAAACTTCAATACCAAAAAACAAATCGACATTTCACTTTAAAAATGGCGAACGACTTATTTTGTGTGAGTGTGAAAAAAAATTACTATCTTTACATACATTTTTTATAGATGTGTACAAAATGCTGCCATAAAAATACTCCAATTTACATTTTTATAGCAGTATAATGGCAGCAAACTACCACCATCATAACCATTCTCTCAGTAAATTTTACTGACAACTTGTTTTGTTTCGTACACAATCAGTAAAATCTATATTTTTTTCTCGCTTTTATTTTTGCTGACAGGTGATTTTTTCAGGTTTTTTCGTGTTAACGCAAACACAAAGCCGTTGTCGAAAAAGCGAGGTGCTGTGCTTTTAGGGTGGTTCCCGACGGGATACTTTAAGGAAATTTAAGGCGTCGACAATTGCGAATGGAAGCTCATTTTCTAGAATACTAAGTAGTTGTTGACGATAAATGTATCTATTTTCGTTCAATTTTCAATATTGCACAATTCTATTTAAGGCAATGATAAAGGCAAGTTTGCACACCGTCCGAGCACAAAACAAATAAAGGAATTCCTCTAAATTCTTAATGAGAACAGAACATATGCGTCCAACCGGCTTGAACAAAAAAATTCGGTATAATAATACCAATAAACCAAAAAAAAAAAAAAATAAAGAAAATCGTGAAAAGAAAAGGCGGAAAATGTCATGCATTTATTAAAATTTAAGTATTTCGATTCCCATACGTGTGCATACGTATGTACGATCAGCATACAATACACATACGATTTCTATTTAGGGGATAAGCAAACATAACAACAACAAAAATTGGATTTCATTTACTTTGTATTTTCCTGTATTATTTTTTTCCTTTTATAGATTTCCTTAAGGGATGTTATATTTTTATAAAACGCATTAACTTTTAAGCTGTTCATAGCGTACAAAGACTCATCATGGGGTACGGACAAAAAACTTGAGAAGAAAGGTAAACTGTATTGGGTTAGTCTTACTGCTCGTATGTAGGGTTTCGTATTTAGTTTTTTCTGTTTTATCTCATTCACACTGGCAAATATGGCGTTAAATTTTAATTTATTTCAATAATTAATTGTGGTTGTCTGAATGTTTAATTGAAACAATTTTTCAATTTCAGAATCTTATGTATTTTCGCTTTCTTTTCTTAAAATAGCATCTCAATAGAACATATATAGAGTCTTGTGTTATATTTATATATATGATGGTGCTATGTTTGTTTAGTATGGTAATGTACGCACTTCAATTTAATAATAAAAACGCATATTTTACTGAATGGATTTTGGAGTGAAAGTTACCGATATATCCGACCTCAATCATCCACATTTCATCCTTTTTAAATTCAATTTCCGTTTTTTAGTGTATATGGGGTTTCCGGCTTTGTATATCTGTTTTAGTCTACATATGAATAGCAATACATATCTACATACGTTGATAAAAACAAGGGAACAAAATCAATTGAACATGTACAGCATGTCGTTATTACATTATGTTATGGTTTAATTGCAACCAACTTAATAATAATTTACGTATATACAACATATATCGAGGTATAGCGAAATATAAATTTTTTACATTACAAACTCGTCCTCTTCAATTGCCCACTTATTCCTAACCTGCCTTTATATAGTCGTATACGTTGTACCCAATATTGAAAAGAGAGCAATTTTATAAGGTTGAATTTTTCATCCCCCTAATGCGCATGATTCAAAAATTTCATATTTTCATCTACCCTTGTGTAAAAAAAATTCCGTCAAAATATTTGGTTGCGTAAAAAAATTAACAAATTAGGGTACAAACGCCAGACTTTTTTTTGTTTCCCAAACTAATCATGGATGAGGTAGTTCCGGACTTGGGTAATTTATATAAAATAATATTATGTGATGATCGGGAAGCGTGTTACATCGATGTTGTAAAGAAAATGAAAATCATTAATAATTAATTATTGATAA
The DNA here is from genome assembly GCA_932526605.1 of Nephrotoma flavescens. Lineage (NCBI taxonomy): Eukaryota > Metazoa > Arthropoda > Insecta > Diptera > Tipulidae > Nephrotoma > Nephrotoma flavescens. Next base: position 11,326,043 of record OW052222.1, read on the forward strand.
TTTATATGATGTAATTACTAATTAGCGATAATCGCGTTTCATAATGTTGTTTTAATGACTTTAATGACAGTGTATTGATTTATGTACTATGAGTATTATGACACTTATGTTATGCATTTTGTTTCCTTTTTATGTATCGCGCAATACGATTGTTCTGAATCTGTCCTTCGATTAAACTATATACGAGGGTTGTCTGAAAAGTCTGAATAATACTCGGCGTCTTTCTCTGTAAAATAGTTGTTTGCGGAAGAGACGAACAAAAAAAAAGTCGCTTGGGGCTAGATCTGATCAGTAAGAGGGGTGTTGACACAGTTCAGTGTGAGACGGCGATTTTGTGTGGCTGTTTTTCCGCAGTTTCTGCCTTCAGCTTGTCAAGTAATAATGCGTAGCATGCTCCTGTAATGGTTTTCCCTTTTTTAAGATAATTAATTAAGATAACTTCATGACTGTCTCAGAAAACAGTCGCCATTGGCAGTCTACTGTTTTGCCTGTATTTTTCATTTTGGAAGGTAATGGTGTGTCCAAGTTTCTTCAACATTAATTCAACAGAGCGTTGATGATATTCATTCGAATACGTTTCTAGTCCAAAGTGAGCAAACACGGCACCCAACCCATGGACATCTTTCTCATGCCATAACTAAATCTTGATTCAATATGTGGTAAACACGTTCTGTGCCATATTCATAGCGTCTTCTATTTCTCTAAGTTTAATTCGACGGTTGTCCAGCGCCATTTGGTGAGCATGAGCGACGTTTCACGTATCAGTTTTGAGACGTCTCGAACGTTCATCGACATCCAAGCTGGTACGGCAACGGGTAAATTGATCCGTCCAAAATTTACGGTGGTAAATGATAAATCGTCTTTCATTTGTCTAGACGTAAGTTGTTACGAGACGGTTCAGCAGCAGACCCGCAGATTTATCTGAACCACGCAGAGCCCTCACACGGTGATTTTGCTGACTACATCTCAGGGACAAGTGCTATGGACCGTAGAGTTTGAGGCTTGAGTGGCTCCTGACCTACACCATTATTACAGAAATTCTAAATAAAAAATCGCAAATACAAGAATTATAACCCGAGTTTCGCCTTTATTGATCGGCCGAAACTTGAACGAATCAAACAAGATCATAATAAAATAGGCTCGACATGAAATGAAATCCCCGCCTCCATCACACCAAACCGAGAAAAATTTAGTAATTCATTTTATTTATCATCTCAAACAAAATTGTGAAAGAAAAAATCACGCAAAGTATCAAATCAAACAAGGTAGTGAAGTCGCTTAACGGAATATAAGTCAAACGACAACAACACAAACAAAGGAATAAACAACAAAAAATGGCTGCCCCACGTTAAAGGAAATTTGATGTGGCGAGACCAACGTATACACCGAGCATGCGAGAGACAACGGTATTCAGCGCTCGATTACATTTTTTTATTTTTTTTTACTAACAAAATTAAATCAAAAAAAAAATTTGAAAAATTTTGAAAAAAAAAATTTAAAAATAAAAAAAAATTCTTAAAACTAATAAAAAAAATGTACCTTGGGTGTTGCGGCCTTGACGCCGTCATGCCACAGATCGGATGCTCCACCCAGGCCGTTCCGGCTTGGCTGCCGAAACCGTTAGGCACGGGCTCGCCAAAACCTGTATGTAATAACTTTTGGTGGGGGACCTTTTTGCCCGTTAGCCGAAGACACACGGTACTAAATTGGATTGCTCGCTAAAATGCGATACCCGTTAATTATTTGCCCTCGATGAATGTATTAATTTGCTGCACTCGTATAGTATGGTTTGGCATCCGTAAATAAAATGGTACCTCTTGATGATGCGGTACCCGGTGATAAAAAAATGCGGTGCCATATAAATAAAACAGCTCCCGTTGATAAAACAATTGCGGTGCCCGTTGGTAATGGCGGCATCCGTAAATAATTGTAGCACTCGAACTTCGTCGAAACTCTTTTATCTATATTTTGTTTAGCAAAAAAAATTAAACACCTTTTATACGATCCTAAACTTTTATATATAAAAAATCACTTTTATTTAGTTTCAAGCCTTTATATAGGGTTTTCCAATAGGAATGATATGATTTTTAAGTGACGTTTCGGCCATTTGTAATATGTCATGATCTGTAATTTTTTGTTTCATTGTATTCAGTAATATTTACTATTTCATCATGGTGAGATATACGCAAGAACAACGTTTACAAATTATTCAGCTTTATTATCAAAATAATCGTTCTCCAATTGCAACTTTTCGTGCGCTTTTGCCATTTTTAGTCGTAATAATTGTCCAAGTGTGCTCGCTATTCGTCGAATTGTTGAAAATTTTGAGCGTATATTTTCTTTACAATAGTCTTAAGACAGGCTTAAGTTGCCGTTCAGGCAAGTGTTGCGGAAGACCGCAATTTGTCGATTCCAAGACGTTCTCAAGAATTGGGACTGTCTCAAACCACAACCAGGCGGATTTTGATAAAGGATTTGGGTTTGCATCCGTTTAAAATTGTTCTCACTCAAGAACTAAAGCCATTGGACCACCGTAAACATCCTGAATTTGCCGATTTTGCCTTAGAACAACTTGAAAACGATAACGATTTTTTTAAGAAAATTTTCTTCTCCGATGAGGCTCACTTTCATCTGAGTGGTACGGTAAATAAACAAAACTGTCGATTCTGGTGCGAAGAAAATCCACAAATTCATGAAAACCATTACATTCACCTAAATTGACAGTTTGGTATGATTTTTGGTCTGGTGGAATCATCGGTCCGTATTTTTTCGAAATGAAGCTGGTAACACCGTTACTGTCAATGGAGATCGGTATAGATCGATGATAACCAACTTTTTATGGCTGAAATTGGAAGATGTTGATCTTGACAACATTTGGTTCCAACAAGACGGGGCTACGTGCCACACAGCAAGTGCAACAATTGAGTTATTGCGAGAGAAGTTTGGAGATTTGATTATTTCAAGAAATTGTGATATTGAATGGCCTCCAAGAAATTGTGATTTAACACCATTAGACTACTTCTTGTGGGGTTATTTGAAGTTATTGGTCTTTAGCAATAAAGCAAACTCTCTTCAAGCTTTAAAGGCAATATTGAACGTGCTATTCATGACATACGACTTGATTTAGTGGAAAAAGTGCTCGAAAATTGGGTTCATCGAATTCGTTCCTGCAGAAGAAGTCGTGGAGGCCATTTGAATGACGTTTTATTCAGAACTTAATTGTATCGATTGTACTTCACATTAAATAAAAAACATTTCAATTTCCTTAACAATTAGTGTGTTTTTTTTAAAGAAATCATATCACTCTTATTGGAAAACCCTGTATATACATATTTACACATTGTAATACGTGTTTATACGAATTACGTTCTGTATACTATCTACAAAATCAGAGCGTCTCATATCCAAAAAAAAGAAGTCGACTTTATCTTACACAATTCAAAACCAGAGTCTCTAACAAAAAATAAAATTCCCGCACCAAACAAAACTTCTAGAATATTTTGTCTTATTTGTCTCTTTTTGTTCTCTTGCGCGTCACGTTCGCACTTATTCTCCCGCGCATCAACATCCACCAAGAAAAAGAGAACACCCAAAAAAAAAAATACTCTATACCGTTGCGCTATTGCACACACGCACCCGGTGCACAGTGGTCCCGCTCCATCAAAATTTAATACCAAACTTGGCAACAATGTATATGGATCGAAGAAATCAAACCACAGACGCAAACCCCCAAGCAACAAAACTGCCGAATAGATGGTGATGCCATCAGTAAAAATAAATCAATTTTACTTATGCCATCATCACGACGATAGTCAAGCCTAAGTTTACCACAGAGAAAAAATACTCCAAATTGTTACACACGAAGTCGTAACAAAGTTTTGCCTTTCAAAAATAAATATTTAATGACAGCTGAATACTCGATTTTTTCCATTTTCACTGAGTGCTGCCATCTTCATGTTAGGATTGGAAACTTTCAGACAATCCTCATAGTAAGTGTTATAATGTCCTCAACTTATACAAAGTCATAGTGTAATACATAGTTAACGTTCAGTGTTAAGAATAACGAAAAAGAGAAAGAAAAGATCGGGACTTGGTCGGGATTTTATGGATACATTTGGCATTTTTTTGTCATTAAAACCGGACAATGTATCATCAAATATTGAATTAAACAAAAATTTGAATAAAACCGTTATTTTGAATAGAACTTATTTCTGTGTTTCTGATGCTACTGTTGTAAATGAGTCTTATTCCACATAAAGTTGCTCGTCACGTTCTTTGACTAAAGTTCCGATCGCTTCGCTTCCGCTAGTTTGACGGAGTTGACAGTGAAGCCTGAGGTAGATGCATTACCGTATATTTTTAATATTAGTGTTGAATCGGATATTTTCGCTATTGATATTAATACCAGATTGAGTCCTTTACACCAGGACAGTTTATTTAGGATAATTGATGAAAATTATATGAAAAATGAACATATACTGTCTATCTGTCAAGACTACAAAATGAAAATTAGATTGACCACTGATGTGTCAATTCATTGTTCAGCAAGACGATAGTCAATTCGCGGGAAAAATGAAATTAACTAAATCATTAATGATCTATTGAAAAGAAACACTATACGTCCAAGTGATTCGCAATATTCATCACCTATCGTGCTCGTTAAAAAAAGTGGTGAGACAAGGATGTGTGTCGACTGTCGGGCATTAAATAAATTATCTATTCGCAGCAATTACCCACTTCCGCTTATTGAGGACTGCTTAGAGTACTTGGAAGGAAAAAAAATACTTGAGAGTACTTGATTTGTGCAGTGGTTTTCACCATGTCAAAATGGCAGAAGATTCAATTTCATTTACATCGTTCGTAACACCTCAGGTTCAGCAGTATGAATATCTTGACATGCCGTTTCGACTTAAAAATGGTCCCAGTAGCTTTTAACGGTTTATTTTCGGTGTTTTAAGAGAGTTTATTGAATCCCGACTCATCATTGTTTATATGGCTGATATTCCGATAGCAACTAGGACGATTCCGGAACATTTTGATTTGTGACAAACAGTGATATTGAAGCAATCCGTCATTACCCAGTGCCTACGAATGCCAAGCAGGTTCAATCTTGTTTGGGGCTTTTCTCATACTTCTGACGCTTCATTCCATTTTTTCCAAAATTGTTAAACCACTTCTTGATTTGGTTAAACAAAATAACAACTTCCGTTTAACCGATGAGTGTAAGCAAGGTTTTACCATATTGCGATATCAGTTGTCTTCTGCTCCGGTGCTTGCTCTATACAGTACGCGAGACTGAGTTGCTCTGCAATGCTAGTGCTATGGGATACGGTAGTGTGTTGTTGCAAAAACAGGAAGACGGAAAATTGCATCCAGTGGCATATTTTACAGTTTCGAACTAGAAACCTTGGCTATCATTAATTCCTTGCGTCGTTTCCGGGTGTATTTGGGTGGAATCCCATTTCGAATTGTTACTGATTGCAACTCGCTTACAATGACGTTAAGTAAGAGGAATGTTAATGCTCGTATTGCTCGTTGCCATTGGTGCTGATGATATCGAAATGCAATTGTAAACAACACAGAATCGAGGTTCCGATATTGTTTGTGTCCGTCACCGCCTGGAACATAAATCATCCAAATTGTTTGAATTGGGTAACGGATTGGTTTATCGACGAGGCGTTTCCGGTAGATTATTACTATACGTGCCCAAGGAGATGGAGGACAACGTCATTCGTTTGATTCATGAAAAAATTGGTCAAGCGAAAGAAAAATTTGTGAAGAACCATTATTAGAAAAATAGCGGCGAAGCTGAAAGGAACGTAAAAAAGAATAAAGGAATTATATGTGTAAAAGTAAAAACATAATAAATAAATTTATTAAAAAGTGTACTATAATAGAGATATTACCTCTTCCGCCACCATTGATTTATTTTTTATTATTATAAAATCAATTATATCAATCTTTGTATGCGGTAAAGACCATCTCTCAACATGTTGTTGTTGTCCTCATTGTCATATAACTGCAATGACAATTCTTAAGAAGTCGCTGTAATTTTCAATTCATTGAGTTTAAGGCTGCTGGCTCGACTGAGATTTTACTCGCACTCACAGTCTGAAGTTAGTAATTAGCAATTTTTGCTCAATAAAATTCGTCTACATTTTTTGACGTCGCTTCATTCGATTGAAACTGATCGAAAGACTTTTTGCGTATTTTTTTTTTCTTTATAAAGAGTCATTCAATAGGGAAGGTTTTAGCATTGAACAACGTGTGCTCATCATCAATTTTTATTTTCAAAATCAGCATCTCGAAAACGGAAGGTCTGTTGAAAACATTGTGGCCGTTCGTAGTGTATACGAGAATACCCGAGGCAACCAATTCCCCTTCGTTCCATTATGATAACAGCGATCGAGCGAAAAATCGACTCTATTATATCGAGAAATCCAGATAATTTAAAACGTTTTTATGGTCTTAGCAAACAAATTTAATTCCGTACATATAGAAATTAATGTGTGATAAAAAATGCAAAAATGCTGATAAAATAAAGTCGGAGTTAAAGGGGGCGGTTAATATGTCGTATCTTTTCAGTTGTTAAACAACAGAAATATAAAGAAGCAAAGCTTATCCCACTGTACGTAGTATACATAGCAAATATTAGAAACGCTGAAGCCGCCTGAACGGGATATTCTGAATAAATTTCGATTGCACGTTAAAAATGTCTACAATTTTCTATCAAGCAAAATTTTTTATATCTGTAGGTTGGTCATCTGCAGATCGAGCAGGGCAAATAGTTTAGCTCGCAGGGTGGTTTTTATTTGGAAAAAAAAATAGAGGAGAAATTTTTTCAAGCGTTTTGATTGGTTTAGCGTGCGCATCACAAATTATTAATTTTCGTCCATATTCGTGTAATCGGCTTTAACGAAAACTAATTCCAAACTATTTGCTTTTTCTCTTTTCTCAAGGTTACTTCGATTCATAAACAATAAATCAACCTTTCTAATCGACCCCGAGCCCGCCCGCGTTGAATCATTTATTTTTGTAAACCCGAAGCCGAAATTTCGATCGTTCGATTCCGGAAACTTTAATCATGGTGACAAAACTTTTTCAAACAAAAGCAAAAAAGCTGGGAAAAGTAACTGTTCATTTGAATTTTAACATTATTTAGTCCCCAAAATTCAACAGCCCAAACAACGAACATAAGTCGAGGGCAAGAACGTGTAACTAGCCGCAGTAAAATTGAGCAATAAAACAACTGCAACTCAAAGGCGGTGACTCCTCGAGTACAAAATCAATCAGAAAATATTGGTGACGCACGCCAACATTACGCTCACATGCACAATTCGTTAGAGAGGTCGACTCGCTAGTTTCATCACCAATGACCTTTCCCGTCAAGTCGTATATACTTATGGGGAGGAGCCTAAAAATTGAGAACAACGACAGCAAGATTAAATTAGACGTTGCATGAATATGCGTCTTTAAAGAGGGTTGATACTTTGTCCCTTACAGAGTTTCTGAAATGGTACTTCCAAATTTAAAACTAAGGATGTTCGATTTTCGATTACAAGAATTCAAAGAAAACATGTGAACTGTTGTAAAGTTATAAAACATTTTAAGCTCAAAGCTAGCATGGTCTGAGCTGTGATTAACGCACAATGAACAGGGTAGTTATGGTTAAATAATTTTTCTCCTATAATCATGTATCACAGCGTCACACAAACTAAGATTCACGGACTAAAATAATTAACCACGTCCAAATTTGAAATACATCCCATTAGAGTTCAGAACTTCCAACGATCCTATTGGATATTCGAACCTCTGTCAAGGACGACCTCAACTGCACATCAGCAGAACTAGTATATGGTCAAAATATCGAGGTTGCCAGTGAATTCTTCATCAACGATCAAAATTCGAACCCAAACACGGATAGTTCTTATTTCGTGAAGCAGCTTTATACTACCATGAGAGCCTTTGTTCCTACGGACACAAGACATCCAACAGAACAGGTATCGTGACCCGCAGATGGTGCAAATTCTTTGTTGTGGATGTAGAAGGAAAACCAACAACAATTGGCATCGACAGGCTTAAGCCAGCATACGGAATACTTGTGGTAAACCCAGTTGAAAAACGTAGTGTTCGATAAAACTGTTACATTTAATTTAAAACACTACGGTTTTCGATCCTGGAGGGGAGTGATGTAGCGGCCCAAAAACCATTACACTTCGTGGCATTCCTCGTAGCAAAAATATTGCTGCTCGTTTTGCAGAATAAAGGTATTTCGCAACCTTCCTATCGCTTATCGTTAAATATCGAGAATTGCACCATAAAATAAGTAAGAAACAAGAAAAAGATAAGTATAATAATATTAAAATTGTAATTAATATCATTTATACAATATAATAAATATAATGAGTGATAGTAAATAAATAACCGCTATACACTTAACACTTTAACACAACAACAATAACTTCAATAAAACCATACAATTTATTTCACTTCAAACTTAGACAAACTTATTTTAAACAAGCTACTACTACAACTACTTAAACTTAGATGTCGCTAATTTTATTTATATCACTAATAAGATCTCATAATACCAATTATCACTGAGTTGACGTTTAGTCCAATAGGCACACACACACACACACAAAAATTTGATATTTGATAAACTTTCCAAACAAGCCTTGTATATTTGTGTTTAGTTATTATGGATAATGATAAAAAAAATTATACAACTAAAGTTAGATATAACTTTGACGTAAGGTACAAAACTATTGCATGTAATAATATTTGCCTTAGTAAAAATTTCTACGTTATCTAGTAATTATCTGCGAAACGTGGCGCCCAACGTGGGGTCATGCTTAAACCGCAACTTTTAAATAGATTCTGATAATTTAAGCAAATTTGATTTATTGATATTTGGAAACACCCTAAATTATTCGTTTTATTATAAATAGGGGATTAAAAATTATGATTATGATACACCCTATATACAAAAGCTATATGATGCTTTAGAATATGTACTGAAAAGCACATATAAACACAGCCGTCTAGAGGCTTATTCAATCGACCATTCACCTTTACATCATTTCAACGGTTTTGTTATTTTCTTCATTTCGTATTATATTCTTATGTGTTTATTAATATAGACATGTTATGTCTTACCAAATACAAACCAACAACAATTTTTTTTATACATGTATATAAAATGTATAGTACAATATACGAGTAATAGAATGCGGTAGTAGTATATGTGTTATCAATACTTTCACCTGTTTTCATATTCTGCTTATGTTTTATTTTTTCGAATTCTTTGTGTGTGACAGATGTATGTATTCATATACAAATTTTTCTTAATACGAATGTAAACCGAACAATCAGCTGATCGAAAAACCGACCGAAAGGTATAAAAATAAATAAAATAAAGAAACGACATTGAGATTTTGTACACATGTACAACATCTTTCCTTCATATGTGTCATTTGACACGCTTGTATACGGCTTGTGTAAATGTATGCGCCGCGACTGTATATGTGTCTCTTTTGTATGTCAAATCAATTTTTTTGTTTTCTTTTCTTACGTTTTTTTTATATAATTTTTTTTTGTATAGTTCTTGTGTTTGTTCACCATATTCAAACGAACAGTTTATTGTTGTTACGCGGTTTGGATGGTCGTTATTTCACCGTTAGGAGCGCGTATACTGTGTAGTGTGTATGTGTGTATGCTTTAAATGAAAAATTTTAAAGTATTTTTAAGTAATAAAACGATTTTCCGGACTATGTACTAGAGTGTGAAAATAAAAAATTTAATTGGATATTACACAAAAACAGACTGAACCGGTATAAATTACCGGTTCTGTTTGTTTGCTTTTGTTTGTGAAACAATATTATAGTTTTGTGAATAGTTTCTAGGTAAAAAAAAAAAAATATAATAAAATAGTGCTGTGTTTATTATAATATTTTAGTGTTGTGAAAATGTTTTTCAATAGTACACATTTCATTTTCCATGGAGGAAAATGTTTCGTGTTTTTCTCTATATGTTTTATGGATCAATATTTTTATCGTTTATGTATTATATACGAAGCCGGTTTACTGGGAAATTGGGGTTTTTATTTGTTTCCTGTGTTTGAATAGTTTTTGTTTTTAATTAAAGATGTTGCTCACTTAAAATTTATAAATTAAATCATCACCATTTTATGTAATTTATTAGAATACTTGACGATCATATAAATGGCGGTTGAAGGCAACAACCATATTGTTTTTTTTTATAATGAATGCTATATCAATGAAATAAGATAAATTTAATTAGATTTGTGTAATGTCCTAGTCGTTGTTTAAGGTTGCCATATTTGTTGGAACAAAATGGCGGCAAATAGAAAACGTGTTTAAATGGATTTTATGTGTATTATCTCAATGGAAGATTAAACAAATAAAAAGTAAAAGTAAATAAAGAAAAAACTATCGATAGTTTTTTTTTTGTATATTTTTTTTTTTTTTACTTTCTTTTGCCCCCGAAATGAGTTCATGACGCTTTTTTATGTATTTGGAACATTTTCATAAAGGCGACGATGACAAAACACTATGTTCACCCTAGATGAATGACCGGTATAATAAACTTGTTGATTTTATAGATCAGTCTGTAAAATGAGCTCGACGCTCGCAGAAGATCGGCGGTTTACATAATGTACCGTTAATTATTAGTATAGTAGTTTTTTTTTACAACTATTACAGTTTTACGTAATATTTTCCAACTTTCACATTCGCGCGCGGCACACTGATAAAATGTATATATTTTTGTGTAGTTTTCTTCGATTCTTATTAGCACCACACACTATACAAGCAGTTGTTGCTAAGTCACATCTCAAGACGAATAACAACCCAAAAAATAAAATAAAAATGTAATATGAAATTACCTTCAACTTAAGATTAGCAAAAAACGTATGAGTATTTTTGTATATATGAAAACAGGTTAGATCTAACGCACCTTTGCGCGACTAAAGAATAGTTGTAGTTTTTTGTGGTTTACATAACGTCTTAATTCTCGACTTGGATAAATTTCTTTTTGTGTCTTTCTCCACTAGTTTAGAAATTATGTATATGTTGGCGAAGGTGACATTTAATATATAGAACCATACCGAAGGATGATGTTGCTATGCCACATTATAATTCGCTAAAATAGAGTTACACGAAAAATTTGTGTAAATGTTGGGTAGAAAAGTTTTTTATTATTTTACCCCAATTATGTGCTGGGAAAATGCTAAAGGTGAAAACAAATGCTCACATTCAACCACCAAATTTTATTCGTGTATACACGAGTGCGTTGTGCAAAAGTAACACACACACACATACCATCTTTGTTTTAATTTTTTGTTTTCTGCATTGATCTGATTTCATTTTTAGATTACATGCTGTGTGATATACATGTCGGGATGGGGTATGTGCAAAGGACGATACGAATACACATACAAGTCTGTATTGATTTTATACATTTAATGTGTGCGTGTTTTCCAATCGAACTCAACTCGTTCAATATTTTAAAATTAACTTTTTCTACAATTTACTTTCAAGATTACGTTATACAAAAAAATTGTTGTTATTTTAAGAGAATACCTTAAGACGAGCATGATACTAAATTATATATTGATTTTTGTTTTTGTTATAACTGATAATAAAATATTTAAGCAATATACTTTATATGTATATACCTATAGAGTCGGTATTTAATTTTGATTACTGTCATTTCGTGTGGCCTACATACCTATCGACCAGTGTGGTATGCGAAACTCCATCCATGATAGCTCAATATAAATATTTAATGTCACGACACTATATGTATAGGTGATGTGTGTACATACCATAAATAATTTTCCATTTGAATAAATCATTTTGATAATTTTGTTGTTTCAATGTCAGACTAATCGTATTATTTTATTCGATCGATTACCCATGTGATAGTGATCTTTTGTCAAAATATAAAAACTAAACGAATTCAGTAAAACAAAACTATATACAAATTACCATTTCCGAGTAGTTTACTATTTGTATGTGGTTGAAACACATTGAACTATTAATAAATTGTGTATAAAATGTTTATGACACATTGTCGCCATAAATTATAAAATTGCACGATATATGTAAATGTGAAATTTATAAAATTATAATAGAACGATGCCTAACAATTCCAGCTAAATAGAAAACACAGAGATATTATGTTAATATAGGTTATCTGTAACCTGTCATGTTCTAAAACCATCGTAGTACCTCGTAGCAAAAATATTTATACACCGTGCCGCTTAATTACGAAGGATATCTTGTTTTGCTGAATAGAGCTATTTCGCCACCCACATTCGCGATCATATATCTATCGATTGTCGATAAATATCGAGAATTCAACCAGAAAAGAAATTAAAAAACAAGAAAAAGGCCAGTCGGGTTTTACAAGGTAAAGAGGTACACTCTCACAACGCCTAAAACCATCTTTGTTATTATTATTATAATAAAATATAGTGAGTGTAATAATTCAATAATAAAACTCGCTATCATCACTATAACTGGTGACCCCAACGTAATGTGACGACCTCTTGAGCCACACAATTTCGAAACATCACATTTCAAATTTTCCAGAGCGAGCATCAATTCGCCAAATACAGTAGTTCAGCTTTATACCATGGTTAGCCGAACTGTTTTCGCCTATTCACAGGCATTTGGCCACCTTACTCAAGAAAGGCAAAAACAGAAGAAATTTCTCTTGGCCCGAAGATTGAACAGAATCTTTCGAAAATTTCAAGCTTTGTCACCCTTTTGGCACACCCATTGAACGACGCACAGTTCCACATAACTATATCGACGTTTCCAATGTAGCAATCGGAGCTGTCTTACAACAACGCAACAAAGGATGTTGGCAACCATTAGCGTTTTTTTTTTTCAAAGAAGCTCTCTACGGAAATTAAATACTCGATTTCGATAGAGGACTTCTTGCTATGTATTTAGCAATCAAACACCTTCGCCATTTCGTCGAAGGCCGAAATTTCTTTATATTTACCGACAATAAACCCCTTACAACAGCCAACAGCTATTGCGTCGAAGTAAGCCGTGGTGAGCGACTGTTTGTCTCGTTCGGATGAAACACTTCTCACGGAACTCAGCGTCTTCTCCTATGATACGAAGGGGTTACTTATACGCGACTTGACACCTATAGGTAAAAATTGACCCTTCGTTCCCCTCAACATGTGACTGACAACTTCGATAGTCTACATGGTGTATAACATGCGAAATCGTATTGCTTTAAAATACTCCTGACCAAGAATGAATACTGATAAAATCAATTGGGCGAAATCTTGTGTCCCATGCCAAAAGTAAGTTCATAGCTACACGAAATAAGAACTTACAGCATGCCGGTAACTAAAACTAATAGACGACCTACAATGAGATAACGAAACAGGACTTAAAGTTCAACTAATTTAGGCTCCACCAATTTTTGATAACAAGATGGATGCCTTAACAAAAATATTAAAAGATCATTATCACAACCAGATTAAAATGCAAAACAAGTTGAACTTTTTATTATTTAGTCTAGCTTAGTAAGATACGTTTAAACTTTTGCAAATAGCATAGTTCATAACAGGAAGTGCGAAGACTATAGATGTCGCAAAACACGATATGCAAAAATGTACATCACAAACCTATTGTGTATCATGCGTGTTTTATGATGTCCTATTTATTTACATCCTGTTTCGAAACATTTCCTAGTGAGCGTGATTATTATATAGCACAATTCATGATCGGCATAATATTATTAATAATAATCAATAGAAATTTTTGTGTGGACCATTCCCGCACATATAATTAGATACACAGTGTTAATTAATATTTCTGAATAACTCGATTTTACTTTTTCGAGAGTTCTATATGACTTGCATTTGATATAATTTTTTAAACATATTTGATTCAGGTATTGAAGTCGTACAATTTAATCTGATCAAGAAAAATATCACTGATCAACAGATTTTGAAAATGATCGTTCAATAACTCTCTTCTTCTTCTGGTGACCCATTTTGATCTTCTGGTGACCCAATTTGATCTTCTGGTGACCCATTAGTTTTTCGGTGAGATTATGTGGTTTATATTATGGACATTTTAATTTCGTGCTCGTACTTCGAAGATCGATTGATACTTTAATGATTTTTGGTTACAAATTGAGCCACAGAGACTTCGGGTGACTTCATCGAACAAGTTTTTCCAATTACCTTAATAAACTTCACAAATATTAATCCAGTTGCAGTGCATCCTAGCTCAATTAAATTAGAAATATTACATTTAATAGTGACCCTTTATCTCAAGCAACGTAAAACAACCATTGTTTGGGTTAGTACAAATTTGGGTAATTAGCTAGGAATTAAAACATGTAACCTCAATAATGAGGCGGCCTTTCTATTAATCCCTTAATAGGATGTAGCACCCGAAAAATAAATTTATCTCGATCGTACATTTTTATTAATTTTGATAGCTTTTTTATCACCTTGACACTAAATTAAATAAAAATCACACAAAAAGCTAACATTTGAATTATTAGCTTTTTATACGATCATTAAATAAATGATCGTGTGATCACAAATTGCTATTCAATTCCTAAGGTGATAAGCATGATATAAATTGATTATTACGATTATCAGTCCTAACGATCGTTTGATCACAAATTTATAGTGAAAACTTGTGAATAGTATTGAAATATTGATTTTTGGGTGTGGATCATTTTCACATATACGTAATATATTCGCTGCAAGTATCTCTCGATAAATTGTGGCTTGTTGCCAAAAGGAAATGTTTGAAATAGATAACGCAAAATCACAAAGAAAATGTTATGAGTACTTAAAGTATTGGGTGTCTGATAAGAGAGTGTTGTTACTTGTTTCGATATACAAACATTTTTATTATGATTTTGATATTTTATTGATAAACCCGTAGCTAATCCAAATACACAACAGCCATAACTGTCATTGAAGGAATGTCATTGTGTGTTGTATGCATTAAAAATATTTTTATGTATCCGATCAAGGCAGGGCAAACCGTTTTTTGAATGTAATAATAATAATAATGTTATTTAATTTTTGATGGCCATATGCAAAATACCAGGCATTACGAACATATTTATTTTTATATATACATATATATATATATATATATATATATATATATATATATATATATATATATATATATATATATATATATATATATATATACGAGTATTGCGAACCGTGTGCTTGACAACTACGTATATCATAACGAAATGCTCAATTAAAATAAAACCCCGATCATCGCATCACGCAACACTCAACTAGATTATACCGGTTAAATATACATGTACTGGGAAAAGAAATACACGTATATCGCTTTCGTAAAATCATTATCGTTGAACGTATGCCAAGTAGTCCATCTGCGCGTGAGTTCACGATACTAGTAAGTGTAAATGTCAAAAAACTTTCGATCAAAACAAAGATCGCACTTCGAAACATACCAAAAATAACATTGACTTTGCGTGTGTTTTTCCTTGAACATCTAAAAATATCACGCCATCATAAAATACCCACGAGATATCATAATTATTGGTGACGCTACGTAGTGAAGTTCTTGCGATTTATATACGAATCTAATCATCTAATCTAACTGCATTTCACCACAATATCTAATTTTCTAAATCCATTTGTTTGTTCAAAAATTATTAATTTTTGGTGATAACGGTTGGATTAATGTTTAGTCTGCTCGGTTCCATATGATAATCGTTTTGTTTTGATTTCATTTTTGATTGTTTGTGTGTTTTAGATTTAGTTTTAATTATTTAATTTGTTTATAAGTTAGCATCTTTGATTGGTTATTGTCGTTTGAATTAGGTGCGGTATTCTAATTGACTATCAAGGTTTTTTTTTTTTTTTGTTAATACATTCCACGTGATTTATTAGCCATTAAATATGTCGTTGTGTATGTATGCGGATATGTTTTGTGTCTTGGGTGATACTTCCTCGATATATTTGGTTGACAGGGCAAAAAGAATTTGTTATTTTATCAAACTAATATTTTATGTAAATTATAATGGCGGTGCTTTTGGGAGATTGCCAACAGGAACTATAACTTAATATTAAATATACTACGATCGCATGTAAAACATTTTAACTCTATAAATAAAATTTATTTTTCTCTAAATAGTGTGAAACTGTGAAGAAAATTGGAAAAATAAGAAAACATGAATGTTATATACAAAAGACTGTGATTTAATTTAAAAAAAAATAAGAAAACTGAGTTTTTAAGTTTTTGTTTGTTTTGGTTTTTATTGTTGGTAACACTGTTAAAAAAAATTACCAAAATGTTAGATGTTTCATCGTTTTACGTGAAAATGGTAATTTATTTTATTTTATAATTTTTATTTTATTTATTTATTATTTTGTGACTTGACACTTTATTAAATCATTTGTGCGCTAATTAGAATTACATTTATGCTTGTGAGATAAACTTCGTTTTGTTGACGTGATTTATTAAAATTTCCTGTCAATTATAACTTAATACAATGTGATAATAATTTTATTTAATCAGCTTCATTTCATTGTGTGACGTTTCATTTTATGTTGACAGACTTTGGTGCGCGTGTTGCTCGTAACATTATTTTATCCGTTTATATTTCTGTCTATAGATAATGTTCGGGTTCATAAATCAGGTCGGCTAAAAACTTCTACTCGCTATATGCTGGGGTCAAAATTGAGTTTTGTTAGAGGGCTGTAACGAAATTAGGGAAAGAGATAGTGTTCAAATATTTAAAAGAATTTGGTGATCATAATTGAAACTTGATCAACGATACAGTCGTTAATTGTTTCGCCCGGTTCAATCTCTTCTTAAGGCGAAGTCTCATTTTTAATATAAAAAAAAAATTGTAAATGTTTTGTGATTGTTGACATTTGTAGCTTATTTCATTTCAAAGTAGGGTAAATTTTTCCAAACAATTTTGAAGTGGACAAATGATGCCATAACAAATATTTATGCCTTATCTTAGGATTAATCGCCAATTAGTCATTAACAGATTTTATTCTAATTATTAGAAGAATTGTTATTGAGTTTCTACCAATTTTCAAAATTGCCTAAATATGGCCCGTTCAGTTTTCTCCTCCTCGTCCCGCAGTTTGTAGGGTCATTAGATTCTTACATGTTCCCCAAAAACGCAGCTTCATCTAATAATTACTAAGACCATTCTTAACTATATTTAAACACTACGTTTCTTTTTTAGTTTTTTCCACAAATTTATTTATTTTTTTTTTTTTTTTTTTTTTTTTTTTAACAAATCATGCCATTAACATGTTTTCGTCCACTTGGACATCATCAGATGGACAAAAAAAAAAAAAAAATAAATTTGTGGAAAAAACTAAAAAAGAAACGTAGTGTTTAAATATAGTAAAATGAATTTCCACCAAGAAATATCGGTACGAAACGTATCACAGACCATTCTTAACTCTGGCCTCCACAAGGAAATTAACATTTTTGAGCGTCCGAACTCCAGTTATGAGCAAATTTGTCCTACTATATTATATGCGATTGTTTTCGTTCACCTTTCATTTACTGAGACGTTCACCCTTTTCATAATGCTAGTTTAAGTGCTGAAATAGGTCTCCATTAGTGGGGAGCTCATTCAGGTAGGGCGACCTGGGTGGGGAAGGGTGTATCGTGCCTAGTAAGTGGGTTCAACCTATGCTGTATAAGATAGCGAAAAATATGAAATTACGCTACTAGCCGCAAGTGGCAACACTATCACTAAAGAGAATTTATTTTGTTATGTAATTACCAGCGGAATAAAATATTAAAAGTGATCCTTAAAATGACAAATTGATTGATCTCGTAAATAATGGAACTCGGTATATGAAATCTTGAAATTTAACAATATGCCGTCTTTCCGCCATTTCTTAACGAATTACGATGAAATTTGCATAGTAGTATTATCAGGGATTTTAAAGTAAGTTTTGGACAAAATTCTAGAATCTGTTCGTGCTGGATTAAACCATTTCCATTAGGGCCATTTCCTATAACCAATCCTTATGAAAAATGGTATCTGTACATTTTACACGATATAAATAATTTTTAAACTAGAGGAAACTTGGCTATTTCTTAATTAAATTTTTCAAAAAATTTGCATCGCATACAAGGACAATTCGGAACAAATTTATGGATTACAATTTTCACTATAATTTTTTGACTTTGTGCGGCCATATAAGTTCTTGTCAGTTTTTGGCTAATAGCTCAAAAACTTCCACTATTATTAGCCAACCACACTAGATTTTTGTATTTTCCGCGGTCATATAAGTTATTTTCAGTTTTTGGCCAAAATCTCTAAAACTTCCATTAGTAACCAATACTTTCGGTTGCTTTTCTAATAGCTCAGGTCATGCTGAGACTATGTCAATTCTAGTCCATAAATTTTCCCCAAATTTCCCACGTAGTCTCAGTATGACCTAAGCTATTATAAAAACAACCGAAAGTATTGGTTACTATAGTAGAAATTTTTGAGGTATTGGCCAAAAATTAAAAAGATTTTATTTACCGAGTTCCTTTACTTCGGAGATCAATCAATTTGCCATTTTAAGGATCACTTTTAATATTTTATTCCGTTGAGATGTTTTATTTAGTGAAAAAGAGATACAGAATGAATAAAAAAAAATCCGCTAGTAATTACATAACAACATTAATTCTCTGCTGCCACTTGTGCCGAGCACTCAGACTATCTGAATATTTAAATGCTCCTCCTTCTTATTAAGAGACAACTGATTCCAGCGATTTGATTGCCCCCTGATCCACATAAATTATAATATCGATCGCGGATAATATATTATGCATCAATCAATTCAAGACCTCCTCAATCACAATTACCGCAGCTTGGTATATGTGGCAGTAATCAGAGAATCAATTAAGGTACCCACATTTGCTTCGGCTTTTGGTACCTTACTTTGGGCAGCGATGTGAACTTTTCCACACTTTCGAGATAAATGCTACCTTGACTTGTTCGTAGTCGTTTGGAATGTATATCAGGTGTAAGCCCTGTAAAGATTACCTCCAACCAAGGACGAGTGGTTTTCATTTCCACTGGAATAATCTGCTTGAAGCCGTTTATCACCCATAGGATTCGTTTTTTGTTGACCATGCGAGAGAGATTCTTCTTCCTAAGGCGAAAGGTTTTACGAGACCCATACATTTTATTAATATTAAGAGTGTCCCAATACTTCCTTTGTGCCTTCCTCAATTCTGTATTAATCATTTTAAGGTTTTCCTTGTAAAAGTTCTGATCTAAGTCTTCTTCCGATTTTGCCAGTCTGGCTAAAAAGTCATTAAAGACGGATTCAGCGTTGTGTTCGTTCGTTCCTTCCTTCCTTCTGAATTTTTTTAAAATCAATCCAAGTTGCTAAAAAAAATTTACAAAATTCACAATTCAGTCACTTTTAACAGTTTAAAAAAAATTCAGATGGAAGGAAGAAACGAAAGAACGCAACACTGGATCCGCTTTAACAGTTTAATTCAGTAATTCGGACTAATTTTCTTTCTGTCTGACGCCATTTTTTTTTTGTTTAAATTTTAGGCTAACTAAATTGATGGTTAATTCACACCGCTTATTGATAAATGTCTTTAATATCTAACCCTGCAAAATTTGTTTAGTTTGCAGTTTACCGCCGAAATTATTGAATCTTAATTTATTCAGCATATATAAATTAAACATGGAACGCGGTTTGTTTTATGCCATCTATGAATGAGTAGTACAAACTAATCATCAATTCAGTTAGTTAGAAATTTAGACAAAAACAGCGTGGCGCCGCACAAATTGTAACTCTTATTGGTTCGAAACCAGCTACCACGAACTTTTAGTAATTTTACCTACTCGCTTATATCAATAATCTGGTATCCACCTAGTTTTTATCACTTCTTACCTATTTAGTAGAATTAGGCTTCTACTGTTTTGAACCGTTAACGCTATTTTGAGCTCAGGAGCTCTCTTTAAAGTTTTTGTTTGTTATTTGGGCAATTAGCATTTTATTGGCCTAGATATGCCTTTGTTGTATTGTATTTAAACTTTTAGAAGAGCGAAACAAGAAGAGCAGTCTTAAATCGTTAATTTTGGTATATTTTGAGGCAAAGACATTTATGAAAAGTAGTAGAAAAATTTATTGTGCAACACTGCAAAAAAATTAGTTGCAAATAAATGCCAAGTTAGCATCGCCCAGCTCACTAACTCAAAAGCATCTACTAAACGAAATCTATATTTGCTTGTTCTAAAAGGTTCCTGATTTTAATTCCAATAAGATTCGATCTAGCCGAGTTAACAACAAAGTTATCTTTTAAGCCTTTGTTACTCTGTTCGTGCGGCCAAAACCCCCTTAATATAATTGTTGAGTCCTTTGGGAAATGATGACATTCGTTAAAATCTATATTATCATGATTTCGATTTAAAATTTAACGATCACGATTTGATTGGGATCTACGACTTAGTGACAGACACAATTGTGTAAGCACAATTTTTGTGTCACTGAATTTCATTCCTTAAATGTGTGATATTGCTGAACGCTAGGCCTAACCGCAAAAACCTGTTTGTCTTGTACGACCACACGGCTCTGGGTGTTTTAACTGCCCTCTGTTAATAAACAAGACAGAGAGGTCTTCCGTGACTCGACTGATTTCCCCCATTCATGTATTACTGGTTGCATAAATTTAGGGGAATGCTATAAAATATAGGAAAAAATATGAAATTAAATGTTATAAAGCTAAAATTATCGAACCTTCCTTAGCACCAGTCAAGCCCGCTACCACTCCGGGTATAACTATTTCAGTTTCTCGATGTGATGTTAAAAGTAAATAACATTTTAATTGTTAAAATTGCCACTTCAGGTTCAATATTTAAAATCCTGTTTAGTGCGAGTGAAGTAACACCTAAAGTAGACATCCATTGAAACCACTTCAGTATTTTACTAAACCGGAAAATCTTTCAATATAATGGCAAAATGACATTCTGTGACATGTGAAATAAAAAAATACAAAATCTATTACGACTTAGTTTGAATCCAAGCCCGGCTTCAGGTGTGGATCGACCCATTAGTCTACAACTACAATCATTGAAATTTTGGAAGTATTCTTGTGCTAATTTAGTACAGCCAAATTATCTGGATTTTTTTTGAAAGTTCACAATGCACTTTCACACCTTTTCTTACTCGAGCTTCTTTTGCAGAATAAAAATTTGTTTTTCCCTAATGCGGGAACTGCTCGCTCATGTTGTAATTTTCAACCTTGATCATACTCTTGTCATCTAGTATATCTGGTATTCCAAGGTCACCGGAATTGGTTATTAGAACTAAATATATCAAGACATTAGTTTGTCAGGAAAGAAGAACGAATACGAAAATATTTGTAGGGAATAAAGTATTACAAGCCAACATAATTAATCGAAAAATTAAAAATTATTTTGAAGTACTCAACCGTAATGTTAATTTGAATATTTCCAGTTGTAACTGAATTGGTTCTTTTATTTTTTCTATTTAGAATAGAGCAGGAGGTAACCTCGAATTTTTGAACAAGATAATGTGACTGAGCGATCTAACTTCTGAATCGTAAGTTAAGTTGAAAATTCGCACGGTTTCTCGGGCACAAGAATTATTTTTATAAAATATTCGAATAATTTCACGCCTCTGGTCTGTTTTGTAAACCGTTATTCAAATTTTCACTAAATGTTTTACAAAACAAATAATTTACTAGATTACTATAGTTTTTTTTATTCAGGGATCAAAATCTTTATCTGCTAAGATCATTAATCATCATCTAAAATTAGAGTTTGATAAGAAAAACTGTTTGGTCCATTTTTAAAAATCATCAGGTAGCCGTTGAAAAGTTATACCTAAGATTCTTATATCAAAAATTATCGCCTTCCAAAATTAAGTTAGGGTGTCTTCGCTCTTTTCGCAATTTTAAATATTTTCGAAGTTATTCAGCGTGTTTAATTTAATTGAAACGTCATGAAAAATTAATTTCGTAAAACTATTAATTGGCCACGTATATAAGTGTTCGCAAACTTCTTTGCCTTAGCTTAGGAGTGCCTAAATCGCCTGGTTTAGCTTTGAAATCGACGCTAAAAACAACGTTTTAATTGATGCTGTATAAAATAGCAGAATATTTTTAGTGGAAAAGTGTGTTTTTGTTATTCGCCGCTTGGGGCAGGACTATCACAAAAGAAATACTTCTTCTTGTTGAGAATTTTATAGTGAAAAGTAAATTTATAAAATTTTTAAACATATTAAAATGACTTGTGATAGTGATGCCATCTGTTGACGAAGCGATATTTTTTTTGGTAAATAATAAATAGAAGGCCGTTCGCAACAAACAAGCGTCAGTATCGAAAGGGCAATTTGAGTTGACAAATTAATGCTGCGTGCCTGACGCCGATTTTTGTTTTTGACTGAAATATCAACTAAATTGATGATTAGTTCATATCAGCCGTTCATAGATGGCACAAAATAAAACGCGTCGGATATGTAATTAAAATTAATTAAAACGTTAAGATTTATCATTCTCCGCAATATTTTTAATCAGCGATTGACCAATCTAGACAAAGTTTGCAGTTAAGACCTACGAAAACAGCGTAAGACAGCCTGTAAAACACAAACAACAACTTGCAGTTTATTATCCACATTCTCAGCAGCTTCCAAGACTATACTACGAAAATGGTACTTTGCTGTTTTCTTTTAATATGTTCGGCTATTGGCTCGCAGATATCTGTATACAACTTAAAATTTTATTTGTTTTTCTTTTGGCAAATACCAATATTTTTGTTTACAATTTTTTTTGATAGACATTATTTTGTATTTCTTTTCCTTTTTCCTCTTTACATTTAACTCTTCATTTGACGTTTAATTTCTTTGGTTCTAGTATTTTTATATATCTGTGGTTTAGCTGTCACACCCGATAACATTTTAATGTTTAATATTCAACACATTAATTTACAAATCTGCAAACGATCGATGATGATTGATGTATTGTTGATAGTTCTCATCGCCACCGCCGCCAACTTAATGATTTAAACACGTGCGTGCGCGCTCCTTAGTCTAGTCTCGCGAGAAATGATCTCATCCGCGGTTCATAGCGCAAGAAAACCGTTTACCCTTCACTCTAAAATTAGCATAAGAATTTTATTTATGTTTTGTTTTTTGTCGAGGAAGTAAAACACAATTATTGCACATTCGGTGTATTATGATCGCAAATAAATGTGCATACGATTTGAAGGTCTATGGCCAAGCGCCAACAAAAATGCAAATTACTCGTAGTGTAATAAAAATTGAGACACAATATAAATAAACCGCACACATTATTTATATTTTAAATTACAATAAAATTATAAAAATGCATTTTATTGAAATGACGAATTGATCTGTAATTTAAAACTGACATTGTAACCGGCCATGCAAAAATACATAAATATAATATACATATTCAGATATATGCATGATATGAAAATAAAAAAATGTTAACCGCCATTTTGTGTTATTTTTTCCATCTCATTACAGGTTGAGGCTGGTGATGTGCTTGTCAAAGTTAATGGTACAGATGTACATCCGTTAACGACAAAAGAAGTTTTAAAATGTTTACGATTATCAAAGGATCGGGTTACATTAGAATTAAAACGAGGTAAATATTATTATTATTATTATTTATGATCATATGGGTATTGTTTTAATGACATTGAATAAATGAGTAATATCGAGGTGAGAAATTGATTTTATTAAAATTGTTGTTGTACATGTATGTTTCTGTTAAGGAAACCACCATATTGTGGTTTTTTAAAACAAGTTTTACACCAAACGCTTGTTGTATAGTACGTGCGAGTAAATGAAGGTTAAACCGTGTTTACATGATGTCAGTCTCGAATTTGAATTGGTGAATCCAGTTTTTTATTTTTCATATTCTTAAAGATTTTAATCATGTTTTTTGCTGTGAGGCCTAATACAGTTAGGAACCACCGCTTATAGTTCTGAATAAACTCAAATTATATCGAACCATTATTATTTACCGGTAACATTATAAAATGTGGATTAGGTTACAGGCAAAGTTCCTGTATCAATACAGGCGGGTATATAATAAGCGCAAGTTTGTATCAGGGCTTGCAATTTTTTGACAACCACAGTTTAA
Organism: Nephrotoma flavescens; assembly: GCA_932526605.1. Taxonomy (NCBI): domain Eukaryota; kingdom Metazoa; phylum Arthropoda; class Insecta; order Diptera; family Tipulidae; genus Nephrotoma; species Nephrotoma flavescens. The sequence goes on from OW052222.1 coordinate 11,350,228, forward strand.
CCAGTCTAGTTCATGGTCAATCAGATTACCATAATGCCAAATAAATAATAATACGCGACTTTGGCTACTATTATGATAATTAAAAATCAAAATGGCCGACCATCTGACGACTATTCAAAACAATGAACTGGTTATGTGATCAGCTAAAACCTGAAATGACCTTTCACACGATGATTACACATCACAATATAATGACCATACATAAATATAATTGTAAATGTGAAATAAAACAACAAAATATATTCTGTTTACTACAATTTACTTTACTACATATTCAACCAAAATGTTTACGCATATTCCTCTCGCGCGAACCAAAAACCAGATCACAGCGGTATGATATGATGGTACTGCATGTCTGAATATTAAACGATTACGAATTCCACACTCATTCATATCGTGTTTTCCCCCGGTTTATTGGTTTGTATATATACACAAAAAAATGTATTTTGTTTATAATTTTGTAAAAACAATAATAATAATAATTTTTTGCAACGTAGAAAAATAATGAAAAATAAATAGAAAAATTGTAATTTCAAGAAGAAATAAATTTATTTATGTTTAGTGGAAATTTGCCAATGGAAAATTCGTCTTGTTGTTTGTTTGGCTTGTTTGGTGCGAACGAGAAGTGCAAATCAATAAATTTTTTTTTTTATAAATTAGATTTTGAGTGTAATGTTCGGCCATGTTGATGTTCTCATTCTGGTATAGAAACTCCTAAACGGCCCACAGTGTGTATGTATGCAAATATGTATATTATATATATAACACTTATTAATATTCCTGGTTGTGTATTATCGAGTTGGATAATGTTATGGTTTTTGCGAAAAACTTTTCCATTTTCCGGGTTTTTTTGCTTACTGCGTCTAGATGAATAATTGTTGAAAATTCTATTTTTGAACTACATAGTCGTTTATTTAGTAATATGTCTGATACGTGGTTTCAAAATTCGATCAAAATTTGGGCAACGGGTTTGCTAAAACAAGGGGGTTGGTTACTGAATTCACTTGTCAGTGCCTTATTTACTTCAGATCGACACTGAAGTTGCTCACTTGAGATTTAATAAAGATAGCCAATATTTTGTACTAAGACGAACCCAAATTAGGGATTATTATGTGCCGACGGCGGCACTTTTCGAGGGTGGCATTTTCTATTTTTTTTTTCGTTTTATATGGAATTCTCACTTCTTTTTTAATTTACATATACCAACAAAATTATAACAAGAATGGCATATTATTGTAGTGGTATTGACTCTTCATTACAATTTTCATATTTAAATATGAACAAATACACATGACAATTTGTTCTAACAATAAATATTGATAACATTTTATTGCAAATTAACATTGTCAGCAAAATGTTGCAATCACATCATTTAGACTTGTCTCTGGCTTTAGGGCTTTTAAACACTACCAAATTTTTTCTATGCAATTATCGTTGCGTGCAGCTTGCAGAAATTATTGAAAAAGCTAACAAATTAGCAATTGAACTTGAAATTTTTGAAGGATTTTGTGAGGAAGAATCCGTACGCGTTCGCAAAAAGAGTAGACAATTTTTATACGAAGGTCGTGATGAACCGATAGTAGCATCAAAATTAAACTTCAGCGTATATTTTTTTAATCGGATATTGGACATCGCAATTCAAGCAACAAATGAAAGATTTATCCAAGTATCGGAATATAGTTATATAAGAAATTTATGGGTGACGATTTATTGAAACATTGTAAGGACTTGCAGTTAGCGCTTATATCCGATGGTCAATCAGACATCAATGGTGTCGAACTTTGGGATGAAATTAAAGCTATAGGAAGACGACTTGATACTTCGAAAAGCGACATGTCGATAGCACTTCGCATACTGCTAAAGTTACCAGTCACAGTTGCTAGTGCTGAAAAAAGTTTCTCAAAGCTGAAAATAATAAAATCATATCTGAGATTACAGATGTGTCAAGATCGTTTAGTTGGTCTAGCAACGATTTCCATAGAAAAAGAAATTGCTGATCAATTAGACATGGGGGATTTGGTTGAAGGATTTAGCGAGAAAAATTCACTTTTAATTATTATTTGTTTAGTTATTTTTTATAAACTGAATTTTTATATTTTTCTTCAATTTAGAAATTACAACATTTTTTATTTTTGCGGCGGCAAATTCGTATCGCGCCTATACACAGAAAACTACTAGAACCGGGCCTGGTTAATTTGTACGATTATATAGACTATTTGTCTACCAAATGCAGGTTCAAAAATCATCGAAAGGTCTGGCCAACTTGAACTATCGCACGGCAATTTCAGACGATATTGATATTTTATATGAAAAAACAAAAAAACAAAATGATTTTTTTGGTATTATTCTGTGTTATTAAAAGTAAACGTCGTGAGTTCGTTCAATTGCTATTGGCGATTTCCATCGAATATAGATTCCGTTGGTTTCTACGGTGGATAAAAATTATAAAAAATGGAGGGGTGATTATGTTGTAGCCAAAACCCCATTTTGAATACACCACTATTGATTTCTAAAGCGCAAATGAAACTTACCGGACTTTTGGTAAAACTGTCGTGTTTTTAAATGCTTAACTTTTCAAAATCATTAATAAAGTTGAAAAAGCTCCTATTGAAGCTGCCACTTTCGGTATACTACTTTTCAAAATATTTGTGAAAAGTGAAAAAGCTGATATGGAAGCTGTTACTTCCGGTAGACCCATGTCGGTCAAAACTCACAGGGATCTTCCAATCTATGACAAAGCTTGAGTTTCATCACGATCGATTATTTTATCTGGGCTGATACAGGGACAGCTGATCTGGACGAGTATTGATGTGAATTTATTTTAGATTCTTTTAGTTCATAATTGTTTTTCTCATAAATGATATACTTTTCAAAATATTTATGGAAGCTGCCACTTCCGGTCGACCGATTTCCGACAAAAATCACTGGAAAAAAGATTAAGTATGAAGTTTCACCGCAATTAGTAAATCTTTAGGGCTGTGGAGAATCAATAAAATTTATTCTGCACTTTTTTTGAATATAGTCTGCGAATGGTAAACCTGAAAAAATCTCGAGGTCTAAATTTCTCATGTTTTCTAAACTTTATTTTTTATTACGAAAGGTGATATCATGATATTTTGTCTGACCCTAACTTCACTTTGTTATATCGCATGTCAACCTCTAATGAAAGACTAAATCGATTAAAAATTTAGGAATTAAAAAAAAATCGATAATGCAGATGTCTCTTTGTTTTCCCATGTTTTCCACATTTAAAGTAACCTGATTTTTCTAGATTTCCACATGAAAAGGGACCTGGAAACTTTGCAAGGTTAACATTCATTAAAATCTTTCATTTGAACTACTCTCCAGCCAAGACACTTTAAAAGTTCTGTTTTTACAATTTTTTTTAATTTTGAATGTACGTTATATTCAAACCCCTTTTCCCAGACTTACAACATCAAATGTGTCCTAAAACTTTTTCCAGAGAAAGAGATTTTTGAAGATTGATTGTTCTAAAAATCTTGTATAATCACTTTTTAGCTGGCATTCTGATCACTTTACCATATGTATGTATTTATATATGGGTAAAGTCAATCAAATTACACATCGTCAATCCTTCAAAGTAAATTAAATGCAAAACCCGTTTCTTAAATTTTAGATACCAAATTCAGACGTAATAAAATGATTCTAAAGATACACAAATTCAGCAATTTCGTAGAATTTAACTCTAAAAACGTGAGAGACATAAAATATGTCGAAAATTGTGATGGTATGCAACATCCCGCCCCTGCAGTGTGAATTATAAATTTCCGACGAGCAAATCAGAACGACTAGATTGAGAGAATTTTATGAAATTACGCTAATATTCAAAACCTATCTCACAATATCTCAAACAGTTATCTTAGATCTAGTCCAAACGACCAGAATATATTTTTAAGTCGTGCTATCCTTTGTTGGGGTAATTATACCGCTAAATTTTACGAAGAGCGATTCTTTTTAAATTGATTATAATTCATATTATCGCGACCGTTGAAACCCAAAATCGTGCCGCTCGCAAAATTGTTTTTTTATTAAATAACAATTAAATTGTATCAGAGGACAGATCAAGTGCGCTGCTTGCTCACTTGTTATTCATATACGATTAAATATTACTCAGTGGTTGAAATTTAATTTCTTTTAAATGACGTTAAATTTATCGCGATGATTTTTTTGTTTGTTAATGAGTCAATTTTGATTAGCAACTTAATAAAATATAGTCGTTAAATATGCGTAAATAATACTTTGATTGTGTGATGGGTATGTTCGCGACCGAATGATAACATGCAGTATTTACATGAAATTTAAGTCTATATAAAATAAAAGATTAGATATTTAAGTACGCTTCACACCATCTATGTACATAACTTTGAATGTGTATGTGATAATGACATTGATTGGTTTAAAGTGTTTATATTTTATTGTTCCCCCTTTTTCTTGTTGTTTATATTTCTAGATCCAAAGATAAAAGCTAAAATACGAGAGCATTTAGCGCAAACAAGTAATTTACATCATCCTCACCATTCCGACACACCAAATTTAGATTATCATCATCATTCGTCATCGACCTCATCTTCATCCACCACCTCGTCATCGTCGCAATTAATTTCACCGACTGGTTCAACCAAAAGTAGTAAATTATTACAACAGCAACAGCAGCATTTTATTGGCGGGAGTAGCACTAGTAACAATAGTCATTCACAAATAGGACGTCCACATGGTGCTTGTCATCGTGTTAGTTCGTCTGATCCAGCATGTCGCCCGTCACGAATACCACAGGCAATAAAAAGTCCGACTCATCAATCGAACACAAATTTAACGACATCAACATCATCGGCTTCAAAATCGGCGCCGCAGTCACCACACGGTGTTACAAAGCAACAGAGCAATACGAACAAACTGCTGACCACCCATATACCAACGTCAAATGGAAGTTACAGTAATAATTTTATTGGTAGCACGAATAATAGTAGCAGTAACGGGGGAGGTGGCATTCAACAGCAGCAGCCACAACCACCCCCAGCAAAGGCGAGGTTTGAGGCGTACATGATGACTGGTGACCTAATATTGAATCTCTCGAGGACTCCACAAAGTTCGGGACTTATTGCTACCCAAAGTAAAAAAGTAAGTGGAATATTACAAAATCGTTAAAATATCATAATTATGGTCTTACATCCGCGATTTCCAAGGGGAATTGTCATAACAATGAATTTGACAATTCTCGTCCCCCCCCAAAAAAAAATCGCCAATAGAGCTAAGACCACCAAATATAATTTTAAATGCATAAAATTCCCAAGCAAAATTAACCCCAACCTCACACATGGAGTGAAGTTTCCTGTTAAATTCAGTTTCAAGTTTGGAGCAGTTACTAGGAAGCATTCAATTATTCCTAGACACGGAACCATACATCACTCTTTCTCCCTTTTATCGAAATTATATAACACAATAAATAATTTAATAATAATTAAATAAAAATAATTTGAAGGATAATTAAACCATTGGATGGAAGAGTGGACTTTGGAAGAGGAAGACCACCCCACTCTTTATTATTTTTATCAGTATTATTAAAATTTTGTAGTACAAATTTCTGCGCTGCCTCGTCTTCAATTTTGGCTTTCCCAGCAGGAAAGTTATTGACGTACATTAATGACTCATCAGCGACAGTCAAGCATGACAAAAATCATTCAGGTTTCGCTTATTGGCATGAAAGAAGAACAGTATATGACATGTCTCACACTTGTCTTCTGACGTTGATAGATTTTAACAAGCCATTTGAGAAACTAATGTGGCTTGTCATAAATTAGTCATTTACTTAACATACTAACAAAAATCGACAAAAACCATTTTTTTCTTTTTCATACACATTCAGAGAAAAATGAACATTTTTGATAACTTTAGAAGCCAGAGTGAAAACAGTAAAATTCCACTTGTTTTAGTAGGCCTATAAAATATTGTTATTGTTTATCGTCCAAAAATTGGCACAATGACGTGGAATTTTATTTGGTTTTGTATTTATCCTAATTGCAGGTTGATAGTTTACGAGATTCGCCGGTACACGGTAAACGACGTAACGGTTCTATTGTAACAACAACAGCACCGCATGCCAAATACGATTCATCACCATCATCGCCAAGTTTATCATCCCAATCGGATGATCTACATCAACCATTGCAGCAGCATCAGCTCCAACAGCAGCAAGAACAAAGTGATAACAGTAAATTCATATTAAGTAACAATAAGTTAAATTTAAATTTAAAAGACAATACGATAGACGATAAGAATTTAGATACAAGTAGCTGTAGTAGTAGTATAAATAATTTAGTTAATTTAAAAAGTAATAAAACAAATAACAGTGATGATAATAGTGATAGTGTTATTAATAATATTGATGATATTGATAATCTGAATAAGATAAGTACTAATAATACAAGTAGGGAATTAAGAACAAATTTAAATAGTTTAAATAATTTAAAGAAGGAAGGCTGTGTCACATCAATATCACTATCATCGTCCTCATCATCGTCGGCGACCGTTTCTAAAACAATATCATCACATATTGGTGGTAGCGGTGTTACATCCTCCTCGTCAACAATATCGGCTCCGAAATTAAGTAGTCGCGACCAAATCGATACATCACTCGCCCACGGCTTTAACAATTTATCGAAACTACTTAGAAATAATGATTCGCTATCATCATCGTCGAATACAGGTGGTCGTGGTGGCGGTACATCTGGTATTGGCGGCGGTGGCGATCTAAATACTCCACCTGAATTATCATTTAGTGTGCCTACGTCACCAACATCACTTTCGACACCATTAATCGATGGTGGTGGTATTCTAGGCGGTGGCGAATCAAGTAATCTAAATCGTTTAAAAAAAGAATCGTCAAATTCTGTGCCAACGAGTCCTGAATCAGGTGCGCAGGAATTTCTACGACGTGCCCAACAGCAGAGTCAGCAGCATAACGGTGTGTCGCGTACATGTGATGCGGCCGGTTTTCGTACTAGCCGTTCGGAAGATCATCTACAAGCGACACAACGGGATGGTGGTCTAGGCGCTGTAATACCAATTGATATTGACGAGGATGTTAATAGTTCGTTAAATACATTATTGGACACAAGACAAGATTCTGAGGATTCACAAGTAATTTTTAAATAGCGGATTTCGTTTTTAAATTCGTAATTAATAATTTTATTTTACAGAACTCAGATCGCGATCGAATAGTTTGGACGTATAACGCTCCTGTGCAACATCAACATCATTCCTATAACGATAATTCCTCGCATTCAAGTTCATTGAATTCATCACCGCAACGGTCTGATAGTCCGGCATCACCGACATCCGTTTCAAGTTCGGTAATGTCGTCGAATTCAAGCTCTAAAGGCGGAACAAATAATAGTAATGGTTTTGGTGGCGGTGGAGGTGGCGGCGGTATGAATGGAGGTAATAGTGGTATGCATAATTTAATGTGTCCCTTTAACGGTGATCAAAGTGTTTCCGAAGCAGTGTCAAATATATCAAGTCCTGATTATCAAGACGACGATAATTTATTAAGTTCCAAAGATTTAGCAATGGCTATTAGTGATCCAAGTGATTCCGATTCAACAATATTAGTATCAGAGGCTCATCACCATCATCATCATTATGGTAGTGAAAAGGATCATCGACTAGTGATACAAGTTAAAAATGATAATCATATGCCACTGAATCACGGCTATTCGGAATTAAAAGATTCGGAAGATGAATTGGCAACGTTGACGGACGATCCACCAACCGTTATGTTGGGACAGGATGGTCGTGAATCATCACCGCCTATTTCTGAGGATGGTAGTGATGTGGATTCACTACATTCCTATCATTATTCCCCGAAGGCTGTGGATATACCATCGGCGGTACGGTTAGCTAAGCGATTGTACAGTTTGGATGGGTTTAAAAAGTCTGATGTGTCACGGCATTTAAGTAAAAAGTGAGTATAATAAAAAATGGGGTCACATCGTATCCGAATATATATCGACTATTTTATCCTAATTACAGCAATGATTTTAGTCGAGCCGTAGCCGAAGAATATTTAAAATATTTTAGTTTTGAGAAAATTAGTTTAGACGAAGCACTACGACAATTTCTACAGCAATTTTCGCTGTCGGGTGAAACCCAAGAGCGAGAACGAGTTTTGGTTCATTTTTCCAAACGGTATCTAGATTGTAATCCAAATTGTTTTAATTCGCAAGATGCTGTACATACGCTTACGTGCGCAATTATGCTGTTAAATACGGACCTACATGGCCCGAATATAGGACGACGAATGACATGTTCGGAATTTATTGAAAACTTAGCGGAATTGAACGACGGTGAAAATTTCCCCAAGGATATATTAAAATACTTGTATCAAGCGATTAAATCGAATCCACTGCAATGGGCTTTGTAAGTTTATACTTTTTTTTTGTACCAATAGTTCCTCAATTTACGTTTTCATTGCGCTTTTCAGAGACGAAGATTATCAGGCACCGCGTAAAACCGATACAGGGAATAGTTTACAAGGTCCGCCGGTGGGTCCAAATCCATTTTTAGACACACCACAAAACGCGGCAGCGATTGAATATAAGAAGGGATATGTGATGCGAAAGTGTTGTTACGATTCGAATAATAAAAAAAGTGAGTCATTCATTGTTTTGTTCCAATTTAGTTGCGATTCTTTTACATTATAATTTACTAACCTTAGCTTTTAGTTTTGTGTGTGGCTTGATTAGATTAACCTTGAATGTTAGGTGCACAGTTTAATTTATGACGTAGACTGTTGTTGGTTTTTTTCAGCGCCATTTGGTAAACGCTCATGGAAAATGTTCTATTGTACCTTACGAGATTTAGTGCTGTACCTACACAAAGATGAGCATGGTTTTCGAAAAAATCAGGTAATAACACAACAATTACAAATAAGTTTTTTTTTATTTATATTTATTAACGATTTTGTGTAATTTACAGATGTCCGATAATGTTCATAATGCGATTCGAATACACCATGCACTTGCCACCAAAGCAATGGATTATACAAAAAAGCAGCATGTATTTCGGTTGCAAACTTCCGATCAGGCTGAATATTTGTTTCAAACTAGTGATTCAAAAGAACTGCAATCATGGATTGATACAATAAATTTCGTATGTGCCTCGTTTTCAGCAACACCGCTGGAACCTGGTGTCGGGAATCAGAAACGATTTCAACGGCCCTTGCTGCCTAGTACTCATACAAAATTATCACTGGTAAGTTTAATTTTTATAACACTACATTTTTGGGTGGCACGAACTAAAGTGATTGTTTTAGTGGAAGTCTCCGTACTATTTGATTAAGTGATTTTTATGGCATTTGGCAATTGCGATTATGAATATGAAAATGATAGCCAGATTCAACAAGAATATTATTAGTTGTAAAAACGGAACTGAAGAAGAAATTTAATTTTCGAAATCGATATTCCTAAAAATAAATAAATATTGTCACTCTCAGGAAATTTTACAAGTGTTTTTCATTAAAGCAATTTAATTTAATTTTATAATTGACAAAAGTTAACACTAAGGCTAAAAAATGGATTTCAATCATTATACCATAAATTCAACAATAAGTCCGACGGTAAATTTTGAATTCAGTAGTAAAAGCTCTCGCCAAGCGCGAGACGCGTTTCTATGCAATTTGGTATTAGCAGAAATAAAATCTACAGCGTACGTCGAAGAAACCATCTACACTCCAGTTGAAGAATTAGTATTGGTATATTTACCTAAGAGAGCAAATTTCTTTCGTTTACTCTTACACAATGAGGAATATAATCCTTCGCTTTTTCTCTCGACAAGTGATAATCAAAAGCTTCATAGACTTTGTCAAGCAACACCCGTTAAACACCCGCGATACCCTCGGAATTTGATCAAAAATACCGTAGTTCGTACCCGCTCGGTCGATGAATAAAGCTCCATCGCGTTGATGCATTCGACGTTCGGGAGCGTACAAGTTGATACGTGCTAGTAACTCGATACAATCGACGCGGGAATTACTGATATCACGCACAAACAGCACGGAAGCTACATCTCAGCGATTATCTAGAAAATACAGTTTCAAAAGATAACTTCGATTCTGATAAGGCGGAAGAACGTAATCCACAGCACGCATGGATGGTACACGTCGTGGCGCGAATAAAATAAACTGTTTCTGGATACTCTCAGAATGACAATGGTAGGAGGTTGACCAAACAGGAGATGCGTACTCCAAAATAGACCGAACGAAGCAGACGTATAATGATATCAAAGTTAACGGATCCAAAAGTCCCCGCAGATTCGTTTATGACTTTGAAATAATAGCGTTAACATGTATGGTAGATGCAGGGTCAAATTCAAAGATCACGCCAAGATCCAAAATGAACCCGACCCGATCAAAGGTTTCATTGTACAGTTGATATTGATAAATAACAGGCGAGCGGATACGGAAGAAAGAAAGAGTTTTGCGTTTACTCACGTTTAAAGCCAGTATGTTGTTAATTGACCAACTTCAAACGCGGTTTAAGTCATCTTGTAACAATTTGCAGTCTAACACGCTAGTGAACCGGGTGAAAATCTTCATGTCAGCCGCGAAGAGGAGGCAGTTGGCGAACCTAAAACATTTTACAACGTCTTTAATAAATTATGAAAATAACAATGGGCCAATATGACTACCCTGGGACACGCCGAATGGCGCCTGAAGGACGGATTACCAGCGATCTGAGAGGTACGAACGCAACCAATCGATGGGAATGAAATGGCAATCGAGACTCTAAAACTTGCTAATAAAAATAGAGTGATCAATCACTTCGAAAGCTTTTGCGAAGTCTGTGTAGACAACGTCAGGCTGCTACTTGGAGTTTAGATTTGATAATAAATGACCACAAAATGAGGAAAAGTTAGATTTACCAAGAATGGAATGACAAATTTATACAAACTTCATGAATAGCATCCAAAAAAACAACCCACTAAATCGGAATCATCTCAAATACGTTTCAGTGTTAATATACGACATGATAGTTTCACTAATTTTGCGACATGCATAGTTGTACCGACAAGAGTGATCTCTTGCTCAGTATGGAGGGCAAGCTCGAAATTCGTCTCATATAAATTACAGTACGACACAATTCTGTGTTAATATAGCACACTGGACTTGTTTGATATTGACACACATCACTCCCTCTTCCTTTTTTATATTGTTAAGTTAAAAACATTTACAAAGTCTTCAAGTGTGGATCGAAAAAGTTTATAAAGTATACAAGTTATACCCATTGTGATACCACGCATTCACGCCACATCATTAACCCATTCACCTAGTCACACAACTACAGTATACCCCCTGCACATTGCAAGCTCCATGTCAACCTGTACATTGACATGGACGGTGGGTCGCCGCTGCAATTCTGCACTCCATCAGGTCTTAGTTGTATTAATAACATCATCGATTGTAGGTTAGGTTAGGTTAGGTTAGAGTGGCTGCTATCGCACACTTAGACCAATAATGGCCCATTGTGATACCACAGGATCCAATCTCCCCTTACTCCCGCTGAAACGAACCAGAGCTACTGATGTAGCGTAAAATATCTCGCACCCCAAAGCCCGCGAGTTCAGAAAGGCTGTCCATGTTGTACACACCCAAGTACTTACGTCTTTTGTATGATAGTGCTGGACACGAGCATAGGAAGTGAACTAACGTCTCTTCCTCCTCTTCGTTCATACAGCTTCTACAAAAGTCATTCGTCTCTAGACCCAGCCTTCTCGCATGTTCCCCAAAAAGGCAGTGTCCTGTCAGTATCCCTACGACCAATCCTAAATCTCGTTTTCCCAGAGATACAAGTGCCTTGGAGCGCCGCAGGTCCAGTTTTGGCCAAACCTGTTTTGCTACCCTGCACGTGAGAGTGTTGATCCACCTCTCATCTGTCAAGGCGATTGCCTTTTTACTGAGCGTCAGTTTGAGCGCTGCTATAGGCCTCCCCAGACCTGCCCTTTCCGGTTGCATCTGGAGAGTCGTACCGTACCTAGCTAGTTCGTCTGCCCTGCAGTTTCCCGTGACGTCCGAGTGACCAGGGACCCAGATTATCTGGATACTGAAATACTCGCTCATCTCATTAAGAGACGATCGGCAATCCAGCGCCACCCGTGACTTCAGAGAAACCGCCTCTAGTGACCTGAGTGCCGCTTGACTGTCCACATAAATCGCGATATCCCTAACAGATACCAGATTATGCTTCAACCATGTCACGACTTCCCCTATCGCCACCACTTCAGCCTGGTACACGCTGCAGTAGTCAGGGAGACGAACAGAAATATTAACATTGAGCTTCTCACAGAAGACTCCGGCTCCTACTTTGCCGTCTAGCTTAGAGCCGTTCGTGAAAAATTTCAGTGCCTCGTTTTCCAGTATTGATCCATTCCTCCAGGATTCCCTAGAAGGACTGATGATCCGGAAACCTATATCGAATCACAACGTTGGTTTAATATCTAGATTCACCAGTTCCTCCCCTAGTGATCTAACTATCGTCGAGTGTCCCGCCTGAAGACACTTCCACTGAGAGACAGCCGAGAGCCTTGTAGCCACATTGGCTGCCATCTGCTTACCAAAAAATTCGATTGGAATAAGATGGAACATAACCTCTAAAGCGCGTGTAGGTGTTGTCCTAAGCGCCCCGCTTATAAGCATACAGGCCGTTCTTTGCACCTTCTCCAACATCCTTATGTAGGTTACCTTTTCCAAAGCTGGCCACCACATGCCCACCCTGTACATCAGCACAGGCCTTACCACTGCGGTATAGAGCCAGTGTACCAGCTCTGGTTTCAAACCCCATTTCTTCCCTATGGCGTTTCTACAAGAGTAAATGGCTACATTAGCCTTATTTACCCTTTCTACAATGTTAGGCTTCCAGCTGAGCTTACTGTCCAAGATTATGCCCAAAAATCTCGCTCTGTCAGCAAAAGCCAGTCTAATGCCGTTCACGGTAGGAGGGCTAACTACCGGAATTTTATATTTCTTACTTCGTAAATAGTACCAGCTCTGTCTTAGAGGGGTTGATCCCTAATCCACATTTGCTGGGCCATTTCGTAACGATCAGGAGTGCATTCTGCATAACATCCCTAATCGTATCCGTATATTTGCCTGAGACAGCTATCGCTACATCATCTGCATACGCTACAACCCCTATCCTCTCTTTCTCCAGTTCCAACAGCAATCCATTCACCACTGCACTCCAGAGAAAGGAGGACATTACTCCTCCCTGCGGAGTTCCTCTAACCACCCGCCTTCTAATGGTGGACTCCCCAAGTTCCGAGATAATAATCCTGCTTACCAGCATCTGATTTATCAACCTACTTATAGGATAATCCACCTCCAAAAATGACAATCCTTCCATGATCGCCTCTGTTTTTACATTATTAAAGGCACCCTCAATGTCGAGAAATGCTACCATACAATACTCTTGCGAGTAAATTGACTTCTCAATCATGCGTACTAGATCGTGCAGAGCTGTGTCCACCGACCTTCCCTGCACAGTACGCATGCTGCGACATTGCCCAATTCCTTGGCTCAACTTTTGTTCGAATAAGTACGTCTATCAATCTTTCCAATGTTTTCAACCGAAAGGATGATAGAGTTATAGGCCTCAGGTCCTTTGGATAAGCCTGTGAGCTTTTTCCCGATTTCGGGATAAAAACCACTCTGACCTCCGTCCATTTCCTGGGAATATAGACCAATTGCAGACATCCCCTGAAGATAACCTCCAGCCAGGGGAGGATAACTGCAGAGTTCCTTTGGATCTCTGCTGGTATAATCCGATCCTTGCCCGCCGATTTATAAGGCTTAAAACCGTTCAGCGCCCACAGGATTCGTTTCCTGTCCACGATGCCATCCACATCTGTTAAAGGTGTTCCTCGATGAGCTTCAGGCTCCATCGAGTCATCAATGCTTCCTGGAAAATGGGTCTCAATGAGAAGCTCCAATGATTCCGCACTTGAAGCTGTCCATAACCCGTTCGGCCTAATTAAGTAACTAGGACTGGTTGGGTTAGTAGATAGAGTTTTCCTAAGGCGAGAAGTCTCAGAGTCTTCCTCCATTCTACAACAGAAGAGTCTCCAAGACCTCCTTTGTGCCTTCCTCAACTCTTTTTTGTATTCTCTCAGGTCTTCCTTATAGGAATCCCAATCCCGATTTTCCCTGGTGTTCTTAGCCTTATTAAAGGCTGTCCTACACGCTCTCCGATAGGTTCCCAACTCCGTGGTCCACCATGTCGGTTTCTGCCTGCCCCTAGGTTTTATCAGGGGACACGCAGCATTAAATGACAGATTGCATGCTTTTGTGACAATATCAACCATCATCGATTGTAATCGATGATGAAAATTCGATTTGCATTTAGCCCTCTGATGGGATTCGAACCCAGTACTTCCCGGTCCAAGTGCCGAAGCTTTTAACCACTGCACCACTTGTCCGGTAACATATTTAATTAACTAACTTCTATTATTTTCATACTTATGCTGTGTGCCTTAACGGACTAAATTGACTATACTAGATATTGAAGCTACCGCCATTATACACTACGCGGTCGTCCAAAGTCAATTTACGAGATGGCCATTTTTACCATTTTTATGATTTGTCAAATATTTTTTGTAATTTTATTATGGTGCACTAACTTCGGATGTCTTTAATTTTCTACAGTTTACATATAAAATAACAAATAAACTACACAGATTAAAAATTTCATTTGAGTCACATCTGTTTTTATATTTCACGAACTTCCGGATTGAATTTATGTAGTTTAGTCAATGTAGTCGGTTAAGAAAAACACATTGATTAGATTTTTTCTTTATTCATGAGGAATCAATGTCAAAATTTGTAGTTATCGAAGCTTATTAAAAATCCGCTAGATGGAATTCGCGATGCTCCAATCGTTAGGAGATACGCGAATGTTGCAAACAATTGAGAGAATCAGGCTGAACCATAGAAATTGGAAAGAATGTTTGTAGAAACGTCAATTGAGTGAGGACAAAAATCGTAATTTGTATGGAAGTGTAGAGGATGTTGAACATCTGTTATTGGCTTGTGCAAGATCCAATCAATACACGTCCAATTTCAACATCCTTCGGAATGCAAGAAATGTAAGTGAATTAATGGATGAGGCTGGTTTCGCTTTTAAAGAAATTTATGATTTTTTTAAAATAATTGGAATAATAATTTAATATAAAAATCAGCAATAGACGGCAACGGTGTGTAGGGACTACAAGGATTAACAGGAAGGTTTTATTCAAAATTGTTTTTTTATCATAATCTCCATCCACACTAATGCATTTATTACTCTCTCTCCCTCTCTCTCTGGCACTATATCCCATCAAGGGATTTGGCCACTTCAAATGAGGTTTCATAATCATATTTTCATTTCGGATAATGAGTGATTAATCCATTGGTCCTAAACCAGCCGTTGAAATTTTTTCACCACCAGGAATCGAACCCGGGACCTCCGGTCGCTGGAGCAAGCATGCTTACCACTTTGCCACCGGGGCGCCATTTATTACACCTACCAATAAATTTGTACAAATATTTTATATGTAAGCTAGTACTGCAACATCTTAAGTCAGGAACCATATTAGAATGCAGATTTCTTCTTCATTTCCTACAATAAAATATTTGACCGCATCTTTACTTCAACTCCTTTGGGTTCATCGTGTTATTATTTATATACCTCGATTAACATGCTAAATGCAACCAGTTCGTTTGGAAAGGATCCAGATATATTAACCTATTACTACTTAAACCTAGATGTCACTAGTTTCGTGGACCATGTTAGGTGTCTAATTTATGCTGAGTTCACGTTTAGCCCAATAGCAATTTAAAAAAAAATAATTAATAAAATTATGTGAGTAGTAAGTAGCTTGAATCACCCCTCCTGTACGTGATTAGTCTCCATCAACATTATAATTTTTTAAAAATGCATAAAAAACTAGAAATGTCAGAATCAATTTCAGACGCTCAGTGTAGAGTGGTAAATTGAATCAATCAACCCATATGATAAACCATGTAGAGCAAACAAGAAATCTACGTTACACAGCAGACTCTATTCTTGTTTAAGGATCACTTAATAAGGTGACGACACATGAGTGGCATATTCTGCCAAGGGATTAGAAGTAGAGATTCAAAAACTCCTTAGGCAACCGTTTAACGAAATCGAGGGCAGAGTTAGCTCTATTTACTATGGTGTCATAGTGTTATCTGAAATTTAGTGTACACACACAAACGATACTTAAATCGTGGGTCAGCACACGCAAAACTCGATTACCATAAAATCCTCTCTAGATGTTCGTTGTATTTGCTTGCGGGAATAGGCAATGGATTGAGATTTATCCACGTTTAGTTCAAGCAAATTTTTCTTGCACCAAATGTCAAAGTTAAGATCAATTTTCAAGAAATATTCGTATATTCGTCGTGCTAGTTGTGTCGTATGTCCTTCAAGTGACTCTTTTAATATGAAACCGTAGTCGGCTGCCTTGTCAAAATATCTAAAATGTTTATTATCGTAGTCACTTCAAACGACAATCGGTGTAATTTCTGTTTTTTCTAGTCTTCAAAATTTACACGTCGCAAAGTGACAGTTTTCAATTGTTTCTTTCGTTTCAAGTCACTTGTTGACATGGCAACCTGCTAATTTTTCATACAAATAGCAACTTAAAAAATATACTGTTAAACTATGATTTTATCAATTTTTGGATTAACGTATTCTTTTCAACGACACTTAAACAAAACACTCGAAATATTACCCCTGAGATATACTCGACGCGACCGACGTGACTAACAAAAAATAAAAAGTTGAGATATATGAGTTTGTACCAAAGCGATTATACTCGACGCGACTCAGAAGTAACAAAAAGAAAATTAATTCAACTTTAACTTTTTGCTGTTGTACAATAAAATGCCGTGACATCTTACGGCAATTTTTTAATAAACATTCTACTACAATTTTTTTCTATTCATGCCATTTTTGCTTGTCAAAAAAACATTCGATTACCCAAATTCAAATTAAAGCTGAGTTTTGAGGAAAAATTAATACCTCTAGTGCAAAAAACACTATTTTATTTGATAAATCCTCAAGGGGTTATAATGATTTATCGATAATAGAAATAAAAATAGAGTTTTATGATTTATCGATAATAGAAACACTACTAAAATCAGCTTACTATAGAACTATAATATAGTTTTTGCTTGTAGTTGCGTATTACTTAGGTTTGATTTTAGCAGCAAACTATGATGAAGAGAATGAATTACTTGATGAACACCTTAATAAAAGATTGGAAGATGTTACTTAGTTATTTTTAATAAGGATTTCATCGCCAAATATTGAATTTATTACCTACGTATTTCAAATAAATATAGGTCAATAGGTTAAATGTGAATTGTTGGAATTGTGATCATGAAAAACAATTATTTTAATTACCTATTTTATTTCACATCACTTTATATGTATATTTTACTTAGCTACACCTAAAACATGTCAGTCGTTTAAAAATCGTTTAAATAAAAGTGCATCTTCCGCTTAAGGCTGAATCAATTAGACACAATAAGAGCTAAGTTACATTAAATTTTGACCATATTCATAGCAATTAGTGCTCACCGAAATATCAAGATATGTTCTTTGAGTATTACCCAGAAGAGTTAAAACTTTCGTTGGTAAGAAATCCAAACGGAAATTTTCCACGTAAAATGCGAAACAACAAATAATAAAACAACTTAAAATGTTAATGGAAGCTAAAGCAGCTCCGTTTAATCCAATTTCAATTTGTTTTTCTATATTATCGTATACTATTGTACTACTCCCTTTGTGGCCGGCGTACAGTTTAACACGTTCGCCCCTCAGTATCCCAGGAAACTCACGTTACATATATGTGTCACAAATTACTGAAACTTTACATCGGTATAACCTTGGAATGGTTTGTGTTATGATTATTTTCTTTTCGGCGTAGTCTTTATGAGTATATGACACATATTTGTATCATACTGTTTCAATGAGAAAGTTTTATTAGAAAATAGTGAGTTTTTCCGAAAATCAAAAAAGCGTTTGAGGGGCGATCAAGTGTTCCAGTTGTGGTAAAAAAGAATATATTTTCTTGCTTGCTAGATTAAAGGTGAATTTACATATTCGACGATTTTTCGGCGAGGTTGCTTGCCGCGGAAAATTCGGCGAATGCTGTATTATCGATGATTTATTTACATATTTGACGATTTTGCGGCGCAGTTTTTTCACACATACATACATTAACAATATTTTGACACATAATTTAAAAAAAACAGATGACGTAAAAAAAAAATTATTCTATGTATGTTGTGTCGTCGCGCCGAAAAGATAAATTTTGTTCATGTCTTCGCCGTGTCGAAAATTTAGCGAATAAGTCCTTCTTGATTGGGTGCACGTGCCACGTGATGTTTGACGCAGAAAAATCGTGGGTTATGGAAATCCACCTTAATGATTCATCCATTTTGGACAAAACCATCTTAACTAACTCAAGATTTAACTAATAAACTAAGCACTGTATGTGCGCCATCACTAACCAACGTATTTTATTTTATTTTTTTGTAGAGAGAACAATTAGAATCACATGAGAGTAAAGTAACTGAATTATCAATTGAATTAGATAAGCATAGACATATAACGATTCCTAGTAAAGGATTAGCATTACAAAATTACAAAGAAAAAGACGCTTATTTACAATATGAGGTACGTAATAGATAAAAATACACAGATCATTCAGTACCAAACAATCTTATAATACGCAGTAAATTTGTCATGTAAAAAACGAATTCGAAACGAAGAATTCCGCTTTTATACGTTGTCTATGGTTTTTCGGTAAATGATCTGTTCATTGTTGTCTGTGACTGTGGTCACATAATCCAACACATTTTATTGAATCAGATCATAATTTTATTGTATTTCATTTTACTTTACAGTTAAAACGTTATAAATCATATGTAAATGTATTAAAACCAAAATTAGACGGTGACGATCCGAATAGTTATTTTCCATTTTTACGTAAACCAACCGACGATGTAATGCTTCCCGTATCACAGCAAGTGATTACATCACGAACAAATATGAATAATAATAATAGTATGGCGACATCGCCAACGGGGGAGCGAGGTGGAGGTTTATTATTAGCAGGAGGAGGAGGTGGATTAGGTGTTCAAATTGGTTTAGGGGCTGGCTCAATTATAAATGAATTGGATTCACCACCATCGGCCGCCTCACCCGCAGCAGCAGCATCACATGAAAATGTATTAGCATCAAACAGGTATAGTTATCGTGCTGCTATTTATCGTACAGAAGCACAACAAGATCTTGGCTGACGTGTGATGGGAGTTTTCTCAGCTTGTGTGGTGTAGGAAATTTTAATTTAAAACACTTGTTTTTTTTAAATTTTTTTTTATAATTGGTGGTGGAATGCTTCATTCATTTTCGGTTGTTTCCTATTATTTAAATAATATTAGTTTTATACACAGTTTTTAATTATAATTTTAAGCGATTAAAATTATTTAATTAGTTATATATATGATTTTTTGTAAATAATTTATGTTTTTTTATTAAGATAATAAAATTATAGATATTTATTATTAAGGATTAATGGGGTAAATTAATATATTTGCATGTGTTTTCATATCTCATTTTTCTGTTTTATTAAATTATTATTTTTATATATACACATATACAAACATATCTTATTTTATTTTTCTCTATAAAAATATGTATTGATTATTTTAAATTACTGTTTAAAATAAATCAAAACCACAACACACACTCATAAAAATTACCTGTAAAAAACTCTGTGAAAACTCCCTTAAACTAAAAGTAACTTATACCAAAGTCTGAACATACAAAAAAGAAAGGAAACTCAATTGTTTGGCTTATTTTTTAAAATCAAATAATATGCTAAATATATAATACATTATTTAATTAAATATGGCGGAGGTTTTAACCTAAAAAATATCTCGTTTCATTATTTTATTTTAATCAAATAGTTAGGGCTGTGAAATTAATTATATAAAATATACACAAATATATCCTTTAAAAATCAAATTTAAAACTTCTTATAAAAACTATATAAATATTTATATAAACCTTCTCCTTTTTAATAGTATTATTTTTAACTATATTCTGAACAAAATGGCCGACATCATCAAATATACTGAAACAGAAAAAATTATTAATAGATAGATAGAAATTAAATATACTTAAATAAAATATATATAGTTATATTTAAATAAATAATAATAATTAAATAACGTTATTTATATATCAGTTACATTTAAATCTGTTCATCTATAACATAAATACATATTATACATTATATATAAAATTTTCACCGCCATTTTAATAAAATGTCGCTCAATATACTATCACAATATGTCTGCTGTTGATTTTGAAACTCACGTCTCATAATATAAATATGGCGAACTAAAACATAAGATTTACGTAATAATTATTTAGTGTTTTTAATATTAAAAAATATATATATTTATTTTAAGAGTAATAAAATGAGATTATATAAAATATTATTAAATTATATAGTTATAAATAATTTTAGTTCAACAAACCAAAAAATGTATGGTGGTCATTCTTCGTAAAACAGATCATGCCTGTGAGCTAGATACTTCAGATTAATCGTAAATGCGTAGAGAATTGTTCAATTAGTCGTTAGCCAGGTACAATTAACTGATACTATTCCGTTATTTAAGCTTGAAGAGTTTAAAGTTTTCGTTAAATTTTCCAATTCAGTTTAACTGAACGAAAGCTGTAGGATTAGGAGGAACTTCATCTGTCAAAACTTAAAACAAATAATAACCAATCAAAATGATATCTAACGTAATCAATCTATAACTAGTAGTTTAAGTTGTAATTAGCGTTCATGGAAACAGAGTAGAGTTGAGGTTTCGTTAAATTATTATGAACTCGACGAAACTAATTGAACAATATCTATCAACAACAACAACTAATTTTCAAAGAAATTTATATTATAAATTTTGAACCACAAATATTTTAAAATAATTTTAAAATAATTTTCAGGGCATATAACTGCGCCTAGTTAGCGCCACTTTCTATGCAAGGTGATATTTGTTGTTTACACGTGAAAAAACCTCATGTCATTTTATTAGTATTCATTTGTTACAAAAATTGTAAACTAATTAAACATTTTACATTAATATTCAATCGAATTTTAGTCAACGCTAAAGTTTATATAACAAGAAATTGATCACCTTTGAAAAGCGTATAAGTCCTAGAATAGTCCTAGAAGTTCCGAAGATGCTCTATGCTAAAAAGTTCTTCCTTGTCCCTATAAATATAAAATTGCTTTCCTTTTAACATGTATCGTGTATCAAACTTCATTTTATTTTTCAAATCTGTCGCTCATATTGGATCCGCCATTTTGATTTTCCAAGAAAGCCATTTTGTTTTGAAAACATTATCTCTGTTGCTTAATTTTTGTTAAGAAATGTTATCCAGTCCAAGAAAACTTTGTGTATACGTAATATTTGAGAATTGTTTGAGGTGTTTGGTAGTACCTGGTAGTCAAAGAGTGTGGTCCGATTAACGAAGAATGTCACTTAACATGCCGATCACCTTGATCGTCGAATTTACTAGATTTCATCCAAAATTATAAATAACTATGTTTTTGTCAATTACACAATTCAACTTTTATGTGATTATGATTTGAAAATTCCTGGATCGGAATTGACACAACGACGCTCACACACTAATCACATAATAAGCAATTTTTTGTTTTTAATTCAATTAAACAATGTGCCATCATCATGTGTCCTACTACTACTATTACTACTACTACTTACTAAATTAATTACCGTTACAGAGTCGACGCGCCAAAATTTAACATTACCTTAAAATAATTATTGTATCAGCCTTGAGGAAAATTATACTGTCTTGTTGTATAGTTGTATTGTGGACACGTTCAGAATATTTCGGCGAGTATATTACGCTATAATGTATAATCATAAACTCTAGTCTAAATAATATAAAAAATACGATCCTTAAACATAAAATTAAATAGTTCAATAGTTGTTAAAATAAATAAAAGTAATTATATTAAATGATATCAAATTCTATAAAAAATATTAATAAAATTATATAAAAGGAAACATTTTATTAGAAATTAAAATGGTCAATAATTTTTTCTATTTTATTTTATTTCACATCACATTTAAAATGGTGGCCGTATTCGAATACTTTCGTTAAAGCGACGTATTTGGACACGTTCATACATGCTTTGTATATTATATATTTTTTTATTTTGGTTTAAAACATGTGGTGGTGGGGCGGTGGTGAATTATTTAAAAGTGATAAACTACTTTTTATCGAGATTTTTTTTATCATCCGGAAATCGCGTCTTCGGACAAATATAATCGGTAAATATTTTTATTAAGCTTCCCTTACGTGATGTGTTTATTGGCAGCGTTTTAGGCGAACGTCCTTTATATATTTTTATGTTTTAGTTAAATTTGTTGTTGTACATTGTGCTTAGCTGCGAAATATCGATAAATGTAATCCACATCTATATGATTATACGATTTTTTTTTATTTTCTTCATATAATGATGAGCCTAGATTCAGATTTTCTCTCATTTTTTTTCTTCAGATCGTATCCTCTATGCTGTTGTTGCCAGTAGATTTAAATTTTGGTAAAGTGTTAAAAAAACTTATTCCGGGGAGACTTTAGGGGCAGGGGTTGTAGTTTATTAATTTTTATATTGGTTGGTTGCATGCACTATGTAAAAATAAAAAATGCACACACTTTAGAAGAGCAAGAGTTTCAAGTACGATATTATTTGTATATTTTGTGTTAAAGATGTCAGATTTGTAACCGCCGCCATTTGGTTTAAAATGTGTGTATAAATATCACAAATGCAAATTTGACATCTTTAACGTAATTTTATAAATAACTGAATGTCACAAGATATATTTAATCCGCATATATAACTTTAATATTTTTTTTTACATCAAATTCAAACAGGAATAACAACATAACCTACAAAACATAAACGTGGCCATGTTGAACGGATTCATAGTATACAAAAAATGCTTCCCGGGGAAATTTAAAATTTTATTCACAAACTCAGTAACGTACCATTTTATATAAATTATAATATCTATATATTATATAAAAAAAATACAGGTAAATATAAAACTAAACAAAATGGTGGATACTGTCACTTTCGCGCCTGACACCTCAATATATCTTTATAAAATAGCGTGTCGAATTTAAAAAAAAGTAAGGAAATAATATTTGAATTTATTTTGTTTGAATTTATATTTAAAACAATCATCGAATTACATAATTGTATTATTATTGTTAATTTTATAAAAGAATTTATTATTATACTTAAAACTATGAAGATTTTAAAAAAAAAGTATATATAAATGTAAAACTACTTCCAGATATAATAATAATAAATATAAATAAAATCCTCGACGTGTTTTTCGAAAAAACAATATGTCGAACTAAAAATATCGACATCATTATAATTATAATATATTATTTAAGATTTTATTTATAACTTTATAGTTTTTTTTTTATTATATTATTTTATTTCTAAACGTAACTAATTATTATATAATTATTACTTAATTAATACAAAATATATTATATAATATAATCGAGAGATACAGAGTTTATATATAGGTATATAAAAAATAAATTAAAATTAAAACAAATTAATTATTTTTCCGTTTATTTTTTTTTTATTTGTTATTAAATTTATTATTTTTTTATTTTTATTTTTTTTTTTATAAATTTTATATACTATATATGAATAGATAATTAAATTGAAATACAAACAAAACAAAAAAATTATATATTATAAATAAATACTTATTTTATTATTACAAAAATAATTATTAAATTAATGATATATATATACATAAATACCTAAAAAAACAACAAACATGAAATTAAAACAAAAAAAAAAATCTATGAAAAAAATGAAATACAATTATTTAAATTTTGAAATTACATATTTAAAAATTTAATAAATTTTTTGACGTTTCATTTTATGATGAATTCGGGTTCTTGATAATGAGCAAGGTATGTATAGAGAACATTTTATAAAAGGTTTTGGCGCCTAACAGGGGGCAATTTCTATCGTTTCTGTAATATGAAATAAAATTTTACATTTGTTTTGACTTTTTGACTCACGATATATATCTATAGTTTTGTTTTAAATAAAAGACGAATGGTGATGCTTCCGAAAGTGTATACTGTAATGTTGCGGTATATTAATTAAACAAACAGTTGGTGACCCCTACATAAAATTATTCGGTATAAATTTTTTGGTATAGATTTATAAATATTTGGTCAATTCCTAGAGAATCCCGAATTTTGATTGGAACAGCATTTTCAGATTTCCAAAATAGTGTTTCATGTGTCTCCAATCCACTTTCGAATAAGAAACACTTCTTTAGCTCCAATCCGATTGATTTATTTGGCTACCACAGGAATACTGAGTGCTTGCTGCACATCGTTTCCCTCCTAAGCTTATTCGGTCAAATTTCGGGAGCAAAATTAACGTTTGGTAAAATCTTCCTGATTTGTTGCGATATAATTTTTTTATCATAGATTTACAAATAACTCGTTGCCAGATTTCCGAATTTATGTTTCTGTAGTCTCTAATTCACGTTCGAATAAGGAATATATTTCTAGCTCTGTCAAAGCTGAGTGATGGAATATCCCATCAAAATTAGGAAACAAAACAACATTCCCTAGATTTGTTTTTGAAAATTTGCCTGATGGTTAGCCTGCTTGATATTTGGGAGCGAACATTTTTTGTTCCGGATTTCGCAATAGGGGAACATTCTTGTGAGAATTGACAATTTTAGATAGAACAATGTTGAATTTCCGGTTCGAAATGACTATAGGTAATGGTATTAATATATGTTTAGCAAGAAACTAACGGTAATCAGGTCCCATTTTGTAATCGACCCTGGATTGGAGGCAAATAAAAGGTCATATTTCAGCAACTTAAACTCAGCTCTATTCAAAATTACGTAACTAATTCAAAATAACCGAAACATACGGACTCTGTGATAATAAATTTTACCCGTTCAAAATCAATAAGGCTTGTATTCTCATTTCCAATAATCATTTGAAACCGGAAAATCGAAAAAAATGTTTTTTATTTTTTTGCGAAGATCACTGACCGAAATCAACTAACCGCGTTACTGTTTTTTACCGAAAACAATTTATTCAGCCAAGCTACAAACGATTTCAGCTTCTGGTTTCAAACTAAGTCGTAATAGGTTTTTATTGTTAATTTAAACCCTTGTTTTATATTAAAACAATTATTTTTGTATTGTTTTATTCTGTTCTCTCGAAAATACAATTTAAACAAAAATCTACATCTCAAAAATGGCCTTAAATTTTTTTATTTTCATTTCTATTTTTTAATTTCGGATTCACCGAAAAATTTAATGTCGCAGTTAAAACGGATTTTGTAGGTAAAAAAGAAAACTTGAAGCCGGTATTATGAAACCGTGTATAGTATTGCTCATTGCCTCAGATTCTGTAAGTTTCGGTGGCCGCCGTTTGATCGTCGTCGAGGAAAGACGTGTTTTTGTCTCTCCTCGAAATAAATAATTTAATTTAAATGTGTTGTAATAATTAATTAATTAACTAATATATAGTGTTGTGGTTAAATAAATAAAAATAATAAGATAATAATTTGTGTAATTTAATAAGTAAAGTTTTACATATTGTATATTTGCATTAATTTGTGTGGTGCGTTTGCAATGGTGTAAAATACATTTTTTATAACAATTTTCGTTTATATATATGTATTTTGACACCGTTGCTTGACTGCCTCATACGCATTGTATGCAAACCTTCAATATGTAGGACCAGATTCCTGAGAATGCACAAGCTAAGTGTTTTTTCATTTTTCCATTGTTTTAACACATATTTTAATATATATTAGTTACTAAACATATTGTAAATATATAAACATTTTTGTTGTTGTTTTGCGACAACCATTTTTCGTTTTTACTGCTAGTGCCATGATAATTTTGAATTCTACCGTTGTTTTATATATGTATATTTACTCGTACGATGTAGGTACATTATATTTTGCATGGAGGTTAGTATTGGAGGTGTGTAGCGGGATATACATTTCAATAACTACCGAAAACGTGGTTTTGCGATGTATATACATAACTTGTTATATTCTTTTGGCTGGTATGTATGTATTGGTTACGAACGAACAATATACAAGATCGGGGAGTTTTTGTTTTCATTTTATTTTATTTATTTCATTTGTTATTTATTACTTTTTGCGCTTGTGTGTAAATGTTTTTCGATATGAAAAAAAACGGTTGAAACATGAATTTTTGTGGTTTTCCTACCGAATCCACGATTCAAATACACAATTTTGGCTTTTTCATTGATTTAATTTTGTGTGATCAAGTTACACAGGGGCGGGGAGATTACGGTGGACCCGTATAACAATAAATTTTCTTTGATATTTATTGTAGGGGTATATCCTCTCCGCTCGCAAATTATTTAATTGCGAGGCGAAATATGGTTACTAGGTTTAATTTGCCATGTCAATTTTCACGTCTTTTTTAAATTTAAATTTGTTTTGCGATTGTATTTATAAGCTATTTTTGGCTATTTAATTGTTTTGTTTAGGAAATGATGTAGTTATCAATTAGTATTATAAGAAGGCAAATTTACAATACCCCTTGTCTGAGGTTTAGATTTGTATGTCCAAATTAGTCTCTTTGCTAAATTTTATAGTTTTTGTTGAAGTTTGCCGTCAATTTCGCGGGAGTGGAATCATTTTTGAAATTTTCGGATGATCAGTCGTTTGCTGAAATTTTTGAGCTATAGGATT
Source organism: Nephrotoma flavescens (assembly GCA_932526605.1). NCBI lineage: Eukaryota > Metazoa > Arthropoda > Insecta > Diptera > Tipulidae > Nephrotoma > Nephrotoma flavescens. Next base: position 11,377,156 of record OW052222.1, read on the forward strand.
ACCACGATACGTTTATAATCTGTCATGGATTCATCACGGCTTTGTAAAGCATAAATGTTGTTGATTAGTGATGTTAGCGGGAGATCGCGTGGTTGCCATCTATTGGGATTCGGAAATAGCTTTATGGGTTCCACTTTCTTGGTACATTTCGTAATACTTTCTAATTAAAAATAAAATTTCAATTGAAAAAACAGAAGAGCAGACAATCATTATAATAGCTATTATTTTCGAATGTCTTATTTTAATAATTACTGAATAATTTATTTTATAATTCAAGCGTTGAATAAACGATTGGGTTATTTGGTTATCAAGGATCCAACAGTTGTGCTAGCTACTTATTATTAATTCTGTCGCCTTACAGATTCCTGATTGCTTTAAAAGTTATATTCTAAAGTTTAATTCTGGTTTAATTTGTTTTGGTATTGCGGGCCTAAAACTGTGCCAAACATCCATTATTGATTTATTACCTTACAGATTTCAGATTAGCTATTTTTGAAACCAGGTTTCATTTGATCAATTTATTTTTATTTTTTTTTAAATAAACATATTTGTATTATAGATTAGGGATAGCAAGGATAAGTGAGCTTCACATCACATTATATAATTTTTTATTTAACTATTTTTTTATAAATAAATTCCTTAAATCAACAAATTCACAATGGTTCTATCCGTTGAAGATAAAAAGGTTCGATTTATTTTAATTTATTTTGTTTTAAATAATAATTAACAAACCTTTCCTATCCCTCCATCTTGTTATATGTAAAAGAGTGTGCGAATGGGCTCGGCGTCAACCGGAAATCTTACTTAGGTTTGGTCGCACATTCCAATCAATCAATCAATCAGATTCTGTAAGTTTAAGTAATTTGGAATAAATATGGCAATTTTGAGTAAACTGCAATATGTTGCCTCATTCGAATGCAATAATTACAAATTTGGATTACAAAATGTGACCGGATTTCAATTAGCGGTTGTTTTTTGCTCAACGTATTATTCTCATTACCGAAAATTTTTTGGATCCGGAAAATCAACAATAAAATGTTTTCGATTTTTTGGGAAAATCCCAGTTTTGAGTTATTTTGAGAATATTAAGTAGATCTGCGTTTAAATTATTGACTGGCTGATTCCTTGGCCCCCATAGAAAAACCACACTTCCGAGACATTCTTTCCCTTCTTATTTTAGATGATTGTGAAGATATAAGTACCGTAAGACATATTCCGTTCGATTTAGAACACAATTTTTACAATATTTTTTGCAAATTTGCCTGATGGTTAGTTAGCCTTATTAATTTTTACCGGATAAAATTTATTGCCTCAGATTCTGTAATTTTCTGTGATTTTGGGTAATTATGAGAATATTAAGTAGATCCGCGTTTAAATTATTGCATTATACGTTGCCTCGTTCGAATGCAATCAAATTTTGATTACAAAATGTGACCGGATTTCAAAATACGAAACCTAACGCATTTCTCGAATGTAAATTACCGGTTGTTTCTTGATATTCTCATGGATGTTTTGAACCGAAAAATAAATAATAAAATGTTTTCGATTTTTTGGCGATGGTTAGAGAGAATCGAGAATTTTGAATGAAACAGCGTTGTCAGATTTCCTAATTTATATCTCCTGCATCTGTATTTGACGTTCGAATAAGGAATATTTGCTCGAAGCCGAATGATTTTACATCATTTTCCTCCTAATCCCTGCTCATAAATACGTTATTAGTGCCAGAAGGTGTATTCGATCAAATTTCGGAAACAAAGGTTCTCCAAGGTTTCTTGCAAACTTGCCAGATGATTTGTTAGCCTTCCTGTTTTGATGCAACATACATTCTTTGTCATAGATTTACAAATATTTGGTTATTTCCTAGAGAATCGAGAATTTTGAATGAAACATCGCTGACAGATGTCGAAATTTGTGTTTCGCTTGCTACTTATTGACGTTCGAATAAGGAATATTTGTCGAGTTCCAAGCCGCATTGACGGACTAAAAACCAAAAGGCGTAAACGACCAAATTTTGGAAGCAATAAGCTTTCTTTTTTTTGCAATTCTCAATGATAGTGATTTCTTTTTTGATTTTCTAAAGAATCGAGAATTTTGAATGAAACAGTGTTGTCGTATTTGCAATATTGTGTTTCGTGGGTCTGTAATTGACGTTTAAATAAAAAATTCATTTTTCTAGATTTCCACCTGGTTTTCTTGGATTTCGAGGTAGGCCTGACTGCTTGCTTTTCATTAAAAATTTTATCTAACAATCAAACAAAATGTTGAAATGATACGAGTTTTCCAAAAGAATATTTTTTATTTACAAGTTAAAAGTTACAAACATATGACTAGTAAATTTCTAACAAAGCCAAACGTCGAGTTCAATATCACCAGCTATGATATTGAATTCATTTGCAGCGGTTGCAGAACAAATATACATATCTTCTGGTAAATTTTCTTCTTCATCTTCAATGGCTTCCATCAATAATTGCATAGTTGGCACAGTGACTGTCGTAAATTCAATATATAATCTTTCAATTTCAAGTTCAACCAAGTAATCTAGACCATAATCATGTTGTAATGGATTCCATTCAGCCAATGTGCGTACAACTAAATTTTGTACTGAATTTGATGTACGTTGGGCAGCTTCAACGACGTTGTATAATGGGGTATAAAGTCCAACAATACGATCTTCAGCCATTTGACTACATGCTGATAACCTTGAACCAATATTATATTTTTCGACAGCCCAGCGAGCTGCAACAGCATCGACACAGGCTTGTGGACCAGTTGCTTGGGAAATGTAGTCATCCACAATTTCGATTATTTCGTCAGTGTATTCAATAACAGTTAATGCTCTTTCCAATGTACTATTGTTTATCAAGTACAGAAGGCCACTTAACCCGTACCGAACATTATCGAATGTTCCTTTCATGTATGTATGAAGACCTTCAGCTTGATATTGCACATCATGATAATGGTTTTCCAACTCATTTCCATCCTCTTGGGCTAATGCCGCCTTAATTTAATAAGAAAAATAGAAAATTATCAAGAAAATTCGCTTTAGTGAAAAGTAATTTTGATTTACACTTACTTGCGACATTAATCCAATGCAAATTAAAGCAACCAACAAGTGTTTCATGATGATCAAGTCGTCTCAATGATATCCAACCAGTAACTAATATCGATCAATTGCTGAGCCGTATTACAAAATTGTTTTGTACAACTTAAGAAATTAATTGTTTTATGATGACCAGCGACCGGGATTTATCTTTATAGCCAGGGGCCAATTTAGATGTTTAGTGAACGATATAAAAACACATTTGCAAAGTGATTGTAATGAAATTTTATTGTTTGTTTAATTTTTATTAAATTTTAATTGGATTAGAGGCTGATTAGAATTGGTTAAGTAGGTATCGAGCATAAATAAAACACAAAAAATACGTTGATAAGAGGTATAATCGAGTGAGAGATAGTGAATTATGGTATTTCCTTATAAAGGTTAAAGTCTTAATCGTAAAAATTAATAGTTTTTCTCTAAATTTTTATCGAATATGTTTAAACTAACTGAAAAGGTGTGTTATCAACTCAAAAATTATCTAACGAACCCTTATGCTTAGTCCCATATGCATGGGAAAAGATGTTTCGTCTGCGCTTGAATTTAACTTAGCAAATAAATTCAGAAAGGTAGATGCGTTCTTGGAATTAGAAAAGATCAGTTAAATTTTAAAAATTGCGCTTGATGATCAATCCTAACCGGAAGTGTGGCGAAGAATGGAAAATCTTGTAGGCATTAAAGAGATTCAGTGTTGAAAATTTCAATCCTGTCACAACGTCAAATTGATGATGTAAGTTCAAATGAAATTCCGTACAACAAGAAAATTGATTTGCGAAATCTGTGCAGATTTCAATGTCAACTAAAGACCATACATATTTTGAGCAAATGCCAAAGGTGACTTTTGATTAACTTCATGAACGTCGTACAAACACCTTCGGCTTACGGCAGAAATGTGACCTCCCTGAAAGCAAACATTAATGATTTGAATACACCAAGTATATGAAACTCGTTTAGTTTTCTTGATTATCAAACCGGACGGGAGGTTATACAAAAATACTTTTTCAATTGACAATACCAAAACAAAAAGTGTTGCTATAACATAAATTTAAGTTTTCATTCCAATATCCCCACTATAGAACTAAATTTCTATTAAACCCATTAATTTTGAAAAATCGAAATATGTATTTAACAGAAGGAAGCGGCTTGGTCATAGTAACTGCAATCATATTTTCTGATGTTACATGCTTTAGCTTTATAGAACCGTCTTGGATGACTTTCCTAATAAAATGATGACGAACATCAATATGCTTGGAATTGGGATGATAACACTCATTTGATGCAAGATTAATCACACTTTGATTATCACATAACAATGTGACCAATGTGTAGTTGGCGATTCATTCATTATCTCTCTTTGGAATCCCCTAAGCCATATTGCTTCTTGAACTGAAAACCCGACTGACACATGTTCCTATTATTGACAATGCAACTGTTGTTTATTTTCTTGAAGCCCAAGAAATTGCTCCATTTTGCGAAACAAAAATGTAACCACTTATTGAAACTTTACAGCCAATGACAGCCAATGCCGTAGTGAATTGTATCTTATAACAGGAGAGTAAGTATCTTCAAAATCAACTTCTTTTCGTTGACTGCGGCCCTTAGCTACAAATCTTGCATTATACAGTGAAATTTTACCATCTGCATCTCGCTTCGTTTTAAACACCCACATTGAATTCAACGTTTTTTTACCACTAGGAAGAACCACAATCTCCCATGTATCATTGACTTTTAATGAATTAAATTCTTCATCTATTGCAGCTTTCCAATTTGAATGATCATTTCTACTCATAGCCTCATCATACGTTTCTGGATCATTATAATCATCTTTAAACGCCAAATACGAAACAAAATCATTGAATTCAGTACGTTTTGAAATTCTAGTCGTTCGACGTAAAGTGTCTGCTTCATTAATAACGATCTCACTTTCAGGCATATAACCTGAATCAGAATCAACAACTAATGTCTCGAACATTGCGTCGTCAGAAACATTTTCCGATGTAGATACATTAGATTCATTAATATCATTCGTTAATTCTGGCATCACATGATCAAATTCATCAACTGAACCGTTCCCATTATGATCGGGATTTCCAAATAAATTCCCCACTACATCTTGATCATCTGAGAAAGAACTAATATCGTTAGTAAATTTTGTTGACATATTTACGTCTGAATATTTTTTATCTTCCAGGAACGTGACATCTCTACTGATGATTATATCTTGTGATTTAGGATTATACAATCGATACGCTTTACTATTATCACAATAGCCAACCATGATACATCTGATAGATCTAACATCCCAATTTAATCGTTTAGGTTTGGGTACAAATACCATTGCCAAACATCCAATCACTCTCAAATGTGACAAATCTGGTTTAACATTTGTCCAAACTTCTTCAGGGGTCTTTTGATATATCCCATATGATATACGATTGATAAGGTATGCTGCCGTGTTAACAGCTTCAGCCCAAAAACATTTTTCAAGTTCAGCATCCAAAAGAAGACACCGAGCCTTTTCGACTATGGTTCAATTCATCCGTTCCGATTTACCATTCTGTTGTGGACTATAAGGTGCTGTAGTCTGATGTACTATACCGCTATCTTGAAAACATCTTTTCATTTTTGTATTGCAAAATTCTGTACCACAATCCGTTCTAAGCACCTTAATCTTCTTATCAGTTTTATTTTCAACCACATATTTTTGAATATTAAAAATTTCTCGAAGACATCGCTTTTTACTTCCAAATCATCCAAAAATGACACAATATAATACCTTGCACCTCCCAATGATTGTTTTTTCATAGGTCCACACACATCAGCATGAATCAACTGCAAAATATATATCAGTTGTGACGCCCGTCGATGCCTTAAAATGCTTTCTTGACTGTTCACCTTCCAGACACGAAATGCACGAATCAACCTAGTCTACGATGCCTCAGTTTCAGTACCATCTACACTCTTCCATAAACCCCAGCACTAACAAATTCTCGGCAGCAAGCTTCCACTCATCGAAATTTTCCAGACCTTTAAGACGATCGACCAATGCCAAGTTCTTCAAAGACATTTTTTTTATCAACAATTAAATAAAATATTTCTCTCAACTCTCAATGTAGAGAATTTTCAAGATAATTACGTTTTTTCTGGGCCGAAAACGAAGAAAAAGAGCGATCGCATGCTTCCTCGTGTGGATTAGCAGTTATAGTACTTAAATCTAGAGTGGAACATTCTAGTTCGCCTAGATTTATATAGAGGATATCACTCAAATATGTCCTATTTATAAATATTATGACACTAGGCCAATGGACCATATTTCCATATTCTTGACATTTTTATTTGAAGCTCAATTGCTTTCTTGCAAGTTAAGTACTCTCACACCACACTATAAGCGAACAGATATAACCGGCCCGATTCTCGTGGCATAAAATGCTGTTGTTATTTATTTCCCCGCTTCCTTATAAAATTTGTATTGAAAAAACAAAAATAACATAACATACAATTTTAGATCCCAGAATCGACCCCAATATTTGTTTAGCATTCGGTGGCGTTTGATGTCGGTACTTATTCTGATCAAGTTCTAGACTTCCTCGCTTTGCATGAATATCACCCCGTAAGCATAACTATCCCAATCTATCGTCTGTCTTGCAAGGGACGTAGTAAGTTAAAGAAAAACTAACCGCTCGTCATTATTGACTGAGATGTTTCATTAAAATCAGTGAGTGATGGTAAGGACGGATTACCCAGGGCTGCTTGCTACTTGGGAGGGAGGCCCGCAGTTAAAGTTTGTTGGTTTTCAGTCTCGCTGTGACACAACTACATCTTCTATTCAAAGATTTGCAGTCGTGTGTCGTATTTCTTCGTTTAAATTTGAATTATTGAAATTTCTCCAAAAATGATTTCAATCTCATTTCGACCAGCAGCATCTTCTGCAAGGTACGAAGGTACAAAATTAAACCAGCAAAAGCATCACTGGCGATTGTTAAAATTATAAACGTGTTAAGAAAGTGTCATGATAGAAGCCAGATTATAGTTATATAGTTTTTAACTGTTACGTACATAGAAATAGATTTTACTATTGAATGAATGTTAATTTTTTCCCATATAAAATTTGCTGTTTCACATGTGTCACAAGCCTGAACCATCCGGTTATAAAAAAAATCATATGGTGGTCTTATATGTCAAAGAAACCACCGACCAAACCAGTTTTTGTAAAAAGTGGCGCGCTAAATTTTGTGTTCTTAAAAAAATCTTGATATTATTAATTAAAATAAATAAAATATTATAAAACAGCTAGTGGATCGTGTATTAGTGCATCGTTTATGTTAATAAACAATTGATTAACATTTTAAACATTGAAATGAAGTGTCTTGTCGTGAAGTGCTGCCAAAATGCGCCTCGAAAATTTCGGAAAGGAATTTCTTACCATTTGTAACTGTAAGTCTTTATAAAAAATAAAATGTAAATTATGTTAAAAGGAAAGTGATTTGTGATAAAATTATCCTTAATTTAAGTTATAAATCAGAAAAATCTAAGAAACGAATTTTGGTTGTTGTTGTTGGTAGTTTTCTTTTTGTAAACATATGTTATATTACAGTGTCGAATTTTTCATATTACTACGTGCTTCATAATGGCTGATGGCACACGAGGTATCACAGAAACCGTATTTTTCTTCGTTTCTTTCCTCGTTTACCTATGATACCGGTTTTAATTGCGACTTAAACAAATTTTCGGTGCAATCACACTAACACAAACATAAATGAAATAAAAAATATTTCAAGGACATTTTTGACTCATTTACATGTTATTTTCGAGAGAGCAGAACAAAATTTTCGAGAGAGCAGAATTCCTGCCGTTGATTTATATGCCTTCTCTTTTTTGGCACACTTGACATCTGACATTCATTCTATATAATCTCTAATTCTATGGTTACGTACGTATTTATTTCGTATACAAAACACAACTTTTTAAATTAATTTCAGCATTTTAAATTTATTTATTTTCTATAATTATCTAATTAATATTATACATATAAAAGAGAAAGTAATAGAAAAAATTATAGAAAAATGTATATTTGAAGCATAATTATTCTGAGATACTTTTAGGATAGTTTCATCATATAAATATAGTCGTCAAGATAGTTTTGTCTTTGTAATAAGTATTTAAGAAAATTTTTATGAATCTTAATTTTGGTGTTACATACTTTAAATAAATTTAAAAGATGTTTGAAAACGAAATAGCATTAATTTGTATACTGCGAAATTCTATGCCCGAGAATTTCAGGCACACATCTAATGGTGGTCTTATCCTTTGTGTTTAATACATTGGATTGTGATCAACCAACCATAATTATTATTAAAGCTATTTTGTTTTATTTAATTAATATTTTAAAATTCTAATAAATAATTCGTAACAAGCATTTTTAAATATTAATTTATAAAAGAAATTTCAAAATATAAACGAAAAGGCGGTTCGAGAGGTCTTAATCATCTCGATCCTTCGCCATTCTGATATTTCTTGCATTACTAACTAAAAAAAAATATACATATTTTTATTATTATTTCAAATCACAAATAAATATTATCATATTTTTTAAAAAAAATAGACGGAAAATTTAAAAAATATATTTGTTGCATAGCATATGAAACCCGTGTTTAATCATATTCATGACTTGATTCACGTTTACTAAGTAAATTTTCTTTTTCCTCCTCATTTGACTCGACTATGGTCGATGATGGCATTGAACGATTTGTTACTTTGGTAACGCCTTCGGTGAGACCTGAGGTGGTTAATCTGTAACGATATATCATAAGGATTAGTCGCAAGAATTTTTTTTTTTTACTATTTTTATGTGTGAACAGCTTACATTTCAACCTCGTCGTCATCGTCACTATCGACTTGGAAATATGGATGCGTAGATGTTGGTCTAAATTGGTACCCGGTTAAAACGAAAAATACATAAGTTGCCATTTCCCTAAACCATTCGTCTAACCATCCATTTTGGAATGCTACCGTTATCTAAACGAAACAAATAAAGATTAAAATATATGTAATTTAATAGTTTGATGAGTATACAACATGCCTGTAATAAATATACTATGCACCGGGTCGAGTAAATATAACACAGGACCATTATGTAAAACATACGAAACACTTTTAATTTACGTAAATTTGTTGCGGCTTTTCCATCGGTGGCCGAGGCTTTCTGTAAATGATGAATTGACCAAACGACCGGGCACAAAATGGCAACACAGCACATTACATCGACAAGTAAAAATATGTAGTCCCACGTATTATGCTCGACGTAACCCTGTTCACTTTCTTCGAGTATAATTTCGGCAATATTTGCCAGCACTTGTAACGGAATCACAATCATGAATAATTTTTTATCACGATCTGATAAAATATATTTAATGAACGTCCAACCAGTTCCAATAAGTACGAGCGTGATAAATAGTACGGCACCCTTCATTAAATGTGTAACATAATAGAGGATCGCCCAGGCTTCTACATGCTCTCCTCGAATTCCAATGTAATGATAGTTTATGGCATGGAACATAAGTGATAGAGATTTCAGGAAGACTAGACCAGCCATTAAATAGTGAATTTTGAAAACAGGATGTCTGCTTTTATTTAAAATGTATACCCAGAATAACCCGGATAGAAAGAACAAGATTGACATCATGAAATAAATTGCGGGTAGTGGCATATCGCCGGCCGATAAAAAGTTACCATTGTTATTCTCTTCTATATCCATGCTGAATGATGAATACAATGGAACATCGCGGTAATTTGGACAACTATGATAGTATAAATTGTAAAGGCCTTCCTCCTTTTCTGAAGCAATGAACATCGTAAACTAATTGAAAGAAAACAATTGTCAAATGTGAGATCGCACAAACTAATCGATTCTACTTACGTTTAAGGAAAACAATAGTCGACCATCAAGCTCTTTTCGAAGCATCGGAATTGATAGGTGATTGCAGATTGCTACAGGGTTACCAGGATCTTCCGGTTCATTAGTTGCTCGCTTTTCACGTTGCATAAGGAAAGTGCTTACGTATGAATTCCGTTTATAGCGTTGGGATGGTATGGATGATCGCTTCTTATAAACGTGCGTATGCCAATCAGTTGAACAGTTTACATACGCTAAATTCTTTTTGAAGTCCATGGTGAAATATAGGATTGGACCTTTGCGTTGATTGGGTGCATCCTCCTCGAGAATACAAGTGCTTTGGTGAGCATCGATATACGGATTCATTTCATCAATAAAAGTTTTGTCCAAAGTAAATCCGCACTGAAATAAAAATTACAGGGTTACAACACGAATAGTTAAGTGATTTCGGTACCATTAAAAGATATGAATTTTTCCGACTTAGCAGAAACTCAAACCATATTCACATACACAATCTAATACCGTGATATGAAGGCCTTATCAACATACAAGATTACTTAAAATTTGATTACACGCAATAAACTCACGTTATCATCTTCCCCCTTCCATTAAATACCATTAAAATTATTAATTTGTAAGCATAACACTAATGACAAATAATTTTATGTTGACTCAATTGCTACTGTAAATCGTCGACGACAACAAGTCTGACGACAGACGGACATACCTACTTTTGGGATAATGAAAATTTCCACAATCCTTTGTATTTATAGCCTCGTTAATCGCCTTAAAAATATATCAATCTCTACTTACAACACTAGCCTCCTCATCCTTTTGTATTTCATAGTTTTTTAATTTAACGTCTAGGAATCCACCTTGATAATATCCAAACGAGCTAATTAAGATATATGGCCGATTATCACCCTGTATAAAATAGATAATAGATTTTTAATTGGACTAATAAATGAAATCCATATTCGACTTCTTAATTTAATTAACATTGTTTAAGGCACTAATTTTGGTAAATAAAAGTTGTCTCACCGAGATTTCAAGATGATGTTTCCGACATTGTATTGACGTGATGTATAGAATTATATTTATTAGGATTATTTTATATTTCATTTTTTTAATATTGGTTTTGTTGTTTAATTCATGTATTTTTATGATTTATATTTTATTAATTATATTAATACTTTATTAAACAAAAATTTCCTTGATGTGGAAATTTTTTTTTAGAATGTATTTATTGTTTTTGTGGACTTGACGGTCTGTCAGACGTAAAATTTCGAATCGGTTATTTGTTTACATGATGCAATTGCGATGCGTTCAACGCAATCGCGACAACATAACGCTATAAAAGATTAGTATTGCTATTGTCCGCTACTCGATTGCACAACGGGGTTAAATTATAGCAAATTCTTTCGAAACAAAATTTTGATCTTAGATCAAAAAAATGATTGACAATACAATAAATTTGATCGAAATGTCATTGAAATACATCGCATTGCCAGTCATTTTTTTGATCTAAGATCAAAATTTTGTTTCGAAAGAATTTGATATTAGTAACCGTACAATTTTTTAACTAATAAAGGAAGGTTGATTCTATTATTATTTTCAATTATGGTGTTTCTATTGCGATTTCTAGCTATTCAGCTAGACTTTATAGAAAAATCAAAACATTTTGATTCTAGGAAAAAGAGATATAATTTTCGAATACTATCGAAAAAGTGAGGTTGCCACATCCTACCCCTGAGAATCAACCAGGTCAAAATTCTTCAATAATTACAAGATTCGCGTACTGTTCTGAAGTAACATGCATTGGGTTTAGATTAGCTGGTTTTCTTAAATTATCAAGTTTTATTTTTGCCAATTCATGACATGATCAATTAAATCGCAAAAATTAAATGTTCGCAAAGCCCTCGTGAAATCAACTAACCGGAAATTGTAGTTTCTTTAGCAGATTCGGAAAGGAAGTTTTTTGATTTTTTGCTTTATTGATGGTGAAAAGTTCATAACTACGCACTCTTATTAACCAATATTACCCTGCCACTGTATCTGCATATATGAAGTTGTACCTCCTTAACGATGATAGCAGAAAAGTATCAAATGATTTTTTCAATATAATAATAGAGTGCGATTATTGCTACCCGTTAAAATAAACCCATATTAGAAACCACTGGATGTATTAACTAAACGGCAGGTTTTATAAATTTGAGGTTCATGCAAAAAATATGAAATAGTGAGAAATAGTGAACTCTTAGTCATTAATATTTGTACATACGTGGCAAACAAATTACTCAGAATGAGATTTAAATAAAATCCTTGACGATAATTGAAAGATACTTAAGAATTAAGTTAGCAACAGTATTATCTACAAGTAATATACATATTGAATCAAATGCTTTAGAAAAACCAAACAAAATCAGAGAACTATTTTTTCGCTCATTTTCTCCATCCTATGATAATATCGTCCCAGTCCCAGAAAATAAAGCAGAAGAGGTTCTGTAAAATTTTCCAACCCGATTGAAATATTACTCAAATTTTTACTGTTCGGCTCGTTTATCGTTTATGATGAACCACTTTCTCAAACGCTTTTGAAATGGAATTTAAAACGAAACTAACAACATTATTACAAGAAGGAACATCATACGAGCAATGAGCGAGATACCGCGGCAAAATGTTTGTTTAATATCGAAATTAAAATCCCCACTAATAAAAATTTCATCGTAGTGACAAGTAAGATAACCAAATTTAGTTCTAAAACAAATAGTAACCGTAATAAACGTTAAATTAGACACGATAGAATGAGAGATGATGACAAAAATGTTGAAAACTTTACACATATCTCACCATAATTACAAGGTAGAACTACATTATCTTTCCTAAAAATGTTCTTTTACAGTCACGCAGCAAGACCAGAAATGAACGGCAAAATAATTGTTTTTAGGGAAAAACCAAGATCATTAATTCAATTCAGATCATTAAAACAATTAATACTTATGTCGGATGTAGACGTGAAAATTTAATTATTAAATTGGTAAATTTAACGGATACCCGGTTGCAGCGTTGAGCTCTATCCATTTGTCCGCGTTTAATTTCTTCTTTTAGAATGCTAAATCTGTTCGCAAAATTGCAAAAATTTCTTCCTATTCCACCGTATTCTCTGGATCTGGATCACAGCGATTGCTCCCTGGCCGCAAACCTCAAAAATTGAGGCCAAAGATAAATCGTTTTATAAAAAGGCATCAACATGTTAGAGAATAGTGGAAATGAATACATCACTCTTGAAGGAAACTATGTTGAGGAATAAAGTTGAATTTTGCAAAAAAAATTGTTTTTTAGTAGTTAGCCTTTACTTTTAAATTTTATTACCTGTATAGAATTGGTATATGTTTAGGATTAATTAATTGTTACTTTAGTGAAAGGGAGTTGTCACAGAAGGTAGAAGGGAGTAAGAAAATGGTGGGTCGTAAAAGGAATTTGAAATAAAAAAGATGTACATGAGGGATGCATGTATTATTGAAAAATGTTCAGCAAAAGTAGAAACAACAATTTTAAGGGTTGGCGTATGTATTCTGTATGTATAATTATATTTAATTGGTTCTTAGGGAAAGGTAGACAATTTATATTATGTATACATCAGGATTGTAAAAGAAAAAACTAAAAAAAAACGTTTGATGACCATTCCTTTGCCTTTCCGGCTTTCCCAAGTTATTAAGAAATAAGACTCACGAAGATAAAATAAATATTTATTATATAATTAGTTCAAGGACAAATAAAATAAGTAAAATATGACCTGCACACTTTATAGAGTAGGTTTATAGAGAAGGACCCCAATTACCAACAATAAGATGCAGCACATGTTCAAAATTTAAAGGAACGAAAGCAGGGTTTTAACACTGATTACCTGAGAGAGATGATTTACTAAGGATTTCTTGGTTTAAAAAATAGTATTTACGCACTGACCTTTCTATAATTATCATCATATTACAAATTTCGAAGTTATACAAAACCCGATCTGTTTCTTATTCGTCGCGAGATGAGTTGATCTCTCTTTTTCGTCAATATTCTTATCAACATAAACAATGTATGATGACTATAGTCAAATATACTATAGTCCATCTACAATCATATTTTTATTGAAATTATAAAAATCTCTCAGTACAAGAAAAATCTGTATTTGTATTCGTCTCTTAGGCTTATCATTTGCATGACAACAACAATAACAGAAAACCATTGTCTGATAAACAAATATAAAATATAAACAAAAATAATGTAATCGAATGGATTTATAAACAGTCTGAATTTATAGTAGAATTGAATTGTGGCCAATAACAAAATGGCATCCGTTAAACTGTGTGTAGTTTTTCTGAAATTTACCTTATTATTTTGCAACGCATACAGTGCGGTGATTATTAATTCAGTTGATGAAAATGCGTATACATTTCCGACGAATTTTTCATTTGGTGCTGCAACCGCTGCTTACCAAATAGAAGGTGGATGGAATTTGGGAGGTAAAGGGCCAAGCATATGGGATTCTCTTGTCCATGAACATGGCGATTTAATATCCGATCATTCGACGGCCGATATTGGACCTGACTCATACCACTTGTTCATGGAAGACATCAAGGCCCTCAAAGAGACGGGCTGCAATCATTATCGATTTTCAATTGCTTGGTCGAGAATTTTACCTGACGGACAGGTGGGTTCGTTGAACCTAGTCGGAATCGATTATTATAATCGAGTGATAAACGCTTTATTGGATGCTAATATTCAACCTATAGTAACGATGTATCACTATGATTTACCCCAAGCCGTACAGGATTTAGGCGGTCTTACAAATCCGATTGTAATACCATACTTTGTTGACTATGCCAGCATACTATTTCAATATTTTGGAGATCGAGTACGAACATGGATCACATTTAATGAGCCACTGGATTTCTGTTTAGAGGGATACGGAAATGCAGAGTCGGCACCTTTAATATCGGTTCCAGGAATAGCTGAATATCTTTGTGCGCATCATGTAATTTTAGCTCATGCAAAAACATATCGTGTATTTAAATCAGCCTTCCAGAATGATGCCAAACTTGGAATTACATTAAGTAGCCGATTTTATTTTCCGAAAACGAGTGCAGACGATGAAGCGGTAGATCGTGCTTTGCAATTTGATATCGGTTGGTTTATGCATCCAATATACAGCACCACAGGCAATTACCCGCAAATTATGATCGACGTGATAAACGAGAATAGTCGAAAAGAGAATCGAACATGGTCCCGATTACCGCAATTTACGGCTGAGGAACTCGAAATGGTTCGAGGATCGGCCGATTTTCTTGGACTAAACTATTACACAAGTCGATACGCACAGTTATCAAAAAAACCAATAGGACATATTCCGTCCTATCAGCATGATGCCAACCTTGAAGTAACTGTGGATCCGAGTTGGCCACGGGCCAAATCTACCTGGCTGTATAGCGTACCGACTGGATTACGCGGACTACTTAAATATTTTCGGGATAATTACGACAATCTAGACGTGCTAATAACAGAAAATGGATTTAGCGATGCGGGCGGCCTAAATGATACGGATCGCGTTGTATATTTAAAAGAGCATTTGGACGCTCTCCTAGAAGCAATTTATGAAGATGGATGTAATGTCTCAGGCTATACGGTTTGGAGCATAATCGATAATTTCGAATGGATGAGAGGATTTTCGGAAAGATTTGGAGTATATGAGGTGGATTTGATGAGTCCAAATAAAACAAGAACACCTAAAATGTCAGCACAATTTTTAAAAACCGTTTATGAAACGGGCCAAACCAACTTTTATAAATTTTAATCATGTAAACTTTTTTTTTCATGATGAACCGCATCCATGCGTTGAACCGATAAAATGTTACATGTATTTTATTTTGACATATCTTGAAAAAAAATAAACAAACCAATCATCTGGGACAAAAATATTTTTTATTTTCGTAATTTAATTGTTTTAGTAATTTAAGTTTTAATAAATAAATACTCGATCAAAATGAATGAAATCACACAAAATCCAAGCCGAATATTTACGAATATGTGTCGTTTGTGCCTGACACAAATAGTGAACCCATCTCAAGAAACTCATTTATTTACATCTTTCGACAATGAGTACCATATTAATTTTGCGGAAATGTATTCGAAGCTGACCAATATCGGGCTACGAGAAGAAGATTTAATAATGCCGAAAAGTATGTGCTATATATGTAAAGAGAAATTATTGTTTGCCTATAAATTTGTGGAACAGTGCAAAGAGTCAGATGCAAAGTTAAAGACTATCATAACACAGTGTGGAAGTAAGCTACTGATCAGCTGGTTGGAAAGGCGTAGTTCGCCAATGTACTAATTCATATTATTTTGATTAAGTTACAGATATTTCACCCGTTGATCATGGTGGGTTTAATTCTACGATCAAAATAGAGAAGGAGGTCGTTTACGGGGACCAACCATCGAATCATTATGGGGAAGAGTCTAGTTTTAATTATCTGGATGTGGATGCTTCACAGGAAATTGAACGAGCAGGTAATAAAGCATACAATGCATCGAATGCAATAAGCTCGGCTTAATATTATTTCTTTAGATATAGACGGGGAGGAATCGGAGGAAATTGATGGAGAGGAGGTAGAACCGCTTAAAAAATTTGCACGATATTATGACGAGCCGCCAGACAATGGAGCACCTCGGATGAGTATCGATTACATTAGGACTCATATAGAGAACGGTCAATTTAAAATAGTCGAAAAAAATGGTAAAAGCCTGGCTTGGAAATTATTTGGAGACGTGGTTACTGGGGACGGTGTTATAATTCATAATTATGTAGCGTGCCGCCAGTGCCGGGCACTTCAAAAATATAACGGGAAACAGACAACGAATCTAATACGGCATAAGTGTTTAAAAGTGCTGCTGAAAACGATGGTCAAAACAGAGAATGGTATTGAACCTCAATCATCGCTTGCACCACCACCTCCACAAAAAATCTTGGTGATTAAAACACCGCAAAAGGATCTCAAAACTTCTACCACAGATGCTTGCCTTGAATGGGTAATAGAAGACTGTCGATCACTCACCACTTTGGATGGTGTGGGATTCAAAAAATTAGTAAAATATTTCCTACAAATTGGTGCCAAATATGGGGAAAATTTTAACATAATGGAACTCCTTCCGGCATCCGGTGTACTCTCGAAAAAGGTGAATGAAGTAGCACAGGCAGAAAAAAATAAATTAAAAATAGAGCTTAAGAAAAAAATTTTGGATGGCGCAGCAATTGCGATAAGCCTTTGGACGGATTCGAATACTAATCGAATTTATGCTAGCGTCACATTTCACTATGTGCAAGATGAGTATTTGAAAGAGATATTTCTAGGAATTAAATCAGTCGATCGGGATCGACTAACAGCTTCGACGTTGCTACAAAAAATTAAAACGATTTTGAACGCGTACGAGATATTCGATTTCAAAAAGGTCGTATTCGTTACTGATCGTGATGAACATTTGGTGAACGCATTTAAAAATTATACCCGGGTGAATTGCTCGCTTAGATTGTTCAACTCAATTTTGGAAAAGGAATTTTTTCTGCTCACCGAAATCAGTGCCATGTCATTCGAATGCCAAAACCTTTTAAAGCAATTTCAAAACGAGAATCAACTTCGCGTGATTTCCAAAATTATGAAGCATGATTCGATGGTGCGGTGGTCCAAGCGGCTGAATGTTTTTAATTTGATATACACGAATTGGACACGGATAATGGAATATTTTAAGGAGAAAGGTGAATTATATCGACTAAAAAGTATTAATACTCTGTTATTAACGCATATCGTAGAATTTTTAAATCGAATCGAAAAAATTTTCTTGAAGTTGGAGGGTTCAAATTATGTATCGATCCATTATGTGTACAGCTCAATAAATTTGCTGCAGAATATATGCCAAGTGCGGGATGACGATCTCGAGACAATGAGATCATTAAAAACAAATATTATGCAATCTGTATATAGTGAATGGTCAGCGAATTTATCAATTATTCATCAGACTGCCCTTTTTCTATTTCCACCCACAAATCAATTGAAAATGTTTAATCCAGATCTGATTTCCAAAATTCGCGATTACTGCTACGAAGAAATTGTGAATAATACGAACGTACAGCCGGATACTGCACAACCAAAACAATCGACCTCGGCAAATTGTTCTGACGATATATTCTTTTGTGGTCTAGTAAACGATCCTGAGAATACATCGGTTGAGCAAAAAATTAAAAACGAGATCAACAAGTATTCAAATTTACTGGTCCAGTATCGGCACGATTTTGATTTACTAAAATGGTGGAAGGAGCATCGTGCCGAATATCCGAACCTCTTTAATCTCAGCATAAAAGTGCTCTGTATTCCGGCAGGATGCCGTTCGTCAGAGAAAATATTCACCAAAGTCAGTAATATAGTAACGGATAAACGTGAATATGTTTACCCGCAAACCGTTAGTAATGTGATATTTTTAAATGAGCTTTTTAAGAAGTGAATTGATGGCCGCTTCGTATATTCGCATACGAATGGAAAAATAATAAAGCTGTGTGGCAACACTTGGTTTCAAAAATTTTGGAATTAAGGCGGAAAGTCGTGCAAAGAACTTCCTTCGTGTTCGAAATACTTTACAGTTTAGTAGCACATACTCATAATGTGAACTTAGTATAATTTAATTTTTGAATAAAATATATTTGTTCTATTTACCAAGTAATGATATTAGATTTTAAATAAAAAATTAATTATCTCACAATAAATAATCAACTAAAAAATATAATTTACTTTTACCGGAAAGTTCAATCTCGCAGAATTTGGCAGGAGAAAGTCGATGCAGGTCGAAGCTTTAATATTAATCTCAAAGCGGAAAAATGGTTAAATACTGCAGTATTCGATGCGTTTCAGATCGGAGCGGCTTGAGTTCATTAAATTCGACCACCGATTACTGGATACACAAATACAAAAAAATCAGAATTATTTTTAAAGTTTGTATTCAATATATATATTGTGTGACCATTTAAACATTTTTTTAAATAGGTTATTAAAATCATAAACTCATACATAAGTATTCAGATTTATTCTAAACTAAAATAAAATTTACAGGAACGTATTCAAATATACAGAACCAAATATATTCAACAAAATTGATCGATTGTAAATTTTAGATGGATTAATTATTTTTTTTCGTCACAAATAGTTTGTTTAATAATCTTTCATTAAAATAAAGTTAAACTTATTTATAATAATATGAATATACATTGTCAAAAATGTATAGTAAAAAATAAAGTCCAAAACAAGAAATTATTCAAAATTAACAAACATGAAAACTGTAATAATAAATCGGATTGTGATTTGTTCAACATACGTGCGTGATGGTTGTTGGGTCGGTTCGATTTTATTATTACACTTTTAGTTTAAAAAAAAAATTCACAAAATGATTCTACGAACAGAGGGCTCTAAATATTTTACTCAGTTTCAAAATACGATACTCGCTGTTTATTATTGTGCCGTTTCGATATGCGGCGACCAGAATCATTTGTGGAAAGGGTGAACCGTTTTGTATGATTGCGATCCGTTCGCAATTCTTTTGTGGTTTTATTTTTCGCTTCGTCCACTTTTTTCATATACTTCTCTATTAAATCCCCACAGTTAACATTATTTTCGGGTTCCCATGTATCTGCATCCGATTTAAACCCCTTCCAACGGATTAAAAATTCTCTTTCGCCGTTACGCTTAAAATGCACATCTATAATTTTTTCGACTTCGTATTCCACCTCATCAACATCATTTTCATCGTCGTCATCAATATTTTTATCCGTTTTTTTTGCTTTGCTCAGACGTTTCGAAAGATTGGAAGGGCGACCTCTACTACCTGGTTTTTTTGCGGGTTGGCTTTTCTAAAACATACAAAAAATTTGTTTGAATTACTTATGGCGCTGCTCAATGTAAACATAATACATTACATACTTCTGATTTGACATCTTCATCTTCTTCATCCTCCACTGGGTCTTCCTCTTCGTTCTCATCTTCAGCTTTAGCGTTTTTTTTCGGCTTTCCTTTTTTATCCGGTTTTGTGCTCTTTTGTCCGAAATAGAAAAGTCGATTAATAAATAGAAAATATTATATTGACGATTAGTATGATAATACCTTTTCATTGTACCGTGCCACAATGTCCGGGCAGTTAACCGTGCTTTCCGGCTCCCATGTGTCATTATCGGAATCGTAACCTTTCCATCGGATCAAGTATTGGAGTTTGCCGCGAACTGTTTTATGGTCGACAATATCCTCAACCTTAAAAAAAAAAATTAAATCCATTCATCAACCCTTCGCCAAAACACGCCTTATGTACTCACTTCATATTCTTCTTCTTCATCGCCGGCATCATCCTCGTCATCACCGTTTTCACTTGCTGCCGCTGCTTCTTCATCATTTTCATCGTCTTTTGCTTTGGCTGCTGTTTTGGCTTTTTTTGCGCCTTTTTTAGCAGTTTTTCCCGCCTTCTTTTTTGATGTGGTGGACGTTACTTTTTCCGCACTATCCACGGGGACGGGTTCATCTTCATCGCCGCCACCATTTTGATTTATGTTTTCATCAGGTTTCGTGATGCTATCTTCGCCATTATCGTCGCTATTGCCATTCCTCTTCCGTTTTAAGCTTACTTTTCTCATTTAATAGCGTTTAAAACAGTTTGCTACAGTAATAATATGATTTTGTAACACAACAGTTTACCAAACAAATCAAGAAAAAAATTTAACACGGTAAACTACGTTTTTTTTAATATTTACTATCGAGAACGACGCCAATACTGAAAACTGTACACTGCATCAATCTACTAAAATTTTTTGCTCTTCAAAAATATAACATATTCGAAGGCAGGATCACTATTAGGTTCCACAACGTTAGTCAACGCTAAACTAACAAAGGTCGATTGGACTGTTGAAATTTGGTGTAACGTAAAGATATTTAGGCTATTTTCAAAACGAATACATACTTGTTTGTGGAACCTAACTTATTCAAATAACACGAATTCACAGCGCATCCCCAATAGAATTCGTTTTTCCTTACAGAAATCAAAAATATTTTTTTTCTCAAATTATTTTTCATACTTTTCTGTAAGGAGAAAAGAAAAAGGAATTCTATTGGGGATGCGCTATCATTTACCAAAATCCGGGACAAAAATGATGTACATCAAAAAATTTGTTCTATTTGACAGAAAAAACATTTTTTTTATCAACCTATCGAGGTCATCTATTTTCCGTCTCTTTCATTCAGAAAAATCTAAATTGGTTGTCAATTTTTGTTGATATTTAAATGTGAATATTTTGCTATTTTGACTTTCGTTACCGTATTTTTTGAAAACATGCAATGTGCAGATGGTGATGAAATCGGACCTATAGCCGTTTCGTCCTCGAATTGACTATCAACGGTATAAAGTAAGGACCATTTCGGAATGGCTCTGAAAATGAGAAATGAAAAGTTTTAGTTTAATTAAATAAATTAAAATAAAAACTAAAAATAAAATACTAAAGGACATTTAGCATTTTTAAAAATTTTTATAATAGCGGACAGATAGAGAAAATACAGCTAACACATAAACTTTCAAGTGGAACAATTAAACTCAAACTGTGTTGCACGCAAGATTCTCAATATAGATTTCCATCTTAAAAGTACAATGACAGAATTGGAGAACTGAGGACGAACGCGCACACATTATAGCAAATATACTTCAAAAATCTGCTAAATCGAAATAACGAAGTGGCTGGGATGATATTCAGAGAGAGCAGAGAAAATAAATAGAGATAACAAACGCCACCAAAATATAAAAAAAAATATTTTCAGGTAAATACTGACATTTATTCAATAAAAATTCAAAATGATTTTCAAACATCTTTGTTTTTGCCATTTTTGACGATAAATTTATTATTTATTGATATTATTTTATAAAATCATTTATAAAATTACTATATAAACTTAAATTGCACAGAAACCATTAAACGTTAAAATGCGGCAGCTTGCTCCATTCCAAAAATATCCCTTTTACCGGCCCGCATTCACAATTGTGCGTGTATAAATCGTGTACAAGAATCATGCCAAAAATTTATTTTTTGACCCACATATTCATTTGTGCAAACCACTCAAATCGTTTTCGTCCGAAAAATAACACTATAACTATAATAATAATAAAATAATTAATATGTTATCAAAAACAAATAATTAATATGTTATATAATTTATATGTTATCAAGAAAAAAAATGTCTGGGTCCGAGAGGATATAATGAAGAAAGGCGGAGATTGGTGATGTACGCCGCTTATCTGTTTGTGTACACAACGCAAACGTATATATCTGTCATTCCACATTTCGATTCTTTCGCCGTGATTCTTTCCTCGTTTTTTCTCCCTTTACCCACAAACTAAAAATAGTTTGCCTGTTTAGGGGAAGGAAACGAGGAAAGAATCACGACGAAAGAATCAATCAACAGAACTGCGTATGTCATGTGTTTTATTTTCTATACATATTGTGAATAATCATTTTAGATTCCACAGCAACCAACTGCTTGCAACCAACTAAATGTCAAATTATTGACATCGCTTATGGTGTTTTTGTATAGAAGTCTCGTATTAAAATAATTTAAAAATTTCTTATTTTATTGATTTGGAATATTAAATTTAATTAAATAGCTGTAAATAAAATGTTATCAAACGGTAAAAATGCCTTTTCACGCATTGTAAGTCTTTTTTGAACGCGAATTATTCTTAAATGTCTGCAGTGAAAACATTACATAATCGTGAATATAACCTGAAATTTTTATATTTTCTAGTGGCAAGGGATTCGGGGTGTTTCGACAACCAGTGGGCGCCTAAGTGATAATTTGTTTGTGCATCGTGATACGCCTGAAGATAATCCCAGTATCCCATTCGAATTCACACCTGATAACCAAAAACGAGCCCATGCGATTTTAAGTATATATCCCGTAGGCCATAAACGAGCCGCTATGATTCCACTCTTGGATTTGGCGCAACGACAACACGGATGGCTTCCAATCTCGGCTATGCATAAAGTAGCCGAAATTTTAGAATTGCCTAATATGCGGGTTTACGAAGTCGCCACCTTTTATACAATGTTCATGCGAAAACCAACTGGAACATATCATGTCCAAGTGTGTACTACAACTCCGTGCTGGTTACGTGGGTCTGATGAAGTTTTAGAAGCTTGTAAGTCAAACTTGGGAATTAAAGTTGGTGAGACTACGGCCGATAATAAATTTACGATTTCTGAAGTTGAATGTCTCGGAGCGTGTGTTAATGCGCCGATGGTAGCGATTAATGATGATTACTATGAAGATCTAACTGCTAAAGATACTAATGAGATTTTAGATGATTTAAAGGCTGGGAGAGTACCGCGAGCTGGTCCACGAAGTGGTCGTTTTGCTTCTGAACCAGCCGGACAACTATCTTCGTTGACTGAAGAGCCCAAAGGACCTGGTTTTGGAGTTCAACCGGGTCTTTAAAATTATAAAATGAATATTTATAAAAACATGATTGTAGATTCTGCACCACATTAAAATCAAATATAAAATAACAAAAAAATGGATTTTTATTCTACACATGTATTTGTTTTTGCGTGGAAAATCCTTTCCAAATTTTCAATTTAAAATAATTTTATAAACTTTTAAATTTACCGCTTCGCAGAAATAATTTTTTGTTTGGTTGCAAACGCATGTTTTCATATGCGTGTGAGTTGTACTTTACGACGTCAAATTTTGTATACAAACACCCATGTGCCTACAGTAAAATAGTAAAATTGGCGAAAAAATTAAATTTGTGCGTGAAAAATGAAAGAACTTTTACTATCAAATTGCGAAAAATCATTTGTTAAGAAATGTATAGAAGAAGGAAAGGTGCGTGCTCAGAAATAGTTTTGCACAATTTTATTAATTTTGTTTTGCATTTTAGAGATTAGATGGTCGCGGGCTGTCAGAATTCCGTGACATTCGCATAAATTTTGGAAGTGAATGGGGTAGTGTTCACGTATCATTGGGCGATACTCGTGTACTAGCACAAGTTTCCTGTGACGTTATGCAACCGAAATCTACGCGGCCAAATGAAGGCCTCTTACATTTGAATGTAGAATTGGGACCGATGGCCGCTCCACATTTAGAAGCAAATCGCCAATCGGAACTTAGTGTATATGTGAATAGGATTCTGGAACGGGCCCTTAAGGATTCACGTGCCGTCGATTTGGAATCATTGTGTATTGTAGCCGATGAAAAGGTTTGGAATTTGCGGGTTGATATAAATGTTTTGAATCACGAGGGGAATATAATTGATTGTGCATCGGTCGCTGCCCTCGCCGCCCTATCACATTTTAAACGTCCTGACGTTACGACATCTGGCGATGAGTTTATTATTCATACACACGCTGAAAAGGATCCGATTCCGATACCATTACATCATTATCCAGTTTGCGTTTCGTACGGCATATTTAATAATGGCCTTATAGCGATCGCTGATCAAACGGCACTAGAAGAGCGTGTTTCCGAGGCAAGTATAGTATTTGGATTGAATTCATATAAAGAACTCTGCGGTTTGCATTTAGGCGGTATAACATTAACCAGTTCGCAACTTCTTCTGAAATGTGCAAATAAAGCGGCGGAACAGGCCAAACACCTTGTCGAAAAAATTAAATCTGCTCTTGACAATGATAAAGAGTTACGGGCACAAGAAGATTCGCAAATTGGATTCCATGAATGCATTCGACTAAACCAAATCACATCGTTGGCACAGGATCGAATAAAGTTGCGTCTGAAGCATTTCGATATCAATTCATGTACGGAGGATTATAAGGAAACGAAAATGGATACAAGCGAGGCAGATTTGAAAAATAATTCGATGATCATTAATAATGAGGATGTTGAATATCAAAATATTAATTCAGATTCGGCGGTGATGTTGCCACACGATAAAAAATCAGGTGAGATAAAGGCGCGTAAATGGATACCCGATGATGAGGAGGATTCAAACTCATCCGATAGTGATGCGGAAATGGAAGAACTGGACTCGAAGGAATCGATTGTTAAAAAAGAAAAATTCGACAAGAAAATAAAGCCGTCGAAAATTGAGGATTCTTCTAGTGAGGAAGAAGGCACAACAGTGCTACATACTACGGTGTAAAGCAGAATTCCATAATGATTCCGTTAATAAATCGTATCGACCAAAAATTGAATTCCATTGTTTTATTTTTATTGAGGGTCCCATTTGAAACGCGATCGGTACAAAACGCGATATGGCACAAAACGCGATATTTTATAACGCGATATTTCAATAAAAGTATATCCTGTAGAGTTAGTTGAAGTTAAGTTTTTTCCCATATAAAGTTGCTATTTCATTTGAGACACGTCAGAGCAGGATGGCTGCAAATGCATATGGCTTACTCATATATCTCAAAATAAGAACCCACCAAACCAGTTTTTGTTTTTGTACGAAGTGACGTCTTAATTTTGCGCTGTAAAATTATAAATTTTAAAATTATTAATTAAAATAATAAAAACATTATCAAATAGTTAGTGGTTTGTGTAGTGGTGCATTATTTGATAATAAAAATTACAGACTTTTATGTAAAATGAAGTGTATTGTGAAATGTTCAAAACTACGCCAGAAAAAATTTAAAAAGGCATATTTTACCAGCAGTAAGTTTAGTTTATATAAAATAAAATGTAAATTATGTTAAGAAGAAAGTGATTTGTGGTAAATTTATCCTTAATTTAAGTTATAAATCAGATAAAATTGCAGTGCACATTCTGTACCATATCGCGTTTTGTACCATATGTCTTTTCCGGCGTGCCATCACAATTGTGTGTGGACGAAAGAGAATCATCTCACAAATTTATTTGTGTATGTTTTTGGACTAACATACACATTTGTGCATAACTATAATAATAATAAATCAATTAATAAGTTATCAAAAACCAATAATTAATATGTTATATAATTTATATGTTATCAAATTATAATGTTTTTTTCAAAAAGAATTCCGATTTAACTAAGATCCGTTAAAATCCGGAAGTCGTTACAACCTGTAATTTTTTAAATACACATTTGTGTACACTGGACTTAAATTTATGGAAAAAAAATTGTCTGGTCGGGAAAGGGATATCGTGCTATATATTATATCATTTGGTACACTATCGCGTTTTGAAATATCGTGTTTGAAAATATCGCGTTTTGTACCATATCACGTTTCGAGCGGATCCCTTTTATTGACTTTACTTTGTAATTCGATGATTTAATTGTTCTGCCAAAAGCTCGTTCTGAGCGCAGTCCTTCGTAGCCCGTTGACCGCTCTATAATATTTAGCGCCTAATAACCTTATACGTGAATCTCTGCTTCCCAATAGCTCTAAATGCTGAAATAACTTTGGTCCTGTAAAACCTTTGTCTAAACAACTCTCTCTCTTCTCTCTTTCTCAATTTCTCATTCGAAATTTAAATATACTTGAAGTATTTTTCTTCCTTCATGAATACAAGATATTGTCTTTAGTCTTCCGGAGATATCGGAGTGTGGTTTTCGTTGAGCAATCTGTCTCAAAAATCAGCATACTCGAATCAACAGCCTCCAATTTTCTTTTTTACACTTTTTACTCCGTATACTGATTCTCTCGCAGTCATACGATCAACATTCGTCTTCTTTGCACACTTCTCCATTACTGGTTTACTTGCAAATTTATGTACTTTAGGATTAAAATTAAGTTTATTAATCCTATCAGTATACGTCTAACAGTACAACTCTCTCCATTAGGAATCAAATGGAATTGTCGAACTGCCACTGGGGGATGTTTCATGTCCTTGTAAAGTCTACACTTTAATATTTTTAATCGTGAAATGAGATAGAAGTTTCTCCAAAAGGAGGAAAGGTTTAAGATTTTGGATGTATGGCCGAACCATGGAAACGATATCTTAAGCAACCACGCATGCTTGTTAGTTTTAGATATACATAGGTGGAAACCGGACATAGGGCGTCGATTCGATTAATTGCATTATCTAACGAGTTGTGTCCTTTATTGAAAATTTGGTGGAATACGTCTAGTTCATCTTTAGGTTGATATTCGAGACATTTCGACACACAAGTTTTAGTTAACTTTTCGATCTTCATTTACATATTCGGGAACCAAAATGTACGACCGATTATATCCATGGTTTTATTTAACACCTTAAAACCCGTTCTCATGATATTTATGAATCTCTCGATATTGAAATCTGTTTTACGATAAACTAAATTTTCTGATAGCTCAAATAATTTTCATTCGCTATTTTTACCTGATCATCGTAAATGACAATTCAGCAAAAAGCAATTCACCGAAAATGACAATTTACTAAAAAGCAAATCATCGAAATAGCATTTTACTGAAGATAACAGTTTACCGAATACGACAATTCACCGAAATCGACAATTCAACAAAAACGACCATCCACCGAATACACCAATTTACCGAAAACGATAATGCGCCGAAAATGACAATTCATCGGAAACGACAATTCATCAAGAACTAAGAAAATTCTCTGGAAACGACAATTTAATGACCATATGTCGAACCTCCGACCAAATGGCAGAGTGGTTAAAACTTTGGCGTTTGGATCGGGAGGTACCGGGTTCGAATCCCAATAGGGGCAGGGTGCAAAAGGGAATTTTCATCTTCAGATTACGATCTGGGATAAAAAGGAACTCAGCTATGACCCCTTGTCGGAGTGCAAAACCCATGGGCCAACCCATCTTCCATGTCGGTATAGGCTGGCATGGAGCTATGCAATGTGCAGATGGTAATGAAAATCGAACCTATAGTCGTACGTCCTCGATTTGGCATGCGACTGCGTAAGGTGAGGACTGAAAAAGCGAACTGCGAAAGAGTTGGGAGTCCTTCGGCCCTAGAACAGATTGAAACAGATTATAAAAAAAAATATGTCAAACATGCCAATTCAACAATTCAAACTACAATTCATCGAAAGGACTTTCTAGCTTTAATACATATGCCCCTCATCTGGCCACTATGCAGAAGTTAGTTTTTCGTGTCATGCTTCTAGTGCCGGAGACTTGAAACAAAAGCTGTACCTCTGGCAAAACCTGGTAGATCATTGAATATCCATTTCAATTCAGTGCTCTAGGCACAACCTTTCTCACCCATTTGTCAAAAATGCCAACAGTACACAAGAAGTGCATGGTTCCCAACAATTATTCCGAAAAATAACGAACAACATCCCTTATCGAAAATACTTTCTCTGTCGTTGCTTGAAACCTATATTCATGATTGATAACTTCATTATATCACAGATTCATCCAACACAGCTAATGAAATTCCATTTAGATCGTTAAATTGAGTTCCATATTTATCGGTTAAATGGCTCGTTCCATTAAAATTGACTATTTAAAAAACCACTCCCGAAACTTGGACGCTTTATATTTAAAATTTAGGTACGCTTATGACTCGATCAATCGAGAGAGTTTGTAGTTTACCCAAGTATTCTTTGAATCCCAAAGAATTGATATGACCGGAAATGCAGAGCGAAGTGCTAGAATCATATTTCCTCACGGTGCTGTCTGTAATCAGGCGGTGTAGTGAAACCGAGCATTAAAAATTCTATTCATAGTCATGAACACTACATGTCATTGGAGCCCTAAAACCAAGACCAACGTCTTTTCTCCAGCTTAGGAGCGGCTGAAGTGGGCATTAGTCTTGTACCAAGGTAGAACTGGGTGTGTTAAGATTTTCACCAGTACGTGACCCACACACAGATCAAGCGGGTTGAGTGGTAAGCTAACAGCTTTCTCTCATAAAACTAATTAAGTTATGAACCCTACAGAAGGCAAAATCCTTTCATGGGATTTGAAAGCTAGAGAGAGAAATGCAGAATGACCTATTTCAGTAACAACTCTTGCACAAAGTTGAGAACCCGATTTTGAGAATTAGGCTATTTTCCAAATAGCCTCAAAATGGCTTAAAATTAACATTTTATAAATGCGTCCATAATGAGGAGCTCGTTAAGTAGAGATGCAATCTAGACGATTGGGCTGAGCAACAGTAAACGGAGTGAGGGTAGTCTGTTTTTATTTCCTGTTGAACTCCACATCTATAAGTTAAAACTCGTTTTAGCAATTAATTTTAAAAGGTTAAGGACTAGACCCTCTCTGTCTAAGTTTAATATATGTATTCCAGAATTCCTCCAATTATCGTTTTCGGCAAGCCTCGCTTCTGGTGAGATGTTATAAGATATCTAACCGAAAACGATAGTTCAGCCGAAAATGATAATTTACCGAAAACGACCATTAAACGAAAACGAAAATTCTTCGAAAACGACAATACAACGAAAACGACAATTCATCGAAATTAAACCAGCGTATTTAAGACACTCCTCATGAATTACCGCGCGTCCCAAATATAATTCCTTATGACATTTTCTTTAATAAATTTGAGAATTTTTTTTCCTCAAGTTTTTTTTTCATACTTTTCAAAAGGAAAAAGTAAGGAAAAGGTCATAAGGAATTCTATTGGGGATGCGTTGTAATTACATTGTCTTCTATTTAAAATTGTGGTCAATATATTATGTAGATGGCGGATTTTGTTGTGCGCCTTTAAAAGGCGAGTCACCAATTAAATTCCAATGGAGATCGTATTTAGAGGGTGCTATGAGAGGTGGGGTAAGTTTTTTCAATTAAAAAATTCAAAAAAATTCTCCTAAAGATGTTCAGAGCATACAATCATAACAAAAAATAAGCAATTGCATGATAAATTAGTTTGATATTGGCTTATTTATGTAGATGGTTCGTGACAAAATATTTTCAAATAAATTATATTTAGGTAAACCTTTCCATATCCAAAATGATAACCACCACATATCTGTAATATGTCATTGCTGCCACACATCACGTCATTGTGTGTTATTCCTTTTGTTATATACTTTTACAAAATAAATTGATGAAGCTTTCCAATCAGATTTCTCATAAATCTTCATTTCTCAATTTTATTGCTTCCATTATTTATCAATAAAATGTATAAGAAAAATTTGCGAGGTGAAAAAACGAAAGCACTTTATTTCTGACAACAAAATACAACAAAAGTGAATTTTTTGGAAAACTCTTAACATATTTTGTCATGTACGTTTTTTTTTTTATCTCTAACTTCAGATCACATGCAACGACATTCAATTCAATATACAATAAAATACTAGTGCTGTATAAGCATTGTGTTTTCAATTTAGCTGAAACTGAAAATATGAGTTGTCTGTGTGACGAAATAAATCACTACTTATGTACGTACGCGTATAACATTTCGACATGATAGATAAGTAATAGATTTGTTAGATAGACGGTATTAACAACAGGACTTTGCTTTTCAGCAGTAAGAGCTTTTAACATTGCGCTTGTTTGATAAATTTGTGGTTGTGTGAAGCAATATTTATGGATTAAGACAAATAATAATTTTTTTGGTATCATCTTTTGCGAACTAAGATTACGACATATAACATATTCTCACAATTTGATGAAAACCACTGTGATGAACTGCGATTAATCTTTGTAATTGAACGGGTTGTGTTGTTGCTAATAATCCAAAACATCCATATATGTAACACAAATCAAAATTTTTACCATGTAAACCGATTTTTGTTTTTTTTTTGTAGATGCCCGGTAGAGGATGAACTACTGCTGGATGAGGCATACTGACGTGTCGGGGGATTTCATTTCCTTCCATTTTACAATTACTTTTATGCTGTTTCCCAAGCGGTTACCCAAATACGGTACTAACGCAAGCAACAGCTGCTTTACGTGGATGGTGTAATTTTTGTCGCATTATCTCTCTTTCCCAGGCACCGCCAAATAAGGACAAATTGGTAAGTTTTACAGTTTTTTATAATACTAAGCCATGTAAAGTTATACACCACCAATGTTATCAACCCAAAGTTCGTTCGAACCCCGTTGAAGACTACAATTTTAATAAGCGATTATTATTCTTCATATCAACGATGTTGTCGGAAATTAACAACGGACGTTAATCATCAAAACATATTCGCGAACACAACTACATAGAAGTGATTTACAATTGCAACACACTTACACGACACTCGTGGTTCCCGGGAACTATTAATTTATATCGGGTTGAGGTCGTTTGCCTGACGTTCAAAATCTCGACTTTTAAAATCCCGACTTTTAAAATCCCGACTTTCATAATCCCGATTTTCTTTTGTACTAATCTTTTTGTACTGAGTGCAATGTAGTAATGGGGCTGGCCACGATTCGTTAAATTCAAAATTCCACAAACGAAATTCCTAAACCAAAATTCCAAAAAACAAAATTCCAAAGAAACAAAATTCCTATACAAAATGCCAAATTTTAAAATTCCAAAAAATTTCCATGGGTATAATTGGGATTTTTTTTTTTAGAAATTTTAGGGTGCTACGAAATCTAGGTTTTCGAAATATCGGTTTTCAAAATCCCGGTTTTCTTTTCTTCTAGTTCTAAAATCTTGATTTTGAGAAAATATTTTTTATTAATTCCGGCCGGCCCGGACTAATAATATTTTAACATAAAAATAAGATATCTTGCCCAAAAATTTACTAGAAAAAAACAAGGCTGCAATTCGGTGCTATTTAATCGGAGTTAAAATGAACTCCCATTTTTTTTTGTCAAATTACAACAACAGTTCCATATATTGACATCCGCTCTAGAATTAGTCGAATTCCTAGTTTTTGATGGTTTTTCAAGATTAATAAAAAAGTAATATTTTGTTAATGTAACATTTTGAAATGCAATACACATATATATTATAAACGTCTGTCACTGACTCACTCAAGAACGCACAGGGTGACCAAAATAAATTTTGTTTTTCTATGTTAATAAAAATCAATTGGCGCATGTATGACTGACTGATCATCACTAGAGAACAGTTGGAACGATTTGGTTGAATTGTTTTCGTTGTGTTCGTAATTGTCAGGACAAGGTTTGTATGAAAGAAAATTTTGGGAAAATCCACTGGAAAAGTCTGAAAATTTCGGGAAACCAAAAATGATTTTTTTGTACGGTTTCTTCACACGTATCCGATCCAGATGGTCTTTTATAAAAGACAAATTTTAAAATCTTAGTGGAAAACTCGGAAACTTCCGGAAAAACTTGAAGAAAATTGATTTTTTTTATGTCGCTTCAGTTGAGAACGGCTTAACCGATTTGGCTTTTTTTGTTGAATTCGTAATTACTAGGAGATGGTTCTTACGAAAAAAAATTTTGATAAAATCCACCGTGAAAGTCGGAAAACTCGGAAAACCGAAAAATTATGTTTTTGTACGGGATTTCGCACGTATCCGATCCAGATGGTCTTTTAGAAGATAAAAATTGGAAAATCTCGGAAATCGGAAACTTCAGGAAAAACCCGAAGAAGTGTTTTTCTCATGGTCAGTTGTACGTCGCGTGTTCGAGAGTTAGCAAACCATCATCGTTGTTCATGTGCGCGCCGGACAAAAAACCGAAAAATATTGTTTACCACAATGCATTGTATTGAAAAAATCTAAAACACAACTCAAACTTTGACAGATGTCTGAGTTTGAATCGACATTTCATTCACTTTTCAATACATTATGCCGCCTTTATGGTTGCGTTCGTTCTGACAATTTTTACGACCAATCATATTGCTCAAAAATGATGACTTTTTTCTTCTGGTTTTTTCCATAAGAAATAAAAAAAATCGTCCGTGTGATTTTTTTTTCAAATTTTCGTCAACGAAATACACAAAAAGCAACAACAATGCAATCGTAAAATCGTTATTTTCGAAGTAGAAAATTCTCATTAATATCTTACAATATCTGAATTTGACAAGACGCGAAGCGACTCAGAACAACTTAGCATTTTATATCGATCCCAGTAAACCTATTTCCCGTAGCATGTTAAAATATTATTAGGATTTCGAAAACCGAGATTTTAAAATCCTGGATTTAATAAAAACCGGGATTTTGAAAACCGTGATTTTGAAACCGGGATTTTGAAAACCAGGGTTTCGTAGTACGTGTTGGAATTTTAAAATTTTGTATTTTGTTTAGGAGTCTTTTGGAATTTTGGTTTTGGAATTTCGTTTTAGGAATTTTGAGTTTGACGAATCTTGTCCAACCCCGTTACTACATTGCGCTCATTACAAAAAGATTTTTAAAGGCCTGATTTTGTATATTTTTTTATGGGTTTGTCTTGTTTTCCCGAATTTCAAAATCCCGAAATCAAAATCCCGACTTTCAAAATCCTGATTTACAAAATCCCGATTTTCAAAAGCCCGGTTTGTTAATTTTTTTTTTTTATGAATTCGGGCGCCCGCATGCCTGCATGTTGAAATGCAATAATTGTAGAGGCTAACGGCTTCGATAACTCTCACGGGCACGCGGGAGGGTTATCGAAGCCGTTAGCCTCTCCATTTATATTAGCCCTTCGAGAGGATTTAGATTTGAACTTCAGCGTCCCGCACGTAGTACCTGATTATATAGAACCTATTAATGACACCTACTGTAGTAGGTAGTTATAAAAAATATTAAATATTAAATTTTAATTTTTTAGCTATAAAAAAAGAAAATTTAATATTTAATTAAAAAAATCCCGACTTTTATCGGGATTTTTAAGGTTTCAGCAAAGTCGAGATTTTTGAAATCGGGATTTTGAAAATCGGGATTTTAAAATTCGGAATTTTGGGGGCGCCCAGATGAATGCAAAAAATTTAAAAAATCGGGCTTTTGAAAATCGGGGTTTTAAAAGTCGGGATTTAGCAACTCGGGCAAACGACCCCAACCCGTGCTTTGAATGGCGGTTTACTTACGAGTATATTAAAGTTATTTGTAAGAGTAAGTTAATCTACATCAATTGCTTTCATGGTTGGTGAAATTTGTAATAGTTCTGCTTTTATATGCAACAATAAAAAAAATTGTGTAGTGGTGTTTGATATAACGTATTTTAGCAGAATGCCGCAAGGGGGGCTGACATATTTGCATGAATCTTCAATAAATCACATGTACGGTTTTCCTAAATTTACCGGGAAAATACTAAATCCACGTCTCTAATTGACGTTTATATGGTGATATATCTAGGCCATATAACACGAAAAATTGGGAACCAGGGTGCTTAGAACAACCAATGTTTTAGGAAAACCGTGCATGTGATTTATAGAAGATCAATGCAAATTAGGTTATCTTAAACACCATGAAACATATCAGCTATCACATTACATGCTGATTTAAAGGGCTAGTAAACTATAGCATTTGAGAATAAACCGTTTAGCATTTAGCACGTTAGTTTATAGGAGTTTCTTGGAAAACTCAAAAAATTGTGCGTTCAACTTTTAGTATTCCAATGTAAATTTGACTGTCCTAAACACCCTAAACCCCCAATTTGATCAAAATAAATGAGTTTTTCTATTAGATGAGGTCTCTTACCATCTCAGCATATACGACGCTTAGCATGCTGGTTTATAGGAGTTTATCGGAGAAATTCAGAAAATTGTTCGTTAGAATTATAGCACTCCAAGGCTAATTTTGCTGACCTGACGACACAAAAACTTCAATTTTGTCTTAAATGAATTGTTATTAAATATTTTTGAACATAATTCTACACCAAAATTTATTTAATTTTTGTGGCCGTTTCCTATTTGTTTCCCAGAATATTTAGGTATACTATAATTTGAACACTAATTGTTTTCAGCCGGACCTTATAATTCCAGCTGTAGCCTTATAATTCCAGCCGGCACCTTATTAAGTCAGCCTGAACTTACCTTCTACATCCAAACCAACCATAGCATTTCTTGTGCATCATTGAACACTATATTATGACTTTTTAGGTGGAACCTTATAATTCTAACCGAAACGTTAGTCAGTCGGAACCATATACAGCTAATTTATGGTACAAGAAGCACATTGTATTCCGATCGAAAAGTTATATAGAGCTCAATTATGCATAATCCATTGTGATGATGTACAATCCACTGTGCTTCTTATATCATAGTTGGTTTGGCTGTACTTTGGTTCTGGCTGTCTTTATTAGGTTTCGGCTGGAATTATAAGGTTTGAGCAGAATAGTGAAATTTGTCTTAAAAAAATCTTATTTTTTTTGGGACGATATAATAAGATTTGTGAGAAAAGATTAATTCGAATAGTTTTAAATTTCAAACACCATTAGAGATTAAAATAAGCAACATTTTAAAATCTAATATACACCCAAAAGATAACGGCAGTTTATATATGTTTTAAGCAATTTTCCACCCGATTACATTTTATTATTGTATTACATTTATTTGGCATCTGTGATTTATTGGAAATACGCACACGAATTGAGTTGAGATCGATTAAGAGTATTTATGTTCTATTTACATGAAGAAAGTAACACACTCTTAAAAAAATGAGGTTTACGGTAAATCAATCTTATGGTGATTTTTTTTTTTTTTTTTTTGTATAAATACGAAAATATACAGCCGCAATAAGAAAACTTATAATCTTAAGGAAGTGGGTAGTTGTAAAAAGGTATATGTATTGTATATAGTACATAGAAAAGTAAAAGGTAAATTGCCTTAGAAGTTTTAGACGCAAACCACAAAATAAATACCACAAGGGATAAAATTTGATTGATCTATATTTTAACTTTTATGTTGGTTTTTCTTAAAGTTTTTCAAATATTTACTTTGTGTTTGGCATTTTTAAACGTACCTACCAGTAAGAAACAACAAAATTGTGTTACTATACATTTATATTGTTGTGGTAAATACGGTTTATACTTCATAAAAGTTGGAGTTTTTACCGGGTTGTGGTATTTTAAGTTTAGCTAAATTTAAATTTTTTTATTGGGTGTATCCAGCCCATGTAGGCCCTACACATATTATGATATTTACATTCAATATCTCACTAAAAAAATGTAGATATCTCAATGTTTAGTGAGGGCTAAATTTTGGCTCCCTGAATTGAAAAAGGCTGACTTAAAAATGGTGTTTTCGGACTTAAAACCAGCGTTTTTATTTCATTTTAAAAATGAATTAAAATCTGTAGTGAAAATGAAATAAAAAAAGCTGACTTTATTAATGCATATCATAAGTCATTTTGAAAATGATTCAGGAAGTGTGTTTATAAATGAAATAAAATGTGTATTTAAGATCGAAATAAAGCATTAGAAAGCATTAGTTGAAAATTTGGAATGGCTTTAATTTTCATATTACAGTGAAAGTCAAATTATCCGGCATCCAATAACCGGAACACTCAGTTAACCGGAATTTTAACTTTTGTTGATTTTTTTTTCCTTTTTCTTTTTCACAAGGGATATTATTTTTTTATTATTCGGGGATTCATAGAAAATACTTTTCTTTACTTTTTTCTGTTTTATGCTTGAAACAGACGTGCGGAATTTCCGCATGCGAATACGCATGCGGAAACGCAAGTAAACTACATGTGCATATTTTCTGACATTGCGTTTTTATTTCTACTTTTGAAAGCCATCATTGGGTATTGAATTTTAATGTTGATGCAGTAGGTTCTTTTGAAGTGTGACTTTGTTTTCAAAATACATAATTATGTTGTAATCCTTTTTATCGTTCTCTCGTCCGTAATCGCCTCAACTCAAAATAATTAGACTAATAATCATTACTTTTCTTTTTATAAAATTTATTTTAAATTCACATATAAATTCGCATATATTTTTCTATTGCTTTCAATTATTTTTATAACCTACGTCGACTACGATCGGATTACATCTAAATCTTTTTCCTAGATGAACATTTTATTTTAGGTTTGCATTACATATAATTCAAAAGTGTTTTTTTTATATATATATGTATAATTATTATTTTTTTTTTGTTACATCAATTATAATAGTTTAAAAATTCGGTGCCGCTTTTCATACATTTTAAAATGCATTTGGTCAAATATGACTATAATAAAATAATTTTACTTTGTTTATGTTACTTGTCATATTTAAAGCTTGTTAAATTATGCAGAAAAAATGTAAGAAGAAAAAAAAGAATATGGACTCGGGAAATTTATTCCGAAAACGAAAGAGAGCTGTATGACTTTTTCTCCAATTTGTTTATGAAAATTAAACAAAATGATGAGGGGCAATTTATGAAAGCTACCAGAATGCCAATTAAAGATTTTGAAGTTTTAAGTAATATCTTAAAAAGAAAATTGGAAAAGTAAACCCATATTCGAACTCCGATTGAGCCAGATTTTCGTTTAATGTTGACATTAGTGTAAGAAAGCTTATCATATTATTTTGTATCAGGTTACGAATAAAATTTAAATTATACTTCTAGATATTTAGCACACGGTGCCGCCTGGCATCTTTTAGCTTGGGGATTTCGGATTGGCGTATCAACTATACGCGAAATTATACTCGAAACTTGCGATGTCATATGGAATGAACTGAGCCAGATTTACCTATCCCCACCCACTGACAAGGAATGGGATGAAATTATACGCGATTTTTAAAATACCTCTGGAATGCCAAATGTTGCCGGTGCGATAGACGGAAAGCACATACATATAAAATGCCAACCTCACTCTGGCTCCCTGTACTATAATTACAAAAAGTTCAATAGCATAGTATTACTTGCTATATGCGATAGCAATTATATGTTTTCAGCCGTCAATGTTGGACCATATGGGAGTCAGAGTGATGGGGTTTATTTTTAAAAATAGTGCTTTTGGGGAGAAAATTTTGAAAGGAAAAATCAATATTCCAAAGACAAAAAAATTGTGAAATAGCAACATTGATTTTCCTTGTTTTCTAATTGGAGACTCAGCATTCCCATTAAAACCGAATTTAATGAGGCCATATCCAGGACGACTTCTTCCAAAAGACAAAGAATTATTTAATAAGAGACTTTCGTCAGCGAGGGTGAAAATCGAAAATATTTTCGGCATTTTAACCTCTAAATTTAGAGTGTTGACGAACTCTCTAAATGTATTTCCCGAAAACGCCGAAAAAATTGTTAAAGCCACTTTGGTGCTACATAATTTCATTAAATTACATGATTCGACCAATTATGTACCATCTAATTTTGTGGATCATTTCGATGACAACAATGAGTTTGTTTTGGGAGATTGGCGCCGCGAAGTCGAACCCTTACCTCAACATAAATTTTTCACTAGATTTAACTCATCAAAGGAAGCTTTTTCAATTAGAGATAATTTA
Source organism: Nephrotoma flavescens (assembly GCA_932526605.1). NCBI lineage: Eukaryota > Metazoa > Arthropoda > Insecta > Diptera > Tipulidae > Nephrotoma > Nephrotoma flavescens. Next base: position 11,415,369 of record OW052222.1, read on the forward strand.
AAAGACTATTTAAATGTGTAATGTTAATTATTAAAAATAAAAATTTATAGATAAAATCCATTTATAGATAAAAAGTATATCTATTTAAAAAACAAATTAATCCCGAATCCGAAAAATATTCACTTTCCCTCATAAATTGTTTTGTTTATGACATCTAAAATGCCCATTTGCATTTGGCTAAACTGTGATGGTGTTATATTAGCGTCGTTTACTTGTTTTGCGACAGATTCAAAAAACAAGGTTATTGCCGTCTTAGCAGGTTCCACTGGACACGAGAAAGATGTTTTTGCAATTTTAATAAGTTCTACCATCTCAGAACTTGCCTCTTATTTTAAAAGGTCCGATTTAGTTTTGGTGTTTGTTCTCCGCGGTGTACTTCGACTAGTTGAGACCGAGGGTATGCTGCTCTGCTGTGATTCGAAGTCTACTGTGGAACTAGACTCGTCAAAGGATGGGTTGCTTAAACTAGACTGGTCCCATGTCATACTCTCCGTTTCTGAAAAATTTTCAGCGAAATCTAGTGCCTCGGCCCTTGTGAAATTGCTCGTTGTGCTACAAAAAAATTCGTAATCATTAACTGATTTTAATAAAATAATATAAACTTACCTTTGATTATTCGATGTATCAAAATCTTTAAGAAATAAAAGGTGTTCGAACCACTTCCATTTTTTCTTTGGGCTAGATGCTCCGCTACCCGAAGGACAATTATTATTATTTAATTCCTTGTGAAATTTATCCCTTAAATTACGCCATCTTGTTAAATAAGAATAATTTTTTTATTCATAATTTTATATTCGCTAAAAAATATATATTATGTACAATGTACATAAATACAGAACACAAACAGAAATGTAAACTATCCTATTACATACTTACTTGGTACATTTAATTTCAACGATAATTCATTGAATTTTTTATCTTAATTTTTTAAACATACATATATCTGTTTTTATAATTTTTATGTTTTTTATTATATAAAAATTCATTTTCACGAATAAACTATATATTTTTCTCTTCCATTTTTGCTTTGCGATTTGCGTCAAAACATAAAAAAGCTACTGTGAAGTTAGTATTAATTTATAATATTTTTTTTTGTTGCCGTACTGCTGCGGTGCGTTTTTTTAGAAATAGAGGCAACTTGCGGAAAAACGCATCCTATAGAGAACTGTTTGTAGATCTGACGGCAAAAAAATTAACCTGATTGGGACTATTTTTGTATGTTAATTTTTATTTTCATAAAGTATGCCGTGCTAAAATTTCATATAAAAAAAGACCCAATCAGCTTATTTTTAATGCGCTAGATGTCACTACCCCGGACATTTATAGTTCTCAATGCGGAATGCATGTATTTCATTTAATTTAAAGTAGTGTCTTCTAATTTAAACGCAAGCGTTTTTCCGCACGTCTGTTTCAAGCATTATGCATTATTCTATTTGAATTGAATGTGTAAAGTTGTATATTACATAGTTAGGTTAGTGAAATATTTTTTTTTTTAACAATTTTCTTTAATTATTGAATCTTTCAAACATGAAAATAACAATAAGTTTTCAAATCTTAATAACTAAGGTAATTATGTAAATCTGCGGGAGCAGAATTTACTTCTTATCAATAAGTGAATTAATAATTTTATAATTTTTGTTATTACAACAGCCATCGTTTTCTTCTTCAATCGCGAGACGTAGGTATAACTTTTAGGTTTCGCGCCAGAAAATTCGGATGAGATACCAGTTTCCCTGCATAGCTGATCCGCATCTTTTGTAATTCGTCTTTGACAGTTAGGATGTTAAGGTCCTTATGTATATTTTTGTTTTTTACGAACCAGGGTGCTCCTGTAATCATTCTGAGAATTTTTGACTCTGTTCGTTTTATAATGTCGATATTCGAATTTGAGGTTGATTGCCATAATTGACACCCATACGACCAAATTGGTTTAATCATTGTGTTATACAGTTGAATATTTCCCCATCAACCAGTGCATCTTAACAATTTTTAATTTGATATGGTCTCTTTTCATTTCAATATGTTTTCGCCAAGTTAACCGTCGATCTAGATGGACGCCTAAATATTTTGCTCCATTTGATTGGGGGATTTGTATTCCGTTCATTGTGAAAGGCGGACAAGTAAGCTTATTTAAAGTGAATGTTACGTGGGTCAATTTCTCTTCATTGACCTTTATCTTCCATTTCTTTAGCCAAATTTCGATGTCATGAATATGTTGTTGCAGAATTTCGGACGCCGTTTGTGGGTTATTATGGCTACATACGATTGCCGTATCATCTGCGAAAGTAGACGTCAGAGTTTGCGAAGACGTTGGTAGATCCGAAGTGAAAATTAAATATAACGTTGGGCCAAGCACACTACCTTGTGGTACTCCAGTCAGAATGTTTTTCTCGTTTGATTTAGAGGTGTTGTATTTGACGTAATATCTGCGATTTGTCAAATACGATTTCATGAGTTGGTAAATTTCTGGCAATTTAAGATTAATTTTATGCAGCAGACCCCTCGGGCCAACATCCAAGAATACGGCGGAGCAGTATTTTGTCTCTTCGTATGCTGACCTTATTTCTGTAGCTACTCGGTGCACTTGCTCAATGGTTCCGTGCTCGGCTCTGTTACCAAACTGATGACTAGGGATGATATTTCGTAGTTCTGGTTTAATATTTTCGACAATAGTTTTTTCGAATACTTTCGAAACGATTGGTAGTAGGCTTATTGGTCTATATGACGAGACTTTGTTAGGATCCTTGCCAGGCTTTGGGATAATTTTTATAGTTGAAATTTCCAGCACTCAGGGATATATCCTGATTCGTAAATTGAATTAAATATTTGAGCGAGTCGACCAAAGGCACACTCAGGCAGTTTAAGCATTTCACCTGTAATTCGATCAAACCCAGGGGCTTTCTTTAATTGAATTTGATGTGTAATAATAAATTTTACCAGTGGTTTCTTTATCTTAAATTTCCTCACAGGCCTGATTGCTATATTTTCTGTTTGAACCACCGATAAGCCAAGGTTTGGAGTGAGTACACTTTCAAGGTGATCAGCAAAGGCTTTAGCTTTTTCCTCGTCACTTCTAGCCCATTCACCGTTAGAAAGACGAATTGGCGGGTTTGGTTGCTGAGGCCGTTTAAGGTGTTTAGTGGCCTTCCATAGTGAATAATTTGTGCCCGAATGGGGAGATAATTCTTTAAGATAATTTTGCAGATAATCCATCTTGTTTTTTTGTAGTAGGCTTTGTAGTTTTCTTTTTGCATGATTAAAGTTATGTTTAGCATCTGGCGATCGATTAATTTGCCAGATGCGTCTTAAGCGACGTTTCTCTGTTAACATTTTTTCAGGTGTAACCATTAATTCTGAAATTGTGTTTATCCGTTAAGTGGGTCTCAGAAACTAACATAAGATCAATTTCGTGTTTAGTTAGGAAATGTTCTAATTCGAGTTTGTGTTGGCTTATACCATTTGCGTTCCAGTGGCATATCTTCAGATAATTTATCGGAGACATTCTAGTTTCTGGATCATAGTAGTTTGATTTTTCGGCATTGCTTGTAGCATATTTTGCATTGTTGTCATTAACTGCATCATCAGTTGCATGCAGTTATTCAGGGTAGGTTCAACATTTAAGGATTCGCCTTGAAGAACGCTTGCGTATGTTTTTTTGCTGGTTGGTGTTCTGGGCGAACGAGAGTCATTTGGCATATGCGCATCTGCTGTAGTTTTATACTGCCTCCTGGGACGTGATAATTGACTAATATTTATGTAGACTGGGCATCCTCGGTAATTTGCGGCGTGGTTTCCACCGCAATTGCTGCATTTCCTTTCAGTTGAAGAGTTCTTACGACGCACAGTGTTATCAACTTGCAATATGTCCTTGAATGACCATATTCTTGACAGTTTAAACACTGTATTGGTCCGGCCCTTTTCTTTGGTTCTTCAACAATTATGCGTCTGTGTAAGAGGTACTTTAGTTTATATATTGGATGAACTTCTCCCTTTTTCAAAATGCTTTCGGATGGGTCCAGTTCAACTTTGACCATTGGTTGTGGTTGCTTCAAGCGGTTCATGTTTGCAATAAATTCAATGAACTGATGTATAAACAAATTGTTTTTTGTTACATAATTTGAAAATAAATAAATAGGAATCCTAAAAAATAATGAAAACAATCGAAATTCTCGTACAATTCCTAGTTTTATTGAAGCATCCAATTATCCGGAATTTTCAATTATTCGGAGTGCTCTCATCCTGGTTATTAAGCATTCCGGATAACAGGGCTTTTACTCAAAACATTTAACTCTAAAACATATACTTTTATTAAAACTAGAAATTTTACGAGAATTTCGATTGTTTTCATTATTTTTTAGGATTCCTGTTTATTTATTTTCAAATTATGTACCAGAAAATAATTCTTTTATACATCAAATAATTGAATTTATTGCGAATAATACAGGGTGGCTGAGACCAAGTGTCACCAAATGAAAACGCTGTAATTTTTTTAATTTTGATTATTTTTTATTGAAATTTCGTGGAATATGTTGAAAACATATTACATTTTATGAAAAACATGTTACTGCTCGATATGACCTCCTTTGGCTCTGATTATTTGATTAAGTCTTCCATAGAAAGCATTGCATGCTGACCGAACGTGGGCTTGCGGAATTTTATTCCATTCTCGAACAAGAGCTGACTTCAATGCATCAACACTTTCGTATTTTTTAGTGGACACCTTACTCTCCAAAATGGACCATATGGAGAAACCCATGGGATTCAAGTCTGGTGAATATAGCCATTCTTTCGACGAAATCAGCCGCGGAACGCAATTTTGTAAAAATTGCTGTGTCGCTCGAGCTTTGTGTGACGGTGCCGAGTCCTGTTGGAATGTCCAACGGCTCGTACCAAAGTGTTTACGTGCCCAAGGTAGCAAAGCATCATTTAGGATCTTTTGGCGGTACACCTCTTGGTTTACCTTGACTCCATGTTCGATGAAAACCAGAGGAGTGCGTCCATCTGCAGTCACTGCAGCCCAAACCATAACATAAGCTGGTGATTGCTTGCGCATGGCAACTCTTGTGTCCAAATAACCTTTGGACTTGTGCTCTAACCAAACACGACCATTTTGTTTATTCACTGTTGAATGGTGAAAATTGTATTTACTGTTGAATGGTATTTACTGTTGAATGGTGAAAATTTTCTCATCAGAAAAGACAATTTTTGGAATCTTATCACGTTCGGTCAGCATTCAATGCTTTCTATGGAAGACTGAATCAAATAATCAGAGCCAAAGGAGGTTATATCGAGCAGTAACATGTTTTTCATAAAATGTAATATGTTTTAAACATATTCCACGAAATTTCAATAAAAAATAATCAAAATTAAAAGTTACACAGCGTTTTCATTTGGTAACACAACTATATTTAACAATACATACATATATTCAATATTGCCCTAACTCTAGTTGGGGTACGACTTTACACATTCAATTCAAATAAATAATGCTTAAAACAGAAAAAAACGGAAAGTATATTTTATAGAATCGCCGAATAATAAAAAAAAATTTCGCTTCTGAAAGAGAAAAAAAGCAAAACAAATTCCAAAACATTTCAATTCACGTCAACTGAGTGTTCCGGTTAATTGGATGCGGGATAATCGGGGTTTTACTATAATATAAAAATTAAAGCGATTCAGAATTTTCAACTAATGTTTTCATTAGTGAAAATGAGCAAAAAACAATTGCAAATTTCAAAAGAATTAAAAAATCCATATTTTAATTCATAATTAATACACAAATAATAATTCACAAATGAAATGCATATTTTTTATCTTTCCCTACAAGACAACAAAAAACTGTAACAAGAAAAACAAGAAACCATTTTCTTAACAGCGTAAAATTACGCATGCATTTTCTATGTATATTAAAATAAAAACAAATGTAAATTTTGTTTATAATACGAAAGAAAATATGCCTTTTTTAAGTCATTTTGAAAATGAATTAAAAAATGTATTTGTAAAATGACATAAAATATGCCTTTCTTTAATTTTACATCATCACCGTCAACATCAAACACATACGGTCGTGATTTATATCCGGCCTGTTGAAACACGATGTTACGACTGTGCGGTCACAACCACAATTTTTGTATGTTTTATATTTCTCCCCGGTTGGTGTCTTTACTTTCCATTGATTGCTCAATATTTGTATTTTATATTCCCCTCGGGTTGTGTCTTCGCTTTCGGAGTTATTTGTTTATAGTGCGCTGAACGCATTCGCGACGTTTTGCTTTGTACCTCATCGTGTGGTGGCGCAGGGGTAAGAAGAATGACGAGAGAGCGAGACCAATGCGCATCGAGTGTGTGCAAAGCAAAACATTCCATAAGAATGTTTTTCTTATATGCTTCTCGTTTACATCAATGCGAATTGATGTAAACGAAAAACAGAGAAGAAAGACAATTCTTCTGGAATGTTTTGCGCGTCTGTATTCGGTACGAGAATTTTTTTTAAATTAATTCAGTCTTGATTGGAATTTGGTAAAAAAATAAATTCTCGTGTTGATGTTCTTGAAGCAAAAATTGAGTTCGATTTTATTTTTTTGGTTTGAGTATAAAAAGTTGTGCTAGCATTTAGACTTTATTGTTATTTTGCAGTGTTCGATGTGATAAAATTGATAAGAATAAATAAAACATTCTTTTGTAGTTGTATGATAAAATTAATAAGAAGTTTTTGTAATAAAATGGATGAAAGTAAATAATTTCGTGTAGAAATTTATTAAAAATACAGTGGAAATTCGAACGGTGTTTACCGTGGGTGAACCAACCGAAATCATTGAAGCGTAGCAGGAGTTTTGGGATTGCAAATTGTTGATGATGCGAGTTGTATTTATGGTACGTGGTTTGCGTATTTATTTTGTTTGAGGGGTGTTGTTCTACGGCAAATTATATAAAAAGAACAAATAAACCACATCTGCGGTTAAAATTTTTGTATATCATCGGCGCAAATCACAGGCACAAATAAGTTCTATTGAGGCTTCTGCATCTTGTTCTTCCAATCCAAATTCAACTTTTTCTTAGACAATAAACTTTCGGAATTCAAAAAGACATTGCTATGAGAGATTTTGGAATTTTTTCAATCAAAATCATATATCAAGGTCTAATTCAAATTCACGTAATCGTAACAATTCTCGATCAAATTCTAGAAATAATTATTCACGGAAAAGGTTGCCAAATATTCGAAATTCTTTCAATCCTGTTTATGGTAATCCTTCGACTAAAAATAATTTTATTTATTTTTATCATCATCATCTCAAATTTGAATCAAATAGCTCCGATAACAATGTTTCAAAAAATAAATAGTCATTCACAGTTGGCGGTGTGTAATGACGGTTCTAAAAGTAGCCGCCTTTTAATTTACGAAATTTTTCTTCGGACTCATTTTTTAATTGATACAGATGCAGATGCCTCGGAATCAAAGTGTCGACCCATCATTCTGGTTATTTGCAGCGAATTCTCCTGGGAGTTTATAGTTGCTGACGTGTCTATGCCTATCATCGGTGCGGATTTTTTGAGGAAAACTGGGTTGCTGGTGGATACAGAGACAGAGGCTCATAGATTCGTTAACCTCTCTGTATTCAAATGGAAATCGCACTACATTTAGTATACAAAAAGAATGGAGTCTGAAGACCGTGTGGAGACTTTCAACGTCGTTTCAACGTCTTATGCATTCAGCACTATGCGGACTTGACTTCTGCTTTGTATATTTGGATGACGTGCTCATTGCCTCTCGAAGTTATGGCGAACATCTCGGACATATTAAAATTATTTTTATTAAATTAGAAGAACATGGACTTGGTAGTCATCAAAAATTCCGAACAACCACGTACTGTTAAACAACCGGAACGATTTTGAGGCATGATCATATTTTATCGACGCTAAGTTCCGGGTGCTGCTGCTGACCAAGACTTGTTGAACGATTACCTAAAAGGTTACACTAAGAACAGTTGAGTTCCAATACAATGATCAACGGGGGCTATCGAAGCGTCCGATAATTGTAAAAAATAAACTTACGGACGCTACTTTACTTATTCATCCATCATCATCAGCACCTCTGGCCATCATGGTTGACGCTTCCGATATACGGATCGGAGCGGTGGTTCAGCAGTTTATATCAGACACTTGGCAACCACTCGGTTTCTTTTCCGTTCGTCTTAGTGATACGCAAAAAAGTTAGTGCTTTATCATCATGAACTTCTAGAGGCTTTTAATCAGAAACCGGAAAAAACATCTCCTCGTCAATTTCGACATTTAGATTTCATTGGTCAATTCACGACCGATATTCAGCACATCTCTGGGCTGGATAACGTTGTTGCAGATTCACTTTCACGCATTAATCAAATTTCTATTCCCGGAAGTGTTGATTATGTTATCATCGCAGATGCTCAGACCGATGACGAGGAACTTCAAGAAATTTTAAGGAGTAATTCTGTACTCAAATTTGAGAAATTTTCCCTTCCTTTTAACTCAAAAAAAATAATTTATTGCGATATTTCTACCACTAGACCTAGGCCATTCATTCGCTTAAAATTCCGTCATAAACTTTCTCATCCTGGCGTCAAAGCTTCCATCAAACTTTTGACTCAGAATGTCATCTGGCCATCGATTAAAAAGGACGTTCAGAAAATGGCCCAAAGTTGTGTAGCTTGCCAAAAGGCTAAAATCTCATACAAAACCCCCACTTGGTTACTATAAATTAACTTCTCAACGGTTTTCTGCTATTCACCTTGATATTATTGGTCCTTTACCAGTTTCCGATAATCAGCGGTATTGCGTTACATTGATTGATAGATACACTCGCTGACCCGAGACGGTTCCAGTTCCGGATATAACTGCTGCAACCGTCGCTTCGCTGTTTACTCTCATTGGATAGCTCGCTTTGGTGTGCCAGAAATATTGTCGGAAATTTTGTTTTGTGCTATCAGGCATGTCGTATGTAGCTTCTGGAATGAGCGCCATTTTACTTCGACAAACGTAATCGACAAATAGTAGAAAAAAATGATGATCCCCATTCAACAGACTTCTAAATGAAGATTCTGACGTTGCTTATATAAATCGACTCGGCCTAAAGCCTGCGCCTGTTCTGTTTGCAGTGAAAATTTGATTGCTGGGATGGTATAGAAGTGGTATAGAACAGCGTCATCTCTCGACAGCTTTTACAAAGGCTTGGGCGTGGCAACCTTAACCTTTCTTTTTTGTCTGTCATCTTTCTTCCAACAATCAGGAATGATCCAGTACTCTAGCTGTTGCTTGATGTTGAGAAAATACTTTTTCTGATAGAAGAGCAAATGCTGCTTATAGTCGTCCGTGATGTTTTAACCGCGTTTTTTAAGATCTTTATCCGATTTTACGAATGCTAGAAAAAGTTGAAAATTGATTGCGTGTCTTGATTCTAAACGAATTCCAACAAGGGAAAAATGCTTCTAAAGCAAGAGAAAGAATTTGTACTGTTCTTGGTGCCGATGTTGTTGCTTCTAAAACGTGTAATTATTACATACAAACGTTTTAGAAGTGGTTATTTCAATCTTACGAACCAGCCGCGCCCTGGACAACAACAAAAGTTTGCAAATGCGGAATTACAAGCACTACTGGACGAAGACTCAACGTAAATGCAACAAGAGCTTGCAGTTAGGGGGCACCCAAACAGCTATTTTTAAGCATTTGCACCGAATGGGAAAAAATTAAAAACTTGGAAGAGGTGCCTGCTGGAAAGCAGGTTCTGCTGTGTATCTGGTGGAACACGAAGTTGTGCTTTATTACGAACTCCTGGAAACTGGTCAGATGGTGACTGAGGAATGCTACAGCCGACAATTGAACAAACTGAGCAAAGAACTTGGTCAGAAAATGCCACTGGGTAAGGAATCACTTGCCTGTATACTGCTACATGCACAACGCTCGACCTCATGTTGCTCGCGTGACTCAGAAGACTCTCGCAAGTTCTTCCAAATTCGAAATTAATGATAGATATTTCTTAGATGTATCCTAGAAATTTAAGATTCTAAAACCCTTTTTAAAAAATATCCGATTTAACGAATGTCCGATTTTACGAAAGCAACATTTTATGTGTCTTTCTGTAAACCGGGTTGATACTGTATATTAAGTTTTTCGGGAATACTGATCATTTAAAAATTGGCCACGCAACTCTGGTTGAGGAAACCCTTTAAAATAAAAAGAGAAGGCAGATGGTTATTTCTTTAGTTTTACAAAGTGTAAGCATAGAAAAATCAGTTTACCATAGATTTCTCATTTTTATAAATCGAGAAACTGCGCAACGGAAAGTCACAAATACAATCATGACATCGGAATTGTCAGAACATTTTTCCTCAATTCATTTTTATCTTTCAATTTATCAAAATGAGAAATCTATGGTAAACTTATTTTTCGATGGTTTAAGGGTGGGTTCCTATAAATACGGAAAAATTATAAATATGTTGTGGAATTTTTAAGGGGTGTTGCCAATCCGGAGGAACAATTGTGGTCACGGATACACCAACCTTTTCGTAACCGGTGCTTCAGACAACATAAATCAAAGGTTGTCGGAAGTGGATATGATCACATAACGGATACAAATTAACCTACAAATTACAATATATATAAAATATATATACAATATTACAATGCTTACCATTAGTTATGGAAGGATAATGAAACTCACCGTCAACAACACGTATATATCCATGCTCCGATTATTTTATGTCGCGCACAACAATTACACAATAAAGCTTTATCTTCGGTTACAGTGATTTCGATGGCATGCCCTACTTTATTATTACTTCAAAAAGTATTACGAGTATTATTTAAGAATCAATATCTTTCCAATATTAGTCGATGCGCATACAAAAAAATTTACATTTATTGTGACTAAGTATAACCAGCTCCTCAAATTTTTATTATAATATTCTTATTTTTTTGCTTTGGATCACAATGAAATCAAAAGACATGTGTATCTTCGTATTTCGTATACAAATAAATATTATAACAACTCTCTAACATGTTAGTAAATTATTAGGTCAATATGGATTTAAATTGTCTGTGGATAATAAAATTGATATCATAACAACTTAATGTCATATACACAAATTGGATTACTTGCAAATTCTGCTTTGTAAATAGATAAATATCAAATTTGGAAATTCGAGAGTATAGTCCAATCGTGAAACATCGTACAAAATGCAAATATCGTGATTTTCGTTAGAATAAATTTTAAGTACACAATCAATAAATAATTTTTTTGCATAGTTCGCTTATCCGGAACATGAAAACTTTTACTCATTTTGTAGTTATGAGAACTTTAAAAATCATAGCTTTCGTTAGAAGTTCAATCATTTGTTTTTAAAAAAAATCACATACCACCCTAGAAATATAGGTTCGGGATACTTTAAAAATTATTTAACATTTTTAATCTTAAACTTAGTATAAATCATCTAGTAGAACTTTACAAAGCCCTTTGGAAAACTAAAGCCTAAATGTCATTTGGCCTATATTTAGTCTTTTAGGCAGTTTTAAGAACTAAAAACATACTCTCGCAATTAAAAAATAAAAAATTATATCTAAATCTATAATTAAAATCTCATTGTAGAGACTTACCGATTCTGAGAGGATAAAATTCATTGCTCAACGTGTTATATACATTACCTATAATCAATTTGAACCGGAATTTCAACAAAAAAAGTTTTCAATTTTTTGCGAAAAATCGTGATGATTAGCCTTACTTATTTTGAGCGGGAAAAAATCATTGTCACAGATTCGGTATATTTCGGTTATTTTGGATTATTAATGTAAGTATGAGTAGATCAACGTTTAATTTGCTGTAATATATCGCCTCGTTCGTCTGCAATCCAGGTTCGAAGCACGATGTGGCCGAGTTTCAAAACACGAAACTTCCAATAACCACGCATTTTACCGGTAGTTTCGTGCTCAACATGTTATATACATTACCTATAATCAATTTGAACCGGAATTTCAACAAAAAAAAGTTTTCAATTTTTTGCGAAAAATCGTGATGGTAAGCCTTACTTATTTTGAGCGGAAAAAATTCATTGTCACAGATTCGGAATATTTCGGTTATTTTGGATTATTAATGTAAGTATGAGTAGATCAACGTTTAATTTGCTGTAATATGTCGCCTCGTTCGTCTGCAATCCAGGTTCGAAGCACGATGTGGCCGAGTTCCTTCCAATAACCACGCATTTTACCGGTAGTTTCGTGCTCAACATGTTATATACATTACCTATAATCAATTTGAACCGGAATTTCAACAAAAAAAAGTTTTCAATTTTTTGCGAAAAATCGTGATGGTTAGCCTTACTTATTTTGAGCGGGAAAAAATCATTGTCACAGATTCGGTATATTTCGGTTATTTTGGATTATTAATGTAAGTATGAGTAGATCAACGTTTAATTTGCTGTAATATATCGCCTCGTTCGTCTGCAATCCAGGTTCGAAGCACGATGTGGCCGAGTTTCAAAACACGAAACTTCCAATAACCACGCATTTTACCGGTAGTTTCGTGCTCAACATGTTATATACATTACCTATAATCAATTTGAACCGGAATTTCAACAAAAAAAAGTTTTCAATTTTTTGCGAAAAATCGTGATGGTTAGTTAGCCTTACTTATTTTGAGCGGGAAAAAATCATTGTCACAGATTCGGTATATTTCGGTTATTTTGGATTATTAATGTAAGTATGAGTAGATCAACGTTTAATTTGCTGTAATATATCGCCTCGTTCGTCTGCAATCCAGGTTCGAAGCACGATGTGGCCGAGTTTCAAAACACGAAACTTCAAATAACCACGCATTTTACCGGTAGTTTCGTGCTCAACATGTTATATACATTACCTATAATCAATTTGAACCGGAATTTCAACAAAAAAAAGTTTTCAATTTTTTGCGAAAAATCGTGATGGTAAGCCTTACTTATTTTGAGCGGGAAAAAATCATTGTCACAGATTCGGTATATTTCGGTTATTTTGGATTATTAATGTAATTATGAGTAGATCAACGTTTAATTTGCTGTAATATATTGCCTCGTTCGTCTGCAATCCAGGTTCGAAGCACGATGTGGCCGAGTTTCAAAACACGAAACTTCCAATAACCACGCATTTTACCGGTAGTTTCGTGCTCAACATGTTATATACATTACCTATAATCAATTTCAACCGGAATTTCAACAAAAAAAAGTTTTCAATTTTTTGCGAAAAATCGTGATGGTAAGCCTTACTTATTTTGAGCGGGAAAAAATCATTGTCACAGATTCGGTATATTTCGGTTATTTTGGATTATTAATGTAAGTATGAGTAGATTAACGTTTAATTTGCTGTAATATGTCGCCTCGTTCGTCTGCAATCCAGGTTCGAAGCACGATGTGGCCGAGTTTCAAAACACGAAACTTCCAATAACCACGCATTTTACCGGTAGCTTCGTGCTCAACATGTTATATACATTACCTATAATCAATTTGAACCGGAATTTCAACAAAAAAAAGTTTTCAATTTTTTGCGAAAAATCGTGATGGGTTAGCCTTACTTATTTTGAGCGGGAAAAAATCATTGTCACTGATTCGGTATATTTCGGTTATTTTGGATTATTAATGTAATTATGAGTAGATCAACGTTTAATTTGCTGTAATATATCGCCTCGTTCGCCTGCAATCCAGGTTCGAAGCACGATGTGGCCGAGTTTCAAAACACGAAACTTCCAATAATCGCGCATTTTACCGGTAGTTTCGTGCTCAACATGTTATATACATTACCTATAATCAATTTGAACCGGAATTTCAACAAAAAAAAGTTTTCAATTTTTTGCGAAAAATCGTGATGGTTAGCCTTACTTATTTTGAGCGGGAAAAAATCATTGTCACAGATTCGGTATATTTCGGTTATTTTGGATTATTAATGTAAGTATGAGTAGATCAATGTTTAATTTGCTGTAATATATTGCCTCGTTCGTCTGCAATCCAGGTTCGAAGCACGATGTGGCCGAGTTTCAAAACACGAAACTTCCAATAACCACGCATTTTACCGGTAGTTTCGTGCTCAACATGTTATATACATTACCTATAATCAATTTCAACCGGAATTTCAACAAAAAAAAGTTTTCAATTTTTTGCGAAAAATCGTGATGGTTAGCCTTACTTATTTTGAGCGGAAAAAATTCATTGTCACAGATTCGGAATATTTCGGTTATTTTGGATTATTAATGTAAGTATGAGTAGATCAACGTTAAATTTGGTGTAATATGTCGCCTCGTTCGTCTGCAATCCAGGTTCGAAGCACGATGTGGCCGAGTTTCAAAACACGAAACTTCCAACAACCACGCATTTTACCGGTAGTTTCGTGCTCAACATGTTATATACATTACCTATAATCAATTTCAACCGGAATTTCAACAAAAAAAAGTTTTCAATTTTTTGCGAAAAATCGTGATGGTTAGTTAGCCTTACTTATTTTGAGCGGGAAAAAATCATTGTCACAGATTCGGTATATTTCGGTTATTTTGGATTATTAATGTAAGTATGAGTAGATCAATGTTTAATTTGCTGTAATATATCGCCTCGTTCGTCTGCAATCCAGGTTCGAAGCACGATGTGGCCGAGTTTCAAAACACGAAACTTCCAATAACCACGCATTTTACCGGTAGTTTCGTGCTCAACATGTTATATACATTACCTATAATCAATTTCAACCGGAATTTCAACAAAAAAAAGTTTTCAGTTTTTTGCGAAAAATCGTGATGGTTAGCCTTACTTATTTTGAGCGGGAAAAAATCATTGTCACAGATTCGGTATATTTCGGTTATTTTGGATTATTAATGTAAGTATGAGTAGATCAATGTTTAATTTGCTGTAATATATTGCCTCGTTCGTCTGCAATCCAGGTTCGAAGCACGATGTGGCCGAGTTTCAAAACACGAAACTTCCAATAACCACGCATTTTACCGGTAGTTTCGGGCTCAACATGTTATATACATTACCTATAATCAATTTGAACCGGAATTTCAACAAAAAAAAGTTTTCAATTTTTTGCGAAAAATCGTGATGGTTAGCCTTACTTATTTTGAGCGGGAAAAAATCATTGTCACAGATTCGGTATATTTCGGTTATTTTGGATTATTAATGTAAGTATGAGTAGATCAACGTTTAATTTGCTGTAATATGTCGCCTCGTTCGTCTGCAACCCAGGTTCGAAGCACGATGTGGCCGAGTTTCAAAACACGAAACTTCCAATAACCACGCATTTTACCGGTAGTTTCGTGCTCAACATGTTATATACATTACCTATAATCAATTTCAACCGGAATTTCAACAAAAAAAAGTTTTCAATTTTTTGCGAAAAATCGTGATGGTAAGCCTTACTTATTTTGAGCGGGAAAAAATCATTGTCACAGATTCGGTATATTTCGGTTATTTTGGATTATTAATGTAAGTATGAGTAGATCAACGTTTAATTTGCTGTAATATGTCGCCTCGTTCGTCTGCAATCCAGGTTCGAAGCACGATGTGGCCGAGTTTCAAAACACGAAACTTCCAACAACCACGCATTTTACCGGTAGTTTCGTGCTCAACATGTTATATACATTACCTATAATCAATTTCAACCGGAATTTCAACAAAAAAAAGTTTTCAATTTTTTGCGAAAAATCGTGATGGTTAGCCTTACTTATTTTGAGCGGAAAAAATTCATTGTCACAGATTCGGAATATTTCGGTTATTTTGGATTATTAATGTAAGTATGAGTAGATCAACGTTTAATTTGGTGTAATATATTGCCTCGTTCGTCTGCAATCCAGGTTCGAAGCACGATGTGGCCGAGTTTCAAAACACGAAACTTCCAATAACCACGCATTTTACCGGTAGTTTCGTGCTCAACATGTTATATACATTACCTATAATCAATTTCAACCGGAATTTCAACAAAAAAAAGTTTTCAATTTTTTGCGAAACATCGTGATGGTTAGCCTTACTTATTTTAAGCGGAAAAAATTCATTGTCACAGATTCGGAATATTTCGGTTATTTTGGATTATTAATGTAAGTATGAGTAGATCAACGTTTAATTTGGTGTAATATATTGCCTCGTTCGTCTGCAATCCAGGTTCGAAGCACGATGTGGCCGAGTTTCAAAACACGAAACTTCCAATAACCACGCATTTTACCGGTAGTTTCGTGCTCAACATGTTATATACATTACCTATAATCAATTTGAACCGGAATTTCAACAAAAAAAAGTTTTCAATTTTTTGCGAAAAATCGTGATGGTTAGCCTTACTTATTTTGAGCGGGAAAAAATCATTGTCACAGATTCGGTATATTTCGGTTATTTTGGATTATTAATGTAAGTATGAGTAGATCAACGTTTAATTTGCTGTAATATGTCGCCTCGTTCGTCTGCAATCCAGGTTCGAAGCACGATGTGGCCGAGTTTCAAAACACGAAACTTCCAATAACCACGCATTTTACCGGTAGTTTCGTGCTCAACATGTTATATACATTACCTATAATCAATTTCAACCGGAATTTCAACAAAAAAAAGTTTTCAGTTTTTTGCGAAAAATCGTGATGGTTAGCCTTACTTATTTTGAGCGGGAAAAAATCATTGTCACAGATTCGGTATATTTCGGTTATTTTGGATTATTAATGTAAGTATGAGTAGATCAATGTTTAATTTGCTGTAATATATTGCCTCGTTCGTCTGCAATCCAGGTTCGAAGCACGATGTGGCCGAGTTTCAAAACACGAAACTTCCAATAACCACGCATTTTACCGGTAGTTTCGTGCTCAACATGTTATATACATTACCTATAATCAATTTGAACCGGAATTTCAACAAAAAAAAGTTTTCAATTTTTTGCGAAAAATCGTGATGGTTAGCCTTACTTATTTTGAGCGGGAAAAAATCATTGTCACAGATTCGGTATATTTCGGTTATTTTGGATTATTAATGTAAGTATGAGTAGATCAATGTTTAATTTGCTGTAATATATTGCCTCGTTCGTCTGCAATCCAGGTTCGAAGCACGATGTGGCCGAGTTTCAAAACACGAAACTTCCAATAACCACGCATTTTACCGGTAGTTTCGTGCTCAACATGTTATATACATTACCTATAATCAATTTCAACCGGAATTTCAACAAAAAAAAGTTTTCAATTTTTTGCGAAAAATCGTGATGGTTAGCCTTACTTATTTTGAGCGGGAAAAAATCATTGTCACAGATTCGGTATATTTCGGTTATTTTGGATTATTAATGTAAGTATGAGTAGATCAACGTTTAATTTGCTGTAATATGTCGCCTCGTTCGTCTGCAATCCAGGTTCGAAGCACGATGTGGCCAAGTTTCAAAACACGAAACTTCCAATAACCACGCATTTTACCGGTAGTTTCGTGCTCAACATGTTATATACATTACCTATAATCAATTTGAACCGGAATTTCAACAAAAAAAAGTTTTCAATTTGTTGCGAAAAATCGTGATGGTTAGCCTTACTTATTTTGAGCGGGAAAAAATCATTGTCACAGATTCGGTATATTTCGGTTATTTTGGATTATTAATGTAAGTATGAGTAGATCAATGTTTAATTTGCTGTAATATATTGCCTCGTTCGTCTGCAATCCAGGTTCGAAGCACGATGTGGCCGAGTTTCAAAACACGAAACTTCCAATAACCACGCATTTTACCGGTAGTTTCGTGCTCAACATGTTATATACATTACCTATAATCAATTTCAACCGGAATTTCAACAAAAAAAGTTTTCAATTTTTTGCGAAAAATCGTGATGGCTAGCCTTACTTATTTTGAGCGGGAAAAAATCATTGTCACAGATTCGGTATATTTCGGTTATTTTGGATTATTAATGTAAGTATGAGTAGATCAACGTTTAATTTGCTGTAATATGTCGCCTCGTTCGTCTGCAACCCAGGTTCGAAGCACGATGTGGCCGAGTTTCAAAACACGAAACTTCCAATAACCACGCATTTTACCGGTAGTTTCGTGCTCAACATGTTATATACATTACCTATAATCAATTTGAACCGGAATTTCAACAAAAAAAAGTTTTCAATTTTATGCGAAAAATCGTGATGGTTAGCCTCACTTATTTTGAGCGGGAAAAAATCATTGTCACAGATTCGGTATATTTCGGTTATTTTGGATTATTAATGTAAGTATGAGTAGATCAATGTTTAATTTGCTGTAATATATTGCCTCGTTCGTCTGCAATCCAGGTTCGAAGCACGATGTGGCCGAGTTTCAAAACACGAAACTTCCAATAACCACGCATTTTACCGGTAGTTTCGTGCTCAACATGTTATATACATTACCTATAATCAATTTCAACCGGAATTTCAACAAAAAAAAGTTTTCAATTTTTTGCGAAAAATCGTGATGGCTAGCCTTACTTATTTTGAGCGGGAAAAAATCATTGTCACAGATTCGGTATATTTCGGTTATTTTGGATTATTAATGTAAGTATGAGTAGATCAACGTTTAATTTGCTGTAATATATTGCCTCGTTCGTCTGCAATCCAGGTTCGAAGCACGCATGTGGCCGAGTTTCAAAACACGAAACTTCCAATAACCACGCATTTTACCGGTAGTTTCGTGCTCAACATGTTATATACATTACCTATAATCAATTTCAACCGGAATTTCAACAAAAAAAAGTTTTCAATTTTTTGCGAAAAATCGTGATGGTTAGCCTTACTTATTTTGAGCGGGAAAAAATCATTGTCACAGATTCGGTATATTTCGGTTATTTTGGATTATTAATGTAAGTATGAGTAGATCAATGTTTAATTTGCTGTAATATATTGCCTCGTTCGTCTGCAATCCAGGTTCGAAGCACGATGTGGCCGAGTTTCAAAACACGAAACTTCCAATAACCACGCATTTTACCGGTAGTTTCGTGCTCAACATGTTATATACATTACCTATAATCAATTTCAACCGGAATTTCAACAAAAAAAAGTTTTCAATTTTTTGCGAAAAATCGTGATGGTTAGCCTTACTTATTTTGAGCGGGAAAAAATCATTGTCACAGATTCGGTATATTTCGGTTATTTTGGATTATTAATGTAAGTATGAGTAGATCAATGTTTAATTTGCTGTAATATATTGCCTCGTTCGTCTGCAATCCAGGTTCGAAGCACGATGTGGCCGAGTTTCAAAACACGAAACTTCCAATAACCACGCATTTTACCGGTAGTTTCGTGCTCAACATGTTATATACATTACCTATAATCAATTTCAACCGGAATTTCAACAAAAAAAAGTTTTCAATTTTTTGCGAAAAATCGTGATGGTTAGCCTTACTTATTTTGAGCGGGAAAAAATCATTGTCACAGATTCGGTATATTTCGGTTATTTTGGATTATTAATGTAAGTATGAGTAGATCAATGTTTAATTTGCTGTAATATATTGCCTCGTTCGTCTGCAATCCAGGTTCGAAGCACGATGTGGCCGAGTTTCAAAACACGAAACTTCCAATAACCACGCATTTTACCGGTAGTTTCGTGCTCAACATGTTATATACATTACCTATAATCAATTTGAACCGGAATTTCAACAAAAAAAAGTTTTCAATTTTTTGCGAAAAATCGTGATGGTTAGCCTTACTTATTTTGAGCGGGAAAAAATCATTGTCACAGATTCGGTATATTTCGGTTATTTTGGATTATTAATGTAAGTATGAGTAGATCAATGTTTAATTTGGTGTAATATATTGCTTCGTTCGTCTGCAATCCAGGTTCGAAGCACGATGTGGCCGAGTTTCAAAACACGAAACTTCCAATAACCACGCATTTTACCGGTAGTTTCGTGCTCAACATGTTATATACATTACCTATAATCAATTTGAACCGGAATTTCAACAAAAAAAAGTTTTCAATTTTTTGCGAAAAATCGTGATGGCTAGCCTTACTTATTTTGAGCGGGAAAAAATCATTGTCACAGATTCGGTATATTTCGGTTATTTTGGATTATTAATGTAAGTATGAGTAGATCAATGTTTAATTTGGTGTAATATATTGCTTCGTTCGTCTGCAATCCAGGTTCGAAGCACGATGTGGCCGAGTTTCAAAACACGAAACTTCCAATAACCACGCATTTTACCGGTAGTTTCGTGCTCAACATGTTATATACATTACCTATAATCAATTTGAACCGGAATTTCAACAAAAAAAAGTTTTCAATTTTTTGCGAAAAATCGTGATGGTTAGCCTTACTTATTTTGAGCGGAAAAAATTCATTGTCACAGATTCGGAATATTTCAGTTATTTTGGATTATTAATGTAAGTATGAGTAGATCAACGTTTAATTTGTTGTAATATATCGCCTCGTTCGTCTGCAATCCAGGTTCGAAGCACGATGTGGCCGAGTTTCAAAACACGAAACTTCCACCAACCACGCATTTTACCGGTAGTTTCGTGCTCAACATGTTATATACATTACCTATAATCAATTTCAACCGGAATTTCAACAAAAAAAAGTTTTCAATTTTTTGCGAAAAATCGTGATGGTTAGCCTTACTTATTTTGAGCGGGAAAAAATCATTGTCACAGATTCGGTATATTTCGGTTATTTTGGATTATTAATGTAAGTATGAGTAGATCAACGTTTAATTTGCTGTAATATGTCGCCTCGTTCGTCTGCAATCCAGGTTCGAAGCACGATGTGGCCGAGTTCCTTCCAATAACCACGCATTTTACCGGTAGTTTCGTGCTCAACATGTTATATACATTACCTATAATCAATTTGAACCGGAATTTCAACAAAAAAAAGTTTTCAATTTTTTGCGAAAAATCGTGATGGTTAGCCTTACTTATTTTGAGCGGGAAAAAATCATTGTCACAGATTCGGTATATTTCGGTTATTTTGGATTATTAATGTAAGTATGAGTAGATCAACGTTTAATTTGCTGTAATATGTCGCCTCGTTCGTCTGCAACCCAGGTTCGAAGCACGATGTGGCCGAGTTTCAAAACACGAAACTTCCAATAACCACGCATTTTACCGGTAGTTTCGTGCTCAACATGTTATATACATTACCTATAATCAATTTCAACCGGAATTTCAACAAAAAAAAGTTTTCAATTTTTTGCGAAAAATCGTGATGGTTAGCCTTACTTATTTTGAGCGGGAAAAAATCATTGTCACAGATTCGGTATATTTCGGTTATTTTGGATTATTAATGTAAGTATGAGTAGATCAACGTTTAATTTGCTGTAATATGTCGCCTCGTTCGTCTGCAATCCAGGTTCGAAGCACGATGTGGCCGAGTTCCTTCCAATAACCACGCATTTTACCGGTAGTTTCGTGCTCAACATGTTATATACATTACCTATAATCAATTTGAACCGGAATTTCAACAAAAAAAAGTTTTCAATTTTTTGCGAAAAATCGTGATGGTTAGCCTTACTTATTTTGAGCGGGAAAAAATCATTGTCACAGATTCGGTATATTTCGGTTATTTTGGATTATTAATGTAAGTATGAGTAGATCAACGTTTAATTTGCTGTAATATGTCGCCTCGTTCGTCTGCAATCCAGGTTCGAAGCACGATGTGGCCGAGTTTCAAAACACGAAACTTCCAATAACCACGCATTTTACCGGTAGTTTCGTGCTCAACATGTTATATACATTACCTATAATCAATTTGAACCGGAATTTCAACAAAAAAAAGTTTTCAATTTTTTGCGAAAAATCGTGATGGTTAGCCTTACTTATTTTGAGCGGGAAAAAATCATTGTCACAGATTCGGTATATTTCGGTTATTTTGGATTATTAATGTAAGTATGAGTAGATCAATGTTTAATTTGCTGTAATATATTGCCTCGTTCGTCTGCAATCCAGGTTCGAAGCACGATGTGGCCGAGTTTCAAAACACGAAACTTCCATTAACCACGCATTTTACCGGTAGTTTCGTGCTCAACATGTTATATACATTACCTATAATCAATTTCAACCGGAATTTCAACAAAAAAAAGTTTTCAATTTTTTGCGAAAAATCGTGATGGTTAGCCTTACTTATTTTGAGCGGAAAAAATTCATTGTCACAGATTCGGAATATTTCGGTTATTTTGGATTATTAATGTAAGTATGAGTAGATCAACGTTTAATTTGTTGTAATATATCGCCTCGTTCGTCTGCAATCCAGGTTCGAAGCACGATGTGGCCGAGTTTCAAAACACGAAACTTCCAACAACCACGCATTTTACCGGTAGTTTCGTGCTCAACATGTTATATACATTACCTATAATCAATTTCAACCGGAATTTCAACAAAAAAAAGTTTTCAATTTTTTGCGAAAAATCGTGATGGTTAGCCTTACTTATTTTGAGCGGAAAAAATTCATTGTCACAGATTCGGTATATTTCGGTTATTTTGGATTATTAATGTAAGTATGAGTAGATCAATGTTTAATTTGCTGTAATATATTGCCTCGTTCGTCTGCAATCCAGGTTCGAAGCACGATGTGGCCGAGTTTCAAAACACGAAACTTCCAATAACCACGCATTTTACCGGTAGTTTCGTGCTCAACATGTTATATACATTACCTATAATCAATTTCAACCGGAATTTCAACAAAAAAAAGTTTTCAATTTTTTGCGAAAAATCGTGATGTTAGCCTTACTTATTTTGAGCGGGAAAAAATCATTGTCACAGATTCGGTATATTTCGGTTATTTTGGATTATTAATGTAAGTATGAGTAGATCAATGTTTAATTTGCTGTAATATATTGCCTCGTTCGTCTGCAATCCAGGTTCGAAGCACGATGTGGCCGAGTTTCAAAACACGAAACTTCCAATAACCACGCATTTTACCGGTAGTTTCGTGCTCAACATGTTATATACATTACCTATAATCAATTTCAACCGGAATTTCAACAAAAAAAAGTTTTCAATTTTTTGCGAAAAATCGTGATGGTTAGCCTTACTTATTTTGAGCGGGAAAAAATCATTGTCACAGATTCGGTATATTTCGGTTATTTTGGATTATTAATGTAAGTATGAGTAGATCAACGTTTAATTTGCTGTAATATATTGCCTCGTTCGTCTGCAATCCAGGTTCGAAGCACGATGTGGCCGAGTTTCAAAACACGAAACTTCCAATAACCACGCATTTTACCGGTAGTTTCGTGCTCAACATGTTATATACATTACCTATAATCAATTTCAACCGGAATTTCAACAAAAAAAAGTTTTCAATTTTTTGCGAAAAATCGTGATGGTTAGCCTTACTTATTTTGAGCGGGAAAAAATCATTGTCACAGATTCGGTATATTTCGGTTATTTTGGATTATTAATGTAAGTATGAGTAGATCAATGTTTAATTTGCTGTAATATATTGCCTCGTTCGTCTGCAATCCAGGTTCGAAGCACGATGTGGCCGAGTTTCAAAACACGAAACTTCCAATAACCACGCATTTTACCGGTAGTTTCGTGCTCAACATGTTATATACATTACCTATAATCAATTTCAACCGGAATTTCAACAAAAAAAAGTTTTCAATTTTTTGCGAAAAATCGTGATGGTTAGCCTTACTTATTTTGAGCGGGAAAAAATCATTGTCACAGATTCGGTATATTTCGGTTATTTTGGATTATTAATGTAAGTATGAGTAGATCAATGTTTAATTTGCTGTAATATATTGCCTCGTTCGTCTGCAATCCAGGTTCGAAGCACGATGTGGCCGAGTTTCAAAACACGAAACTTCCAATAACCACGCATTTTACCGGTAGTTTCGTGCTCAACATGTTATATACATTACCTATAATCAATTTCAACCGGAATTTCAACAAAAAAAAGTTTTCAATTTTTTGCGAAAAATCGTGATGGTTAGCCTTACTTATTTTGAGCGGGAAAAAATCATTGTCACAGATTCGGTATATTTCGGTTATTTTGGATTATTAATGTAAGTATGAGTAGATCAACGTTTAATTTGCTGTAATATATTGCCTCGTTCGTCTGCAATCCAGGTTCGAAGCACGATGTGGCCGAGTTTCAAAACACGAAACTTCCAATAACCAACCATTTTACCGGTAGTTTCGTGCTCAACATGTTATATACATTACCTATAATCAATTTCAACCGGAATTTCAACAAAAAAAAGTTTTCAATTTTTTGCGAAAAATCGTGATGGTTAGCCTTACTTATTTTGAGCGGAAAAAATTCATTGTCACAGATTCGGTATATTTCGGTTATTTTGGATTATTAATGTAAGTATGAGTAGATCAACGTTTAATTTGCTGTAATATCTCGCCTCGTTCGTCTGCAACCCAGGTTCGAAGCACGATGTGGCCGAGTTTCAAAACACGAAACTTCCAATAACCACGCATTTTACCGGTAGTTTCGTGCTCAACATGTTATATACATTACCTATAATCAATTTGAACCGGAATTTCAACAAAAAAAAGTTTTCAATTTTTTGCGAAAAATCGTGATGGTTAGCCTTACTTATTTTGAGCGGGAAAAAATCATTGTCACAGATTCGGTATATTTCGGTTATTTTGGATTATTAATGTAAGTATGAGTAGATCAACGTTTAATTTGCTGTAATATGTCGCCTCGTTCGTCTGCAACCCAGGTTCGAAGCACGATGTGGCCGAGTTTCAAAACACGAAACTTCCAATAACCACGCATTTTACCGGTAGTTTCGTGCTCAACATGTTATATACATTACCTATAATCAATTTCAACCGGAATTTCAACAAAAAAAAGTTTTCAATTTTTTGCGAAAAATCGTGATGGTTAGCCTTACTTATTTTGAGCGGGAAAAAATCATTGTCACAGATTCGGTATATTTCGGTTATTTTGGATTATTAATGTAAGTATGAGTAGATCAACGTTTAATTTGCTGTAATATGTCGCCTCGTTCGTCTGCAATCCAGGTTCGAAGCACGATGTGGCCGAGTTTCAAAACACGAAACTTCCAATAACCACGCATTTTACCGGTAGTTTCGTGCTCAACATGTTATATACATTACCTATAATCAATTTCAACCGGAATTTCAACAAAAAAAAGTTTTCAATTTTTTGCGAAAAATCGTGATGGTTAGCCTTACTTATTTTGAGCGGGAAAAAATCATTGTCACAGATTCGGTATATTTCGGTTATTTTGGATTATTAATGTAAGTATGAGTAGATCAATGTTTAATTTGCTGTAATATATTGCCTCGTTCGTCTGCAATCCAGGTTCGAAGCACGATGTGGCCGAGTTTCAAAACACGAAACTTCCATTAACCACGCATTTTACCGGTAGTTTCGTGCTCAACATGTTATATACATTACCTATAATCAATTTCAACCGGAATTTCAACAAAAAAAAGTTTTCAATTTTTTGCGAAAAATCGTGATGGTAGCCTTACTTATTTTGAGCGGAAAAAAATCATTGTCACAGATTCGGAATATTTCGGTTATTTTGGATTATTAATGTAAGTATGAGTAGATCAACGTTTAATTTGCTGTAATATGTCGCCTCGTTCGTCTGCAATCCAGGTTCGAAGCACGATGTGGCCGAGTTCCTTCCAATAACCACGCATTTTACCGGTAGTTTCGTGCTCAACATGTTATATACATTACCTATAATCAATTTGAACCGGAATTTCAACAAAAAAAAGTTTTCAATTTTTTGCGAAAAATCGTGATGGTTAGCCTTACTTATTTTGAGCGGAAAAAATTCATTGTCACAGACTCGGTATATTTCGGTTATTTTGGATTATTAATGTAAGTATGAGTAGATCAACGTTTAATTTGCTGTAATATCTCGCCTCGTTCGTCTGCAACCCAGGTTCGAAGCACGATGTGGCCGAGTTTCAAAACACGAAACTTCCAATAACCACGCATTTTACCGGTAGTTTCGTGCTCAACATGTTATATACATTACCTATAATCAATTTGAACCGGAATTTCAACAAAAAAAAGTTTTCAATTTTTTGCGAAAAATCGTGATGGTTAGCCTTACTTATTTTGAGCGGAAAAAATTCATTGTCACAGATTCGGTATATTTCGGTTATTTTGGATTATTAATGTAAGTATGAGTAGATCAACGTTTAATTTGCTGTAATATGTCGCCTCGTTCGTCTGCAACCCAGGTTCGAAGCACGATGTGGCCGAGTTTCAAAACACGAAACTTCCAATAACCACGCATTTTACCGGTAGTTTCGTGCTCAACATGTTATATACATTACCTATAATCAATTTCAACCGGAATTTCAACAAAAAAAAGTTTTCAATTTTTTGCGAAAAATCGTGATGGTTAGCCTTACTTATTTTGAGCGGAAAAAATTCATTGTCACAGATTCGGTATATTTCGGTTATTTTGGATTATTAATGTAAGTATGAGTAGATCAACGTTTAATTTGCTGTAATATCTCGCCTCGTTCGTCTGCAACCCAGGTTCGAAGCACGATGTGGCCGAGTTTCAAAACACGAAACTTCCAATAACCACGCATTTTACCGGTAGTTTCGTGCTCAACATGTTATATACATTACCTATAATCAATTTGAACCGGAATTTCAACAAAAAAAAGTTTTCAATTTTTTGCGAAAAATCGTGATGGTTAGCCTTACTTATTTTGAGCGGGAAAAAATCATTGTCACAGATTCGGTATATTTCGGTTATTTTGGATTATTAATGTAAGTATGAGTAGATCAACGTTTAATTTGCTGTAATATGTCGCCTCGTTCGTCTGCAACCCAGGTTCGAAGCACGATGTGGCCGAGTTTCAAAACACGAAACTTCCAATAACCACGCATTTTACCGGTAGTTTCGTGCTCAACATGTTATATACATTACCTATAATCAATTTGAACCGGAATTTCAACAAAAAAAAGTTTTCAATTTTTTGCGAAAAATCGTGATGGTTAGCCTTACTTATTTTGAGCGGAAAAAATTCATTGTCACAGATTCGGTATATTTCGGTTATTTTGGATTATTAATGTAAGTATGAGTAGATCAACGTTTAATTTGCTGTAATATGTCGCCTCGTTCGTCTGCAACCCAGGTTCGAAGCACGATGTGGCCGAGTTTCAAAACACGAAACTTCCAATAACCACGCATTTTACCGGTAGTTTCGTGCTCAACATGTTATATACATTACCTATAATCAATTTCAACCGGAATTTCAACAAAAAAAAGTTTTCAATTTTTTGCGAAAAATCGTGATGGTTAGCCTTACTTATTTTGAGCGGAAAAAATTCATTGTCACAGATTCGGTATATTTCGGTTATTTTGGATTATTAATGTAAGTATGAGTAGATCAACGTTTAATTTGCTGTAATATCTCGCCTCGTTCGTCTGCAACCCAGGTTCGAAGCACGATGTGGCCGAGTTTCAAAACACGAAACTTCCAATAACCACGCATTTTACCGGTAGTTTCGTGCTCAACATGTTATATACATTACCTATAATCAATTTGAACCGGAATTTCAACAAAAAAAAGTTTTCAATTTTTTGCGAAAAATCGTGATGGTTAGCCTTACTTATTTTGAGCGGGAAAAAATCATTGTCACAGATTCGGTATATTTCGGTTATTTTGGATTATTAATGTAAGTATGAGTAGATCAACGTTTAATTTGCTGTAATATGTCGCCTCGTTCGTCTGCAACCCAGGTTCGAAGCACGATGTGGCCGAGTTTCAAAACACGAAACTTCCAATAACCACGCATTTTACCGGTAGTTTCGTGCTCAACATGTTATATACATTACCTATAATCAATTTCAACCGGAATTTCAACAAAAAAAAGTTTTCAATTTTTTGCGAAAAATCGTGATGGTTAGCCTTACTTATTTTGAGCGGAAAAAATTCATTGTCACAGATTCGGTATATTTCGGTTATTTTGGATTATTAATGTAAGTATGAGTAGATCAACGTTTAATTTGCTGTAATATGTCGCCTCGTTCGTCTGCAACCCAGGTTCGAAGCACGATGTGGCCGAGTTTCAAAACACGAAACTTCCAATAACCACGCATTTTACCGGTAGTTTCGTGCTCAACATGTTATATACATTACCTATAATCAATTTCAACCGGAATTTCAACAAAAAAAAGTTTTCAATTTTTTGCGAAAAATCGTGATGGTTAGCCTTACTTATTTTGAGCGGGAAAAAATCATTGTCACAGATTCGGTATATTTCGGTTATTTTGGATTATTAATGTAAGTATGAGTAGATCAACGTTTAATTTGCTGTAATATGTCGCCTCGTTCGTCTGCAACCCAGGTTCGAAGCACGATGTGGCCGAGTTTCAAAACACGAAACTTCCAATAACCACGCATTTTACCGGTAGTTTCGTGCTCAACATGTTATATACATTACCTATAATCAATTTCAACCGGAATTTCAACAAAAAAAAGTTTTCAATTTTTTTGCGAAAAATCGTGATGGTTAGCCTTACTTATTTTGAGCGGGAAAAAATCATTGTCACAGATTCGGTATATTTCGGTTATTTTGGATTATTAATGTAAGTATGAGTAGATCAACGTTTAATTTGCTGTAATATATTGCCTCGTTCGTCTGCAATCCAGGTTCGAAGCACGATGTGGCCGAGTTTCAAAACACGAAACTTCCAATAACCACGCATTTTACCGGTAGTTTCGTGCTCAACATGTTATATACATTACCTATAATCAATTTCAACCGGAATTTCAACAAAAAAAAGTTTTCAATTTTTTGCGAAAAATCGTGATGGTTAGCCTTACTTATTTTGAGCGGAAAAAATTCATTGTCACAGATTCGCTATATTTCGGTTATTTTGGATTATTAATGTAAGTATGAGTAGATCAACGTTTAATTTGCTGTAATATCTCGCCTCGTTCGTCTGCAACCCAGGTTCGAAGCACGATGTGGCCGAGTTTCAAAACACGAAACTTCCAATAACCACGCATTTTACCGGTAGTTTCGTGCTCAACATGTTATATACATTACCTATAATCAATTTCAACCGGAATTTCAACAAAAAAAAGTTTTCAATTTTTTTGCGAAAAATCGTGATGGTTAGCCTTACTTATTTTGAGCGGGAAAAAATCATTGTCACAGATTCGGTATATTTCGGTTATTTTGGATTATTAATGTAAGTATGAGTAGATCAATGTTTAATTTGCTGTAATATATTGCCTCGTTCGTCTGCAATCCAGGTTCGAAGCACGATGTGGCCGAGTTTCAAAACACGAAACTTCCAATAACCACGCATTTTACCGGTAGTTTCGTGCTCAACATGTTATATACATTACCTATAATCAATTTGAACCGGAATTTCAACAAAAAAAAGTTTTCAATTTTTTGCGAAAAATCGTGATGGTTAGCCTTACTTATTTTGAGCGGGAAAAAATCATTGTCACAGATTCGGTATATTTCGGTTATTTTGGATTATTAATGTAAGTATGAGTAGATCAATGTTTAATTTGCTGTAATATATTGCCTCGTTCGTCTGCAATCCAGGTTCGAAGCACGATGTGGCCGAGTTTCAAAACACGAAACTTCCAATAACCACGCATTTTACCGGTAGTTTCGTGCTCAACATGTTATATACATTACCTATAATCAATTTCAACCGGAATTTCAACAAAAAAAAGTTTTCAATTTTTTGCGAAAAATCGTGATGGTTAGCCTTACTTATTTTGAGCGGAAAAAATTCATTGTCACAGATTCGGTATATTTCGGTTATTTTGGATTATTAATGTAAGTATGAGTAGATCAACGTTTAATTTGCTGTAATATCTCGCCTCGTTCGTCTGCAACCCAGGTTCGAAGCACGATGTGGCCGAGTTTCAAAACACGAAACTTCCAATAACCACGCATTTTACCGGTAGTTTCGTGCTCAACATGTTATATACATTACCTATAATCAATTTGAACCGGAATTTCAACAAAAAAAAGTTTTCAATTTTTTGCGAAAAATCGTGATGGTTAGCCTTACTTATTTTGAGCGGAAAAAATTCATTGTCACAGATTCGGTATATTTCGGTTATTTTGGATTATTAATGTAAGTATGAGTAGATCAACGTTTAATTTGCTGTAATATGTCGCCTCGTTCGTCTGCAACCCAGGTTCGAAGCACGATGTGGCCGAGTTTCAAAACACGAAACTTCCAATAACCACGCATTTTACCGGTAGTTTCGTGCTCAACATGTTATATACATTACCTATAATCAATTTCAACCGGAATTTCAACAAAAAAAAGTTTTCAATTTTTTGCGAAAAATCGTGATGGTTACCTTACTTATTTTGAGCGGGAAAAAATCATTGTCACAGATTCGGTATATTTCGGTTATTTTGGATTATTAATGTAAGTATGAGTAGATCAACGTTTAATTTGCTGTAATATGTCGCCTCGTTCGTCTGCAACCCAGGTTCGAAGCACGATGTGGCCGAGTTTCAAAACACGAAACTTCCAATAACCACGCATTTTACCGGTAGTTTCGTGCTCAACATGTTATATACATTACCTATAATCAATTTCAACCGGAATTTCAACAAAAAAAAGTTTTCAATTTTTTGCGAAAAATCGTGATGGTTAGCCTTACTTATTTTGAGCGGAAAAAAATCATTGTCACAGATTCGGTATATTTCGGTTATTTTGGATTATTAATGTAAGTATGAGTAGATCAACGTTTAATTTGCTGTAATATGTCGCCTCGTTCGTCTGCAATCCAGGTTCGAAGCACGATGTGGCCGAGTTCCTTCCAATAACCACGCATTTTACCGGTAGTTTCGTGCTCAACATGTTATATACATTACCTATAATCAATTTGAACCGGAATTTCAACAAAAAAAAGTTTTCAATTTTTTGCGAAAAATCGTGATGGTTAGCCTTACTTATTTTGAGCGGGAAAAAATCATTGTCACAGATTCGGTATATTTCGGTTATTTTGGATTATTAATGTAAGTATGAGTAGATCAACGTTTAATTTGCTGTAATATGTCGCCTCGTTCGTCTGCAATCCAGGTTCGAAGCACGATGTGGCCGAGTTTCAAAACACGAAACTTCCAATAACCACGCATTTTACCGGTAGTTTCGTGCTCAACATGTTATATACATTACCTATAATCAATTTCAACCGGAATTTCAACAAAAAAAAGTTTTCAATTTTTTGCGAAAAATCGTGATGGTTAGCCTTACTTATTTTGAGCGGGAAAAAATCATTGTCACAGATTCGGTATATTTCGGTTATTTTGGATTATTAATGTAAGTATGAGTAGATCAACGTTAAATTTGGTGTAATATGTCGCCTCGTTCGTCTGCAATCCAGGTTCGAAGCACGATGTGGCCGAGTTTCAAAACACGAAACTTCCATTAACCACGCATTTTACCGGTAGTTTCGTGCTCAACATGTTATATACATTACCTATAATCAATTTCAACCGGAATTTCAACAAAAAAAAGTTTTCAATTTTTTGCGAAAAATCGTGATGGTTAGCCTTACTTATTTTGAGCGGAAAAAATTCATTGTCACAGATTCGGAATATTTCGGTTATTTTGGATTATTAATGTAAGTATGAGTAGATCAACGTTTAATTTGTTGTAATATATCGCCTCGTTCGTCTGCAATCCAGGTTCGAAGCACGATGTGGCCGAGTTTCAAAACACGAAACTTCCAACAACCACGCATTTTACCGGTAGTTTCGTGCTCAACATGTTATATACATTACCTATAATCAATTTCAACCGGAATTTCAACAGAAAAAAGTTTTCAATTTTTTGCGAAAAATCGTGATGGTTAGCCTTACTTATTTTGAGCGGAAAAAATTCATTGTCACAGATTCGGTATATTTCGGTTATTTTGGATTATTAATGTAAGTATGAGTAGATCAACGTTTAATTTGCTGTAATATGTCGCCTCGTTCGTCTGCAATCCAGGTTCGAAGCACGATGTGGCCGAGTTTCAAAACACGAAACTTCCAACAACCACGCATTTTACCGGTAGTTTCGTGCTCAACATGTTATATACATTACCTATAATCAATTTCAACCGGAATTTCAACAAAAAAAAGTTTTCAATTTTTTGCGAAAAATCGTGATGGTTAGCCTTACTTATTTTGAGCGGGAAAAAATCATTGTCACAGATTCGGTATATTTCGGTTATTTTGGATTATTAATGTAAGTATGAGTAGATCAACGTTTAATTTGCTGTAATATATTGCCTCGTTCGTCTGCAATCCAGGTTCGAAGCACGATGTGGCCGAGTTTCAAAACACGAAACTTCCAATAACCACGCATTTTACCGGTAGTTTCGTGCTCAACATGTTATATACATTACCTATAATCAATTTCAACCGGAATTTCAACAAAAAAAAGTTTTCAATTTTTTGCGAAAAATCGTGATGGTTAGCCTTACTTATTTTGAGCGGGAAAAAATCATTGTCACAGATTCGGTATATTTCGGTTATTTTGGATTATTAATGTAAGTATGAGTAGATCAATGTTTAATTTGCTGTAATATTTTGCCTCGTTCGTCTGCAATCCAGGTTCGAAGCACGATGTGGCCGAGTTTCAAAACACGAAACTTCCAATAACCACGCATTTTACCGGTAGTTTCGTGCTCAACATGTTATATACATTACCTATAATCAATTTCAACCGGAATTTCAACAAAAAAAAGTTTTCAATTTTTTGCGAAAAATCGTGATGGTTAGCCTTACTTATTTTGAGCGGGAAAAAATCATTGTCACAGATTCGGTATATTTCGGTTATTTTGGATTATTAATGTAAGTATGAGTAGATCAATGTTTAATTTGCTGTAATATATTGCCTCGTTCGTCTGCAATCCAGGTTCGAAGCACGATGTGGCCGAGTTCCTTCCAATAACCACGCATTTTACCGGTAGTTTCGTGCTCAACATGTTATATACATTACCTATAATCAATTTGAACCGGAATTTCAACAAAAAAAAGTTTTCAATTTTTTTGCGAAAAATCGTGATGGTTAGCCTTACTTATTTTGAGCGGGAAAAAATCATTGTCACAGATTCGGTATATTTCGGTTATTTTGGATTATTAATGTAAGTATGAGTAGATCAACGTTTTAATTTGCTGTAATATGTCGCCTCGTTCGTCTGCAATCCAGTTCGAAGCCGATGTGGCCGAGTTTCAAAACACGAAACTTGCCAACAACCACGCATTTTACCGGTAGTTTCGTGCTCAACATGTTATATACATTACCTATAATCAATTTCAACCGGAATTTCAACAAAAAAAAGTTTTCAATTTTTTGCGAAAAATCGTGATGGTTAGCCTTACTTATTTTGAGCGGGAAAAAATCATTGTCACAGATTCGGTATATTTCGGTTATTTTGGATTATTAATGTAAGTATGAGTAGATCAATGTTTAATTTGGTGTAATATATTGCCTCGTTCGTCTGCAATCCAGGTTCGAAGCACGATGTGGCCGAGTTTCAAAACACGAAACTTCCAATAACCACGCATTTTACCGGTAGTTTCGTGCTCAACATGTTATATACATTACCTATAATCAATTTGAACCGGAATTTCAACAAAAAAAGTTTTCAATTTTTTGCGAAAAATCGTGATGGTTAGCCTTACTTATTTTGAGCGGAAAAAATTCATTGTCACAGATTCGGAATATTTCGGTTATTTTGGATTATTAATGTAAGTATGAGTAGATCAACGTTTAATTTGTTGTAATATATCGCCTCGTTCGTCTGCAATCCAGGTTCGAAGCACGATGTGGGCCGAGTTTCAAAACACGAAACTTCCACCAACCATGCATTTTACCGGTAGTTTCGTGCTCAACATGTTATATATATTACCCTATAATCAATTTGAACCGGAATTCCAACAAAAAAAAGTTTTCAATTTTTTGCGAAAAATCGTGATGGTTAGCCTTACTTATTTTGAGCGGGAAAAAATCATTGTCACAGATTCGGTATATTTCGGTTATTTTGGATTATTAATGTAAGTATGAGTAGATCAACGTTTAATTTGCTGTATATAATTGCCTCGTTCGTCTGCAATCCAGGTTCGAAGCACGATGTGGGCCGAGTTTCAAAACACGAAACTTCCAATAACCACGCATTTTACCGGTAGTTTCGTGCTCAACATGTTATATACATTACCTATAATCAATTTCAACCGGAATTTCAACAAAAAAAAGTTTTTCAATTTTTTGCGAAAAATCGTGATGGTTAGGCCTTACTTATTTTGAGCGGGAAAAAATCATTGTCACAGATTCGGTATATTTCGGTTATTTTGGATTATTAATGTAAGTATGAGTAGATCAACGTTTAATTTGCTGTAATATATTGCCTCGTTCGTCTGCAATCCAGGTTCGAAGCACGATGTGGCCGAGTTTCAAAACACGAAACTTCCAATAACCACGCATTTTACCGGTAGTTTCGTGCTCAACATGTTATATACATTACCTATAATCAATTTCAACCGGAATTTCAACAAAAAAAAGTTTTCAATTTTTTGCGAAAAATCGTGATGGGTTAGCCTTACTTATTTTGAGCGGGGAAAAAAATCATTGTCACAGATTCGGTATATTTCGGTTATTTTGGATTATTAATGTAAGTATGAGTAGATCAACGTTTAATTTGCTGTAATATATTGCCTCGTTCGTCTGCAATCCAGGTTCGAAGCACGATGTGGCCGAGTTTCAAAACACGAAACTTCCAATAACCACGCATTTTACCGGTAGTTTTCGTGCTCAACATGTTATATACATTACCTATAATCAATTTCAACCGGAATTTCAACAAAAAAAAGTTTTCAATTTTTTGCGAAAAATCGTGATGGTTAGCCTTACTTATTTTGAGCGGGAAAAAATCATTGTCACAGATTCGGTATATTTCGGTTATTTTGGATTATTAATGTAAGTATGAGTAGATCAACGTTTAATTTGCTGTAATATGTCGCCTCGTTCGTCTGGCAACCCAGGTTCGAAGCACGATGTGGCCGAGTTTCAAAACACGAAACTTCCAATAACCACGCATTTTACCGGTAGTTTCGTGCTCAACATGTTATATACATTACCTATAATCAATTTCAACCGGAATTTCAACAAAAAAAAAGTTTTTCAATTTTTTGCGAAAAATCGTGATGGTTAGCCTTACTTATTTTGAGCGGAAAAAAATTCATTGTCACAGATTCGGTATATTTCGGTTATTTTGGATTATTAATGTAAGTATGAGTAGATCAACGTTTAATTTGCTGTAATATGTCGCCTCGTTCGTCTGCAACCCAGGTTCGAAGCACGATGTGGCCGAGTTTCAAAACACGAAACTTCCAATAACCACGCATTTTACCGGTAGTTTTCGTGCTCAACATGTTATATACATTACCTATAATCAATTTTCAACCGGAATTTCAACAAAAAAAAGTTTTCAATTTTTTGCGAAAAATCGTGATGGTTAGCCTTACTTATTTTGAGCGGGAAAAAATCATTGTCACAGATTCGGTATATTTCGGTTTATTTTGGATTATTAATGTAAGTATGAGCGTAGATCAACGTTTAATTTGCTGTAATATGTCGCCTCGTTCGTCTGCAAATCCAGGTTCGAAGCACGATGTGGCCGAGTTCCTTCCAATAACCACGCATTTTACCGGTAGTTTCGTGCTCAACATGTTATATACATTACCTATAATCAATTTCAACCGGAATTTCAACAAAAAAAAGTTTTCAATTTTTGCGAAAAATCGTGATGGTTAGCCTTACTTATTTTGAGCGGGAAAAAATCATTGTCACAGATTCGGTATATTTCGGTTATTTTGGATTATTAATGTAAGTATGAGTAGATCAATGTTTAATTTGGTGTAATATATTGCCTCGTTCGTCTGCAATCCAGGTTCGAAGCACGATGTGCCGAGTTTCAAAACACGAAACTTCCATTAACCACGCTATTTTACCGGTAGTTTTCGTGCTCAACATGTTATATACATTACCTATAATCAATTTCAACCGGAATTTCAACAAAAAAAAAAGTTTTCAATTTTTTGCGAAAAATCGTGATGGTTAGCCTTACTTATTTTGAGCGGAAAAAATTCATTGTCACAGATTCGGAATATTTCGGTTATTTTGGATTATTAATTTAAGTATGAGTAGATCAACGTTTAATTTGCTGTAATATGTCGCCTCGTTCGTCTGCAACCCAGGTTCGAAGCACGATGTGGCCGAGTTTTCAAAACACGGAAACTTCCAATAACCACGCATTTTACCGGTAGTTTCGTGCTCAACATGTTATATACATTACCTATAATCAATTTCAACCGGAATTTCAACAAAAAAAAGTTTTCAATTTTTTGCGAAAAATCGTGATGGTTAGCCTTACTTATTTTGAGCGGAAAAAAATTCATTGTCACAGATTCGGAATATTTCGGTTATTTTGGATTATTAATGTAAGTATGAGTAGATCAACGTTTAATTTGTCTGTAATATATCGCCTCGTTTCGTCTGCAATCCAGGTTCGAAGCACGATGTGGCCGAGTTTCAAAACACGAAACTTCCAATAACCACGCATTTTACCGGTAGTTTCGTGCTCAACATGTTATATACATTACCTATAATCAATTTCAACCGGAATTTCAACAAAAAAAAGTTTTCAATTTTTTGCGAAAAATCGTGATGGTTAGCCTTACTTATTTTGAGCGGAAAAAATTCATTGTCACAGATTCGGAATATTTCGGTTATTTTGGATTATTAATGTAAGTATGAGTAGATCAACGTTTAATTTGTTGTAATATATCGCCTCGTTCGTCTGCAATCCAGGTTCGAAGCACGATGTGGCCGAGTTTCAAAACACGAAACTTCCAACAACCACGCATTTTACCGGTAGTTTCGTGCTCAACATGTTATATACATTACCTATAATCAATTTCAACCGTGATTTCAACAAAAAAAAAGTTTTTAAATTTTTTGCGAAAAATCGTGATGGTTAGCCTTACTTATTTTGAGCGGAAAAAATTCATTGTCACAGATTCGGAATATTTCGGTTATTTTGGATTATTAATGTAAGTATGAGTAGATCAATGTTTAATTTGCTGTAATATGTCGCCTCGTTCGTCTGCAACCCAGGTTCGAAGCACGATGTGGCCGAGTTTCAAAAACACGAAACTTCCAATAACCACGCATTTTACCGGTAGTTTCGTGCTCAACATGTTATATACATTACCTATAATCAATTTGAACCGGAATTTCAACAAAAAAAAGTTTTCAATTTTTTGCGAAAAATCGTGAAGGTTAGCCTTACTTATTTTGAGCGGGAAAAAATCATTGTCACAGATTCGGTATATTTCGGTTATTTTGGATTATTAATGTAAGTATGAGTAGATCAACGTTTAATTTGGTGTAATATGTCGCCTTCGTTCGTCTGCAAACCCAGGTTCGAAGCACGATGTGGCCGAGTTTCAAAACACGAAACTTCCAATAACCACGCATTTTACCGGTAGTTTCGTGCTCAACACTGTTATATACATTACCTATAATCAATTACAACCGGAATTTCAACAAAAAAAAGTTTTCAATTTTTTGCGTAAAAATCGTGATGGTTAGCCTTACTTATTTTGAGCGGAAAAAATTCATTGTCACAGATTCGGAATATTTCGGGTTATTTTGGATTATATAATGTAAGTATGAGTAGATCAACGTTTAATTTGCTGTAATATATCGCCTCGTTCGTCTGCAATCCAGGTTCGAAGCACGATGTGGCCGAGTTTCAAAACACGAAACTTCCAATAACCACGCATTTTACCGGTAGTTTCGTGCTCAACATGTTATATACATTACCTATAATCAATTTGAACCGGAATTTCAACAAAAAAAAGTTTTCAATTTTTTGCGAAAAATCGTGATGGTTAGCCTTACTTATTTTGAGCGGAAAAAATTCATTGTCACAGATTCGGAATATTTCGGTTATTTTGGATTATTAATGTAAGTATGAGTAGATCAACGTTTAATTTGGTGTAATATATTGCCTCGTTCGTCTGCAATCCAGGTTCGAAGCACGATGTGGCCGAGTTTCAAAACACGAAACTTCCAATAACCACGCATTTTACCGGTAGTTTCGTGCTCAACATGTTATATACATTACCTATAATCAATTTCAACCAGAATTTCAACAAAAAAAAAGTTTTCAATTTTTTTGCGAAAAATCGTGATGGTTAGCCTTACTTATTTTGAGCGGAAAAAATTCATTGTCACAGATTCGGAATATTTCGGTTATTTTTGGATTATTAATGTAAGTATGAGTAGATCAACGTTTAATTTGGTGTAATATATTGCCTCGTTCGTCTGCAATCCAGGTTCGAAGCACGATGTGGCCGAGTTTCAAAACACGAAACTTCCAATAACCACGCATTTTACCGGTAGTTTCGTGCTCAACATGTTTATATACATTACCTATAATCAATTTCAAACCGGAATTTCAACAAAAAAAAGTTTTCAATTTTTTGCGAAAAAATCGTGATGGTTAGCCCTTACTTATTTTGAGCGGAAAAAAATCATTGTCACAGATTCGGAATATTTCGGTTATTTTGGATTATTAATGTAAGTATGAGTAGATCAACGTTTAATTTGGTGTAATATATTGCCCTCGTTCGTCTGCAATCCAGGTTCGAAGCACGATGTGGCCGAGTTTCAAAACACGAAACTTCCAATAACCACGCATTTTACCGGTTAGTTTCGTGCTCAACATGTTATATACATTACCTATAATCAATTTCAACCGGAATTTTCAACAAAAAAAAGTTTTCAATTTTTTGCGAAAAATCGTGATGGTTAGCCTTACTTATTTTGAGCGGAAAAAATTCATTGTCACCAGATTCGGAATATTTCGGTTATTTTGGATTATTAATGTAAGTATGAGTAGATCAACGTTTAATTTGGTGTAGTATATTGCCTCGTTCGTCTGCAATCCAGGTTCGAAGCACGATGTGGCCGAGTTTCAAACACACGAAACTTCCAATAACCACGCATTTTACCGGTAGTTTTCGTGCTCAATCATGTTATATACATTACCTATAATCAATTTCAACCGGAATTTCAACAAAAGAAAGTTTTCAATTTTTTGCGAAAAATCGTGATGGTTAGCCTTACTTATTTTGAGCGGAAAAAATTCATTGTCACAGATTCGGAATATTTCGGTTATTTTGGATTATTAATGTAAGTATGAGTAGATCAACGTTTAATTTGGTGTAATATATTGGCCTCGTTCGTCTGCAATCCAGGTTCGAAGCACGATGTGGCCGAGTTTCAAAACACGAAACTTCCAATAACCACGCATTTTACCGGTAGTTTCGTGCTCAACATGTTATATACATTACCTATAATCAATTTCAACCGGAAATTTCAACAAAAAAAAGTTTTCAATTTTTTGCGAAAAATCGTGATGGTTAGCCTTACTTATTTTTGAGCGGGAAAAAAATTCATTGTCACAGATTCGGAATATTTCGGTTATTTTGGATTATTAATGTAAGTATGAGTAGGATCAACGTTTAATTTGGTGTAATATGTCGCCTCGTTCGTCTGCAATCCAGGTTCGAAGCACGATGTGGCCGAGTTCGTTCCAATAACCACGCATTTTTACCGGTAGTTTCGTGCTCAACATGTTATATACATTACCTATAATCAATTTGAACCGGAATTTCAACAAAAAAAAAGTTTTCAATTTTTTTGCGAAAAAATCGTGATGGTTAGCCTTACTTATTTTGAGCGGGAAAAAATCATTGTCACAGATTCGGTATATTTCGGTTATTTTGGATTATTAATGTAAGTATGAGTAGATCAACGTTTAATTTGCTGTAATATGTCGCCTCGTTCGTCTGCAATCCAGGTTCGAAGCACGATGTGGCCGAGTTTCAAAACACGAAACTTCCAACAACCACGCATTTTACCGGTAGTTTCGTGCTCAACATGTTATATACATTACCTATAATCAATTTGAAACCAGAATTTCAACAAAAAAAAGTTTTCAATTTTTTGCGAAAAATCGTGATGGTTAGCCTTACTTATTTGAGCGGAAAAAATTCATTGTCACAGATTCGGAATATTTCGGTTATTTTGGATTATTAATGTAAGTATGAGTAGATCAACGTTTAATTTGCTGTAATATGTCGCCTCGTTCGTCTGCAATCCAGGTTCGAAGCACGATGTGGCCGAGTTCTTTCCAATAACCACGCATTTTACCGGTAGTTTCGTGCTCAACATGTTATATACATTACCTATAATCAATTTGAACCGGAATTTCAACAAAAAAAAGTTTTCAATTTTTTTGCGAAAAATCGTGATGGTTAGCCCTTACTTATTTTGAGCGGGAAAAAATCATTGTCACAGATTCGGTATATTT